>BMAU01015064.1:600000-771500 GCA_019973935.1 Trichonephila clavipes
ATAAATTGACTTTTATATTTGGTTAAGTTTGACAATTAAGGAAAATATTTTTATGCATAAAATTATTTATAGTTAAAATTAAAATTGTTAAATTCATAGGAAGGACGAGAAGGCAGGGAAAAGTTTGGCAAAAAGAAACAGAAATCTGAGTTTGCAAGTAAAACTCAAAAGCAAAATGATAAAAATAAAGCTTTTATGATGATAAAACATAAAGTTAGATCAAAGGTGAAAAGATCTTTTAGAGATAAACAGGTAAGTAATTTTAATTTTTCTCTCATTATGCAGATATTCTCTTAGTAGGAACGATGCTGTTTTTAAAAAATATTTTGAATTTGCTTCTAAAGACCAGCAGTATCAGCATTAACAGAAATACTCTGAAAAGGGGGACAGAGGGAAAAAACTCCCCACCCTCTTTCTTTAAAATTGGAATATTTTCTTAGATCAATTTAAGGGCCCGTAATTGATTGAGTTAATAGCAAATGTATTTTCAGAAATTGCTCCCATAAAGACTCAAAAAATAAGCATAGGAAAAACTAAAAAATTTAATCATTTTATTAAAGCATAAAGGAATGAAAATACCCATATTTTCTGTTCAAATTATTCTTAGTAATGTTATATCAATAGGCAATGTGCTTCTTATATGGGGTATTGCAGTTTTTATGATTGGTGGAAATAGGATAAGATATCAATTAATACATATCTTATGTGTGAGTGGGGAAGCATAAATAAGCAAATATTTCTCTGAAATAAGTAAATCCTTTGGAAACTCCATTAAGGTCGTTTTATTGCATTCCAAAGTATTTGGAATAGTTTTAATGATAGCAGTACAAAGAAAAAAAATCTTATTTTCGAAAGACATATATATGTCAGGGAGAGTTGACATGTGCACATATGCCAGACAGTTATAGGGTTAAATAAACTATTAAAATAGGCTGGCTTTTGTATGTTACCAATAATGTGTTCTTTCATAAATCATTTGTGTTTCAGTATAATGATTGTATATATTCTTGATTGTATATATTCTTGATCATGGAAACTTAATTAACCATTAAAATATTACTGTCTTGCTTATTTCAAGTTCGCAACTCATGGATTTTTTTTTTATTGCAGCTGGCTTTGAAAAAGTCCATGTTGAAGCAAAAAAGGCGTAAACATTGATTAACTTGTGTGGAAAAAAATTATGAATAAAAAAAAATTTGATTAATTTTCTGTCATTTTTCCACATACGACTCATAATTAAAAGGAATTACGACTGGCCGTGTAATTTAAGGAAGACCCACAGAAATAAATATTCACAAAAGTTTTATTATATACAATGAACACATAAAAACCAATAAAAAAATTTGGCAAGAAAGAATTCAAAATTATAAAATGAGTATCTCTCAAACAAAAGGTATAAAAAAACTTGACAAAAACATTGCAAACAGTCTTGGTGTAAAATTCCAAGAAATGCATAAAATGAGATTTTTATACTATTTGAACAAAAAACAGAGATATATTTTTAAATTATACAGAAAACTCAAGATGACATAAACAAAGGAAAATGTTTGATTTAAAACAATCCAGTTCCAGCAACAAGTGATAGGCACTCATTATCTAACAGCAATTTTTACTGTCATTTTTGACCTATTCGTTTCTAATTATAATATCTAATTTTAATATCAACAAGTAATTTAGGGGATAGTGTTTTCAAATTTGTCAGCAATATGTATAATAAATATATCATATAAAGCTTTTTTTAATGTTTCAAATAAATATATATACACATCTTTATATGACAATTGCTTGAATGTGCATATTAACAATTACAAAATATCAGTATATATGTATATATATAACAGAAGGTATGATTCTTATTAAAACCTTTTGCCATTCATCTCATTTCGAAATTACATAAATAAAATGCTAATACTGTCACTTTTTTTAATCATAAAAATGATTATTTGTAAATGAATTTTAATTTTTTGAAACAAAAAAACTTTTTTTAATGAAAAGTATAAAATAATTGTTAATGTAAACCCATCAAAATGTTAACTAAAAATAACACACCACACATAAAAATAAGAACACTACATCATGAGCAATTTTAGAATAGAATAAATAATACACAAGTAAAAAAAATGGCTAAGCAGAATCAAATCTTAAAAAATTATGTAGCAAGTTTTTGTTCTTTCCAGATATTTCCTTCCCACACAGAAAAAGATATTTATACAGTTATATTTAATGTAATATGTTTTATTCTATTTATACATAATTTAATTATAATTTAGCCAACTTAGCACCTAATGTATATTTCCATTTTAGCTTTCTTGAAATTCAAATTTTAGAATGTTAATTTTGTTTATGAATTTCACATGAAAGATGTTTGTGAATGAAAAAAATGGAAGCTCTTTTCCCTTTTGCTTTTAAATTTAAATAATATACAATATACATTTGCATGGTTTTAAAAGCACCTTTAAATGGATTTAAACATATGTAGGACCGAATTTACAATAAAATCAAATATTGTGATTTCATTACATATAATTTTATGTCTTATTTTAAATATATATATTTTTATATAAGGGAAGATTTCATGTAGGGGTAATAATGCACCCAATGTTTAAATCATTTACAGAAATGCCACATTTACTATCACAATTCCTCTAGAGAAGCTTGAAAAATAGGCTATTAAAATTTTTCCAACATTAACATGTCTCCTATTTTTCCTCTTTCCATGTACAAAATGTAAAAGAAATTTTAAAAATAAATTTCATGCAACAAATGCTGAGATCCATTGAAACTGGAACTGTATCACAATATTTAGACTTATTTTAGTATGGAGAACATGTCACAGGGGCCGAGGTGCATGGAGACCAAACACTTTGCGATCGATAGGGGGTACATGATTTGTTCCTGGGGGCCCCCAGTCATGTAGTCCCCCACTATATGAAACACGATGAGTGAGGCGATGTGCAATTGAAAATCCCCCACTACCTTCCAATTGAGTGAGCACTATTATAACTTGCCTATAAAATACATGAAAAATATTTTAGTTCATCATAAAAATCAAGAGCCAAAACTTATTATCTAGTTGTAATAACAGTTTTTTGCCTAAGTCAGTAAGGCCAACCAAAGCGCTCTGCTTCTTGAATGTCATAGTTCTTGTTTTTGAACTTTTCAGTACCAAACCTTCACAGTATCATATGATACTAGAGTAGTACCTAAAGTTGTACATATGATTTGGTGACATTCTGTAGCTGACTATTTGCAACAGTAATGATGGTTTTGATCTGATAGTTTCATTTCAGACACCTTTTACCTAATAATATTTTTTTACAGATTTCACGACACAGTAAAATAAAAGTCTTTCTTTTAAATGCCAAAAATAGTCTGATAAAATATGAGCAAAAATATGCTAAGAACTGTTTGGGGAGATGATATTAATGGTGGCAGGAAACTTTTATTACAACCAGATATTAATACATGTGACAACACAAAAGGATTCAGTTTACGAGAAGTACTTGAAAACGCAAAATTTAAAAAGAATGTTCTTACTGCTACATGAGATATCTCAGTTGTTCTCTAACTTTGATTTCAATGTATCCATTGCTTATAATCCCCCCCATGTGTATCGCTCTGTTCACCAAAACATTTCATGTATCTCCCTTAAATATACAATGTCTCTAAACAATAGTATGATTTTTCTTTGAAATATATTTATGGTTTACACATCAAATTCAATGAGTATTTCTCCAAAATTTTGCCATTGTAGATTAATCTAACTCATAGAATTGAGAAATGCTTAAATTATACCATCAAATTTGACTACGGTTGAACTGATGTTTTTGACTTTCAATAATACTGCAAAGAAACTATATGACTATGTATTTTGTTGATAACTCTTCTTATTCTTTTACTTTAAGGATAAGGAAAGTAAATTCCTGGAGTTTTTGTCATCTTGGTGGCATTATATCAGTTACAAAAGAAAAAGAATATATAATCAACACTAGTATTTTTAACTACTAACATACCTCTTTTTCTAACTTAAATGTCTCTGATATACTAATCAAAGAGTATATATTGTTTGTCATTAGAAAATCAGATATGACTTGAGCTGCTTAACCACCATGCAAATATTTTTAATTATAATTAAGTAAACCATAAAAAATTTTCAATACAAATTAACTTTAGTTAATTTGCATTAAAATTTTTCTACAATTGATTTTTTAAAAAATTGGAAATTTACATTGAAAATTATTTGCAGCTATTTTTGTTGAGGCTCTGCTTCTATATTCAAAAGTTTGAGAACCATTGAGCTATTTTGCAATTTTATTGAAGATTAAATAGTACCTAAGGAAAAAAGTAATTATGATAAGTGAGAATTAGAAGTGATAGCATTTCTCAGATCAATTTTTTTTCAAATTAGAAAAATGCTTGTGTTTCTGCTTAGCTCAAACATTTAACATATTTACTGAAAAATTCACTGCTACCATTTTGAAAAGGTTATTCTCTTTCTATAATATGGCATATAACTTTGAGATCACAACTTCAGTCTGAAGTTATATTTTCTTTCTTTGCCTTATATTTTAATGAAATTTCATGGATTCAGATTTCTCCTAACTACTTTGATTCAGCCAAGGTTACATCAATACTTTTTTTTGAGACAACAAGACAAATAAGTTTAGTTCAATTTTTCAAACAATAATTTTTTACCAAAATCAACTATATTACATATTTTATGAAACAAAAGCTATGAAAAAAATTTGACCCTAAATTAAAATTATATCTATTAGATAGAAATTGTTTCGAATAAAAAAAAATATAACTCTTCAGGGAAGCATAACAGGAGTTCAATTGCAATATAAACATTATATTCAGGAATCAGAATTCTTAGGATTATCATAAATTTGTTGGTTCTTAAATCATACTGAGACTAACATCGCATCTTTAGAATATTTTAACTCTGAGAAAGTAACATTTAAATCATAATCTCAAATTGTAGCTTTGATTATCTAAGTTGTATTGTACTTGTGAATAAAAATAAGAATGTTTAAATATACTTCTCCAGATTTTTCAGTATATTTTTTCCATTTTGACTCCAGTTATTTGCAATTGCCTTTTATTTTTTAAAAAGAGATTGTACAGTTTGATGACATACATTATTCAAATTTAAAAGAGGATATATAATTATATATACACTGAACTGCAAGAGAGAAAAGGTGCTTGATTGCTGTAAAAATTTTGTACTCAGGTTGATTTTAAATCCAATAATAGGTTAAATGATGGGCAATATACTTTTTACTACTCCAAGAAATGAATACAATATCTATCCCTTTTTTGAATCATTGGCATAAAATAGCAATTGAACAGTATTATATTAAATATAAATTTAGGATTTAAAATTTTAAAAAAAATTACTGAAGACCAAGATGAAAAATGAATTGAATTGATATACATAATTTATAATCAGGTGTATTAAAATACATAAAGCGCTAAATTGAATAATTTTTCTATGTAATATTTATTATACGTAAAATAAGAGTCTAAACAAAACAACACAATCAAGATTTAACTTTTGGGAGTTAAATTCAAGTAATTCATTCAATTTAATATTTTAGACAAAGGTATGATAAAGATAATATCTTCAAAAACTTTTCAATCATATATTTATTAAATAGTAAAACATTTCAAATACTCTACCTGTGAAGTGGTGGTATGCTATCAACTGTGCGTAGTGTAGCACGAGTAGAAACAACATTCATACTTTCTGAACAATCACAAATAACTTGAATGCACCGATCAGGGAGTCTATTTTCTAATACTACAACTAGCCCTGCCCAGCCTTTTGTGAGGTAATAAGCAGTCATGCCTTCTCGACCCTACAATATTAGTACATTTAAATGAGGGGGAAAATCCATATTTTTTACATGCAATGAAAGAAATGTACCACAAACAAATATTATTGATTAATTAATATTTATTTTCAATTTATACGGCCTTTTACTTGAATATACTAATAAGAATAAATAATAATTTAACTCAAATGAGATACAACATGAAATTTTGTTACATACATAATTCCATATATCTTCATAGATAGAATGTAGTTTATTTAAAAATTAAAACCTGACATAATTTTATCAGAGGCAGTAAGATATACTGATTTTGTCAAAAGTACTAATACCACTTATAAAAAGATGAAAATACTGAAGGATCTTATATATTTCTTTTTTCAGTTGTTGAAGCTAATTACTAAGACTAATAGTTAGTATAGTTTTATTGAAGTTAAAAATATTCCATTGAATTCACAGACTTTGGGCTCTATATTGAATTCAGAGAAGTATGAGAGTCATTAAAAAAACTTGATAATCCAAGCTGTTCAGAACTAATTGTCATGCAAAAAATAAGCATACAAAACAAAATTATTTCAAATTTTGCTTACTGAAAGCTGACACTTAAAAGGTTTAATACAGCTTAATAGTTTTTAAAAAAAGCTGCTTTAGATTTTTTTGATAAGAATAAATGTTTGCAAGTTCCTGTTTCCATCATCTGAAGATGGTGATGACCACTATAAAATTATATTAGAAGAAATATTACACATGCACATAACTAGCAGAAAAATATTATATATTACAAGACCTATTATAACACTTGTATTTTCATTCAACATCTTGTATATACAGAGTACATACATATTAAAATAAAAACATAGAATTATATATTTTATACTTATTTTATTTCACTTATTCTAATAAGATCACATAAAAGAAATATGCAATTAAAAAATCATATTTTAAATTTAGAAAAAAATGTGCAGTATTAAGCTTTTAATAATTATATTAAAAATACTGATTATTTCAAAAGTAATACATAAGGTGGTGCTACTACAACCTGGCAGGGGGGTACCAAAAGTAAAAATTATCTCAGTTTTAATTAGAGCTTCGAAGAAGCAGCAGGATTCTTTTACCAAAGATTGCTTTAATAGATTTTTTATTAACACAAGTTACAAGTAGAGCCTGGAGTGAACTAAAGTATCGCCTCTATTGTAGATAAAAAATTATATATTAAGAATGAAAATTTACATAGCAAAAACCCAACTGAAATCCATTATTATTTGCTTGAAGTGTGCAGTGAGTTAACAATGAACTGCGCTGCAGTTTTTTGTAGGATAACTTCCATCTTTTCCCCACAACCCAAAAATTTTGCTGAAAGTCAAATAAATGGTGTGTGAGTTTTTCCCATAATCAACAAAAAATCTTTATCACATAATCAACAAAAAAACCCCATGAGTGCAAAGCTGTCGAAGAACTATGCTTTGTGCTTTCCTTCAAAAACTGGATAGGAAAATATGCAAAACTCAATTTCAGTTGCTCTAGGCTGGGCCATTCATTCTCCATGACAATGCTTGGCCTCATGTTCACATCATGATAGAATAGTTGCTCAGATACATTTAGAAAGAGTAACCTCATGCACCCAACAGTTCTGACATGAGTCCACCAGATTTTGACTTATTGCCAAAGTCGAAAGAACCTACGCAAGGATGTCATATTTCATCAGCGGCTGACCTTTCGGCTGCCATTATATAACCCATTCAGCAGATAAAGAAAGACGGTGTATAAGAAGGAATTGAAAAGCTTTCAAGCCAATATGATTCCATGATCGTGATGAAGGGGGACGAGACTGAAGGGTTGTAAAAAACTGTCAACCAAATAAAATTAAAAACCATGTATGCATTACTTTTGAAATGCCCTTTGTAATTGTGACAAATAGTGTTCATTTAATGATTGTTTTTCACTAAGAAAAAACTGAAAAATGTTCTCATTAAATATATTGTCATACCTCATGACGTTGCCCTTTAGCAACAGTCAAAAGAATAATAGCATCAGCCAAAATATGAGGCATTGGAAGAACTTTTTCCACCAAAAGACGTTTAGAGCTATGAATAGCCAGCAGAAACCTTGGAAATTGTTCAAAACTGTTTAAACCTGAAAATAAGAAGTCTTAATATATTTATCAATACCAACATTTTATCATTAATTTGTAGAATAATTAATTTTTTAATACAAAAAAATCAAACCTTTACTACTATATCATTATTTAATTGCTACAATCTTAAGTAATTATTTATTCTTATTCATAAAATACTAATCATTACCACAGATTATTAATATTTTTATATAATAAACATTAAACTTATTATTTCTTTAATGGTAAATGTTGGAATAATAGGATGCAATTCTAACAAATTATAAAATCTTTCAAAAAAAGTTATAGATTAACTACAGCTAGAGCACCTAACTCTACCTCTATGATAAACAAGCTTATTCCATCACAGGTAGAAACAAAGAATAATAAATTAAAACTGAAAATATTACTGTTGTAATTCTGCTATTTCACTTTTTTAATGCCTCTTGAAACCAGTTATTATTTGCATTTCAGTGAGTTAAGAAAATTATTCCTAACATTACAATATGTCAATCCCCCAAAACCATCACTATTCCATGCTTACCAAAAATTAGGAGCAGAAAAATCGGGTAGATTATAGTATGAGTAAACCCCATACTCTCTTCTTGTAGTAAGTTTATCTATACATAAAGCGACATTCCTTATTTAATAAACATATGTCACTGAAACATGGGTACAGATCAGTGCTGTCAAGCACTGAACAGAGCATTTTTTAATAAGTAAAATTCCCACAGGCTGCATTATATGTAGTGTTATCTATAATGCCTTTTAAATTTCAGAGTTAATAACACTTATTTAAAAAAAATCAAAACATGAAATCAGCTTGTTTTGCTACTGAGATAATTAAATCAAAGGAAAAAAGAATTATTACAAATAAATCAACAAAATGACACTATGGAAACAATAGTGCCCACACACATGGACATAACCATTGGTATCATTTCTAAATTGACCCCAACAAAAGTAAATAATATACTGATTTTAAACTTCAAATAGGATTATATTCTATTAAATTAGCAAGTGTCTTAAGTATTTTTAAAATATTTTACGCAATAGCCCCACCAATAATTGCACTACATATAAATACATGCAATTCTATTTTTTAAAAATCTTTGTAAATATTCATGAATTACAATGGTTGTCATACTTTCATACTTAAAGATTATATGACTATTAGCAGTTTATCTTAAATTAATGAAAGATTTTTTTAACTTAAAAGGTAATATTATGCAAAACAACAACTGTCTTGATGTTATTACAATGGACTAAATTCATGATGGTCACATGATAACGGCAATCACGTGTTTCCCATTGATGAAAAATTGATATACTAGTTGTTCAACTATAAAGTTTAGATAACATTTAAAATTTGATGATTGGGTAAACAGTTCACGTGTTAAAATTCTTCAAACAGTTTTCAAAATTAAAAAAAAATACTTATATTATACGAATACTTTTAAATTAAATGCATTTTGTTTAACTGTGTGCGTTATTATATCGTTGACAAATATGTACTTTCTTAAAGAAAGTTTCTGCAAAAAGCAAAAGTTGGCAACAGTGAAGCACATGAACTAATTGGCTGAAAATGTGGGATTATTTTTATGATATAATTATGACGTCGCATTAATTTATGAACTGATTGGCCAAAAACACGTGGCTCAGTTATCATGTGACTATGATGTCACATGAATTTAGTCCATTGTGAAATATATTTACACAAAATTAATTGCATATAAATCATAATTCTAAAATTATATCTAAATATGACTGCAACACAATTACTAACAGATTCATAATTCAATGAAAATCCAATTTGATAAACTAAATTAATACCAAGTACTGTCCATTTTTGTTTAGTGTTCAGAATTCTCTCCATATATTTACACACATAAAATTGAAGTAAGTAATAAATTCTGATACATTACATAATCGACGAAAATTCTACAGAACTAGAAGAATATAAAACATTTGAAAATTATTGTGAAAAAAGTAGCATTATATGCTCACTTGTATGCCAGTGGTTGAATGCAAGACAAACAACAATATACATTCCAGGCTCCAACATAGCATGGCAGCCAACAAATCCTCTGACCTGTCTTTTACTGTGTTTAATTAAAGCACCAACTTGACCCTTGGAAGGATCACAAGTACGAAATACCACAACACATAAATCCAATTGAGACCTCTGAGATCTTTCAGCATTTCTGAAATATGAAATAAACTATAAAGTATCAGAATTGCTTCATATATTAAGATATAAAAATAGATTTGCCTAATAACAATACAAAAAAATACTATTAATAAGTAAAATTTTTTGGAAACTGAATTTGTTTAAAAAATATTCTATGAATATAACCCAAAAAAAAAAATCATGCCACAAAAGAACATTCCATAAAGAAATTTTTAAAATTTATTAACCTCTGTCCCTCTTGGAATAAACTAAATTCAACTTCTGTTGCATCAAGTACAGTAAGTGCAGTGACAGCTAGGCATTCTTTGTCTGTGTGAGGTGGTAGAACTCCTTGTAAACGAACCTCATTCCAATCTGATTTCACTTTACAGATGTCAATGCAATCAAAATACCTAAAAGATATTTTAAACATTACAAGTCATAAAAACTATTTATTTTAGTACTGTTAGTATAACTAAATGCTAATTATTTATTCAGTTGTAAATGTACTTTAGCACATCTTGAAAAGACATCCAAAACACCCCTTCATCAGCTCCATGAGGAATAAGTTGTTCTCTTAATTCAGGAGTCCATAATTGAGAACTGTCAGACCAGTCCCCTCGCCATGAATAGTGTCCCCAAGGATTCCTTAATCGCACTAACCTGTAATAATAGAAAAGATTTGAAATAAAGCTTAGAAACAAAAGCAATTTTCATACTTAATTCATTATAATTTAAAGAGAAGATAATTAATTCTTGAAAACGAACCAATCTTGGCAAAGAAAAAAAAAATAATTACAACCCTGCTCAATTATACATGTTAATATACAATTAATAATGCACAAAAAGTTAAAAGAGATATATTAAAAAATGAAAAAAAGTAAGAAACTAACTAAATGAAATTTAACATTTCACTGAGCATGATATAAAGTATTGCTAAATACACAGCATATTGTTTTAGTTCAGTAGAGAAATTCAAAAGTATAATTGTTGATAACTATGATAAATTAAAAGCGTTTTAGACATGGAGTTAACTTTGGCTGACAAAAAAAAAAATAATGTAGTTTTTTACTTAAGTGAACAACCTATTGACCCAATGTACTAATTTTTCTCATGATGTACAGGTATCATTAAATGATTGAATGACCAGATTGAAGCTTCTTGGCTAGTTTCTCAACATAATAGGGTTTTGTTTTACCAGGAATTATACTATGTCATCAAATTTCACAGACTTTTCAGGATGAAGCTCATCTTCCAGGTTGTACTTTCCAGTTCAGAATTTCTGAAGTACCCTTGACACTGGCTTATATTTATTGTTTAATTCAAGATTTTCAATAATATTATTCTTTGTATTGTTACTTATATTGAACTTAGAAGCAAAATTTCCAGATATGCTCTTTTTTCACATCCATTATATATATTTTTTAAAAAATTACTGTTAAATTTGAATTGCACTCTTCAAAATTTACAAAATAGGGCAAATTTACAACTTGCTTTCATAGAAAATTTATGCATATAGTTAAGCACCTCTTACTCCCACTTTTAGTTCATTGCATTGATCGAATTTAACTTTTTATGAGATGATCCAAAAGCTGATATTTAAAATTGTAAATACACACATGTAGACACAGTATATCTGAATCTACAAGAATAAAGAATTTTCACCAAATGGAAAACATTGTAAGAATAAAAACAGCTTTATTTCAATTACTACAGTTTCCAAGAATACAAATTTTTCCTCAATGAAATATTTCTGAACATTTTCACATGTATATTAAAATAAAATAAGATTTAAAATCCTTAAATTTTTGCAGACAATACTTTTTCAAAAACACTTGTCATACTCATAAATAATCATTGTGTATTTTCTTAGATTGCATTAGTTTTTAGATTTTTATATTTAAATTGCCAAATAATAATAATGTAACATTTGAATAATTTTAATGCATGCAAACAAAATATATTTTTTAAAAAAAAGGAAGTTTGTGTTTTTACCTTAATTCTTGTATACTTTGTACATCTAATACTGAATAAGCATGCCTTGGTCGAAGTCCAACAGCATGATAATCTTGATCATTTACTTGCATATTTCCACCACCACAAGAAGCACCCATTAAAAACCTGTATTAATATCCAAAATACATTAACTAAATTATACATTTTAGGAATATTTTTAAAAATAAAAAAAAGTCAAAGAACTAAGTATCAAAACGAAAACATTTAGAGTAGGCAATATTCAACAATAAATTATTAGATAAACATTACAGAGAGAGAGAGAGAGTTATAAACACAACAAGAATATATTTTTCTAAAATAGGAAAATAAACAAATTATACACTACCCTGCATCTCTACAGCTCAATAGTTGCACCCAGATTAAATCATGATCTATACCTTCTTCATTTGGAATAGATGAAGCTGTAAGATTATAAAAAGAATCAAATTTATTTTATATTCAAAACTAACACACTAATATATTTTTCCAATTAGTAAACTAGTTGATAAACCTTTAAGAATACAGAAGCTTATAAAAAAGGGAGAAAATAATTAGATATCAGCAGGCATTTTTACTCAAAAAAAAAAAATGTAGGGGGGGGGGAACTATCTAAAAAAACCTTCATTTTAGAAACTTTAAAAATAAATTAAGAAATAATAAAACTATCATTATGTAAACAATATTTTCAATTTAAGCTCTTCATAAAATTTATCAAAAAAGGACAACTATATTAATACTTGAAAGATAAATGTAATGTGTATCAACCATGAAGCAATTAAAGAAAAGAAGAACATTCTCATGATTGTATATAAAAACAAAACTCATACATTTTTACTCCTCAGTACAAAACTGTATCTTACGTTGAAGAGGAATGCTTTCACATGGAGCACCAGTTAAAGTAGATAGTCCTTCAATAGCCCGTCCAGAAACAAGAGCTTCATAACAACCATGAAGTTTTGCAACAGCTTTTTCAATTAAAGGCACCCACAATTGTTTTCTTTTAGCCTAAAACGTTTTGGGATCAATACTCAAAAATTAATAAACAAAGGACAAATAGTATCGAATTTTATTAACTGCAAAATTTTAGTTCATTTATTAAAAACTAATCATATTTGTGAAATGAAATGCAATCCAAAATATTGAAAAAATAAATTGAAATCTAAATAATTTCCCAAAATTAAAAATAAAATTACTCCCCAAGATTATTTAATTGCGATAAATAACATGAATATGTGTGTTCTAGGAATACTGAACTTAAAAAAGTTTTAGAAGAGGTAAAATAGTTTTAAAACAACAACTAAAACTAAATTAATTATGATACAAAACGAAAAAAAAATAATTTAAAAAATTTCTTCCAATATTTTTTATTTATTTTATCAAACATAAAAATATATAACAATATAAAATGTTTTATAAACATTATGTATCCTTATAAAGTAAATTATTAAAAATTGAAAATATAAATAATAGTTTCATAAATACATGAGTTGGTACCTTAGAATAAAGAAGCTTCCCCCTAGAATTACAAGGCAAAAGATCATCCACTAATACAGTAGTCCAACAACCATCTTTACATAAACGCACTTGATATGCTCCTTGAGGGCATATAGTTCTAGTAACCATCACTTGTTCAACTAACTCTGGTTTCTCGGCTAATACAGCTAATGCACTTAATAGCCAACAATTTCCAAGAATACCTAGAAATGAAAATTTCAAAATATCAGAATTTAAGTCTTATATAAATTTCACATTTTACAAGTTTTTAACATATTTTTTGGAGAACATATAATTTATATCTCTTTTTAATTCATCAGATTTCATTTAAGAAAGCAGTTGATAAATTCTTTCACTAAAGGAGAATCGTCGCCCAACCGGTATAGTGGTTAGTGACGCTGAATGCGGTGCCATAGGGACTGAGTTTGAATCCCGGAGAAGACATGGATGTTTGTAAATGTATAGTGCCTTTGTGGCATGGGGGTACTCTAAATAGCCGTCGAGCTGCAAGTCCTCTCGTGAGGTTGGTAGAAGGGGAAGAGAGGTGGGAGACCCCTGGTGACCCCCAGAGTTTTCTCCCTCTAAATTGGGGTGGAACAGAGCAAAATCATACTGTCAACAGCATGGTTCTCAAAGCTAAGGCTAACGACAGAAGTAAAAATTCTAGCCCTTAGTCACGATGAATTTTACAGGCCTTGATCTGACTTCGTCAGGTAGGTGGCATTAGTTACACTACTAAATGAAAAACACTTTTTCTCATTATATATATAAAAAAAAACTGTTGTTAAAAATATCTTTCACTTTTTCAATTTCCTTTAAAAAACATTTTTCTACTTGCACATTTGCAGTAAACTGTATAATTGTGAAACATGTATAAACAATTCTCTAATACACAATTCTAGTATACTCATATTAAAAATAACAATGAAAAATACATTAAATGAAACATATCTGAAAGCAAACTAATCAATATTATATTCATTTTTTCAAATACAAGATATTCTTACTACAGCCTCATGCAGTAATTCATACAGTTTATACAGGAATCACATGTAGGATGGTCAAACACTCCACAACACTACATTTTAAAATATTATTTACAATATAATTTAATCCTTTACATGTGTATGTGAATGTGAATTCAAGAGAACATCCCCTACCTTTAACTTCAACTATAACAAGTTAATGAAAAAGGGAGCTTACTCTTAAAATGGGGTGATACTACATTTAGGTGTAATTCTCTGAATAACACTTTACTTCTTCATTACTTACAATTTTGTCCAAAGATGCAGTTACAATTACATATTAAAATAAAATATAATTTTAATTAATGAAACATGAAAATACGTAAAATATTAATTAACATTTGATTACTAAGAAGACTGATACATAACATGCAGAAACTTTATAACTTAAAGACTGGCTAAAAGTTTCATGATATAAAGTAGATATTATTCTTTAAACAAGGAGTTAATGTTATAGAAAACAGAAAATATATAATTCGAACATTAATAAAACATCAGTTATACTAAACAGGCATGCAAAAAACTTAAAAAGTCCATATATTTTTACTTAAAATCAGGCAAATTCTATTAATTGTATTATTCTAGAAATTATATAATTAATATTTTTTTAGAAATTTTCCCCAGTCACAGAAACCCAGCCAGATACTTTTCTAATAAGTGTTTGGATGTTTCTTGATGCTTATTTCATCGTTTGTTATTAACTGCTTCATAACTGTCTGATTCATTTGCATGCATATTTATTTCAAGGCCAACAAATTATGCTTGTGATTTATCTTAAGCAATTCAAACATATACTTTAGTACAGCAGCAGGCTTTTTAAGAACTGGAACATATTTCTTTAATATTTTCACTGATGGTGATGGTTTCCATTACATTAGTTTGGTATCTTAGGAATTCCTTTGCCTCCTGTAAATATCTCCAAATGTTCACCATTGGAAGAATAATGAATCTAATGTTGTTTCTTGGGTTTACACCTTGTACTTTTCAATGGTCACATATCAGATTTATCGCACAGAAATATTTTAATGTGTTAAGTTCAAATTTCTTCTCACAATATTTTAGTGAAGTCATTTCTTTGTTTCAAAAGTAAATAAATCTCAAAAACATTAAAAATTTGATTCTAAATAATTCAAATCATGATTCTAGATTATATTCTTTTTTGTTTTAAAAAGTAAAAACGTTTAACACATTACTTAGCAGAATGTTACACTATTACTGGATACCTATCTTTAAAAATACAACTTCCTACTGTGATTTTCATTATTTGCACAAAAAAATTTTAAAAAATAAAAAAATTAGGCAAAATATTTTAAAGAGAAAGAGAGAAAAGTGCTTTTGTGAAGGCTAATCCTAATAATTTTCACTCTGTGAATCAATATCATGTTAGAGAAAGCAAACATTGTTATGAGTTTTTAGTATGCTGAAATTATAAATCATAGATTTTCATTTGTGAATGGTTTTAGGATAAGTATAAAATCTCATAACCAATTAAAAACATAATTAAAATATTGAAATAAAAAAAAACTTTTTAAATTGCTAATTTTAGAATTTAATTTGTATTTTTTTTTATGTACTTTGTTTTTTGATGCTACAAGGATAGAAAACAAAAGTTGAAATCATCTTATAAAAGCAACATGTCATTTATTATATTTGTGTAAAAATGATCAGTAGTTAAAGCATTAGCTTGTTTACTAATATAAATTGAAAAAGAATTGGAAAAAACTCCATTTAAGTTTATTTGTAAAAATAAATTTAAATTATATTTCATTACTTATAAAATCTATTATTTTAACAAAAAATACACTCATTCTGTGTTGGATGATCCCATAATTTAGGATCATCCAACATACTTCAATATATTTTCTCCTTTAGATGTGTTAAATGTTTCAAACTGTAACAGTTTTCTGCAATTTTTTTTAAAAAAAAACTTATGAACAATATTATTGTGTTCAAGCATGAGAAGAAAATTTTTTTCATTATAGGCTATATATCATGGGATTTGGTGATGTTTCTTTCTTTTTTTTTTTGACAACAAAATTTAACAGATAATATTAAGTATTGAATGAAATATTATTAGTTATACTGTTGCAAACAAACTTTGCGACATACTAAAATTTATTCAGTTATTCAAAAAATTAAAATTTTAATGAGTGCAGCATATAATATCTACAAAAATATTACCTTGTGAAATATCAGAAGGCATAGGAGTTCGAAAAACAGCCCATTTGATTTGTTCTTCATAGGGATCACAAGTTATTTCAGTAGGCCTTAGCCACTGGTCAACAGATTCATCACGAGGTTCATCAGGATTATAATACAAAGATTTTGGCAAAGGTGGAAAAGAATCATCAATAAAATATTCATTATTCTAAAAAAGAAAATTAAACATTAAAAAACAATGAATGTTGCAGATCATGTATTATAATATAACTTCAGAGTTATTCAAGGCTATTCTTTAGGTAAATAATTTCTCATTGAGAAACACTAAAAACATTCTTCAGCATACTTTTAAAAAAAATGACTTTTCCTGTAGCAGTTTTTCTCCAAATTATTTTTAGGTTTTAGATTTTATTAAAATTTGAAATAATGATACCAACACCCCATATTGTAAGTATTAATATTTTAACACAGAAATAAAATATTTTAAGCATAAAAAAGTCTTCCAATGCTATTTATTTAAGCCCTTTTAAAATTTATAACAGAATATTTTTATGGCTGAATATCACACAGACTTCAGTAACACTACAAGTACATTATTTCTAGAAAGAGATGATGAACTTCTCATGTAGTATTTAATTAACAATATCCTTAAAAGGAAAAAATAAAACTAATTTGAATAAATACCGCATTAGCAATATAAAACTCAAACCATCAAAATTTAATCACTAATATTTCAAATAAAAATTTTAATGAGTTAAATATTGTCATAGCCCAGTGGCTGAGTGGTAGTGCATCATGCTTTCACACCAAAGGTCCGAGTTGAAACCCCAGGCTGGGCAAGGTCAACTCAGCCTTTCCTACCTTTAGTGGGTCGATAAATGAGTATCAAGCTTGTTTGGGAGCTTAACACTGGGGGTTTCCCACCAGACTGGAACATCTGCTCTTGCATCTTAGGGCCCCGAGGTCATGTATACTGAAGTGGGCACAGTAGGCTTTGGCCCTTATGGGCTGTTGTGCCATTGAGTAAAGTTAAATAGTGTCATATATATTTTTCTATATTTATGGTATTAAAATATACAATTAATATGCTTTCAAAAATTCCATTTTATACATTTTGGAATCGCATTATAACATGCTACTTTTGAATCAGTGAAAAGAAATGTAAATATTTTTCAAAAACTGAAACTTACTTGCTTACAAAAAGTAATAATTTCATGCCATTGCAATCTGGCAAAGTTTTCTTCAACATTTCTTAAATCTTCTGTAAGCTCACTCTCACCTTGACAAGAAGCAGTGTTTGGTCTTGCTGAATCTGGCCTCAGAGATATTATGCTTCTAGAGGTCTGACACATTTCACACATTACTTTATCAGAAGCATTGACAAAAGTGCAAGATGAACATTCCCAACTATCACACTGGTTATTTGATCGATGCCTAAGTGTTCTATTAGCTAATTGGTGATGATTAGAACTATCAGATTCGTACCTTGAAGTACTACAAACCCTGCATTCAGTTAGTGAATGCTGATTCCGAAGTGTACAAACAGAACATATCCAACTTTCATTTGGTTTAAGAGTTCTAAACTGTTTATTACTAGTGCTGTTCAGCTTAGAACCACCACAAGCACAGCAAAATCTTTCATTTGATGAATTGATAAGAGTACATTTTACACAAGTCCATTGATCTACAACTGGAACTCCCAGCAGTTGACTTAGGTGCCGACCAGAATCTGCTGAACTGCTACGAGAATACACTTCACCGTTGCTGTCTGCAATTCTGTTGGAATTGACAGCAGCTCCAGCAGCAGTATTGCAACTTTGACAAGTTGTAGCCCAACCTGGATTAAATGTGAAAGAACATGCATTGCACACCCATGTTTCTTCAGATAATGACATTCTCGTCAAATCATCTCCACATAAAACATCTGTTTTGGGAGATGATAAATCAGCAGTATGACCATTCATTATGGGCTCCTTTTTTATAGGCACTGGCTTACAAGATGCACTACTGGGAACCTCAGAGAAAGATTTGCTTCTTCTTGATAAAGGAGGGCTTCTATTTTGATTGTCTACAGAATTGTTTAAAGAATTTTTCAACTCAGATAAATAACCTAAGCTAAAAGCATTACGGGGCAAAGTAGTAGGAATATTTGGCTTTCTAGGTGTTTCACAAATTTCACATCGTGTCAAGCTACCAGAATTTTCGTACGTACATCTCTTACAAGCCCATGGTACTTCATTTTCAGCATCAGGATCAATGAGCATAACATCATCAGCCGAATGCGTGCCATTTACAGGATTCTCTCTAGTTTCAGTTTGTTCTTTTGAAGAAGAGGTTCCATCTGAATTATGACGACTAAGTTTAGCTCTGTTCCTCTTTTGAGCCGATCGCTGCCTCTTTGGCGAACGATTATGTGACAATTCTGTCCTTTTTGCGGGCACAGACTGAGAATTAAGAAAATCAGTCAATTCATTTGATGAAACATAAGTGGCATTATTATGTTTAGCTGTTTCACATATAATGCACTGATTAGTAGATGAAATATTAAGAAATTGACAGTTTTCACAGGTCCATTTACTATCGAGCTTTGGTAAATGTCTCGGCGATATGAATTGGCTGGCTACAAATGGATCATTTTCGTCATTTTTAGAGAATGCATTTTGTAATTGACTAAGTTTTGATAAAGCCTTCTGGGGTGAGATTCCATAAGCTCCAAAGTTTCTCAGATCTTCAAATGTATCAAGAGGTTTATTTTTTAAATCATTACGTTTCCTCTTGCAATTACAGAGAATGCAACTATCTGTAATGGAAGGATTATAGTTATGACAGTGATGACAGAACCAACGAAATACATAATCTGCTTGTTGAGCTGAGGAATTGTGACTAGAGGGAACCTCTACTCCCGAATCAGGAGTAGGAGTGGATGGCAGATCATAGTCTGCAGAGCTACTGGAGTCCGAAACTTCACCTTTTCGAGAAGCGCATATAACACATTCAGAGCAAGTTTCCAGGTTAAGAAAGAAGCACTGAGAACACTTCCACTTTGGTGTCTTTTTTCTTATACACTTAACAAAAGTCTTCTCTAAAAAATTTATTTTATCTTTCTTTCTCTCATCAGTAGCAGACAACTTAAAATCACCGCTGCCTTCTTCTTTGATGGAATCTGCAAGATTAACAAACAGATGCGATAATGCTATTCCCGATGCTTGATTAATATCAAGTAATGGCATGCCATGCCAACTAACACTTCGATTTTTAACTGGAGCTCCAGTATGGCCTTCACTTGTAGTTGAAACAGCCTTCTTTAATTTATCTTTTTTCAATCGAAGCTTTGCTTTAGGTGAGTATCTATAACAGAAAGATTAAATTCAGTTAAAAATAAAATAGAGGAAAACCATAAGACATATCATTATGCATGCAATTCAATTTGTTATTTTTGAGTTACCGTAAAACCCGACGTATATATAACGCGCACCTATTCTTTCAAGCTGCATTTTTTAATTTTAAGGTATATTCGACGTATAACGCACCCCCCGTTTTTACGAAGGAACTTGCAATGCACTTTAGTAATGATATTATGTTTTAAAGCCATGTATTCGAGGTATTAACCTAGGATTTTGAAAAAATAGAGTATTTCTAGAAAAACAACACTTTGAGTTCGTAAAAGATATGACATTTTTTTTTAATGAACAGTATTCCAATCTTTGTAGAAGCCTAAGTTTTTTTATATGCACATCTCTCTCCTTTTTATTTTTGAAGCTATCATTTTTACACCCGGCGTATAAAGCGCACCCGTAAATTTCAATCTTATTCTTTGTGTTAAAAGTGCGCGTTATACGCCGAATTTTACGGTAATTTGTTTTAAAAAATAGGACTTTTGAAAGATATTTTATTCACATCAATATTCTATGGCAATAGGAAATCATTTGATACTTTTCCAATTTTAATTTAATTTTGTATTTATTCAAGATAGTGATTAACTTTCATATAAATAAGAACAGCTGCATTTAAAATACGACTTACAGATTCAGTTCATAACAGATAATCTTTCTAATTTCCAAAATGAATTTGAAGTATCCTATTTTTTGTAAAATTAAAAAAAGCTTAAATGCCTTATTTCCAAAAATTATATATATTATTTTTCAATAACTTGTTGAAATCATTTTTGACATTTAATCAATTAAAAACAAGTAATTTTTCAGAAAAAAATATTGCTGATATATTCTAAAATATAATTAAGGATTACTAAAAATTTGTCAGTGAAACATACATTTAAAAACAAAAACTACATATCTAGCAACATCAAAATTGAATAAACATTAGAAATTATAAATTACATATTTTAAAAGTTTATATAAATATATAACCGACAAAAAAATCAGAGAATGCCATTTAAATTTTGTTAATGTTAGCTACCAAAACTGATTTTGAAAGAAATTTTGAGACTACAGTGGGCCACAAAAGTGTTCGTACACTTGCAATCTCCAATAAAATTTAATGTTTTCGACTAATAAAAATTAATATATTGTAATTATAATTTTTTATAACTGCACAACTTGTTCTTAATGGAATGACATAATTAATTTTTTAAAAATAGTATAACTATTTTTTTAAGAAATTAATAATCAAAAAGCTACTAAAAAGTTACGCCACAAGTCTTTGTACACTTAACAAAAATCTCAACTTAGCTTTAAATATTGTATTTCTTTCTTAATTTAGTACTTAGTAGGAGTGTCCACAACAACTTTTAAGCGTCTTGATATAAATTTAATCAGTTTTTTTGTAATTTCTGCATCGATTTTCCTCCATTCTTCTGTGATTAATGTTTTTACTTCCCATTTTGTGTTTATTTGTCATGTTTTCTTTGTTTTACATCAAAATCTCCCCAAATATGTTCTATTGGGCCAAATAAAGTGATTGAGGAGATGCCTTCATAATTTGAGGACAGTTATAGAGACACCACAGTGGCGTACATTGAGAGCAGTGCGCTTGGCGTCATTATCCTGTTAAAAAATGAAGTCGTTTTGAATATCCAAATTTTTGGCGGATAACTTAAAATTTCTCTTTAAAATATTTAAATAGAGCAATCACAACATCAACAAAATATACCAAATTGCCTAATCCTGTGGCCAATTTACACCCCCACGCAAGAACACATCCACCTCCATATTTTATTGATCCAACTAGATTCTTGGGATTAAGTTTCAGAAAATTCAAAATTAACAGAAAATTTATTGAGATGGCAGATAATTCAACATTTTTGGTTTCTATAGGTCCTATAATAGCTTGTGAATGAAAAAATAAGGAGTTTAATCCCATGAATTTATGTGAAACTCCTCCACCTCCATTTCTCAGCATTGAAGTGAAGGTGTTCTGGCGTGGGGGTGTAAATTGGCCTCAGAATTAGGTATTTTTTTATGGTATTGGGAATCATGAGCTCTGTTTAAATATTTTAAAGAGAAATTTTAAATTATCCACCCGAAATTTGGATACTAGAGATGACTTAATTTTTAAACAGGTAATGACGCCCAGCGCACTGATCTCAATGTACGCCACTGGTGTTTCTATAACTATCCCCAAATTACGAAAACACCTCATCAATCACTTTATTTAGCCCAGTAGAACATATTTGCTGAGATTTTGATGAGAAAAAAAAAGAAAACATGAGACAAATAAACACATAATGTGAAGCAAAAACAATAATCACAAAAGAATGGAAGAAAATCGATGCAGAAATTACAAGAAACTCATTAAATCTATACCAAGATGCTTAAAAGTTGTTGTGGACACTAAAAGATATCCTACTAAGTACTAAATTAAGAAAAAAATACAATATTTAAAGCAAAGTTGAGATTTTTTCGTTAAGTGTACGAAGACTTTTGTGGCGTAATTTTTAGTAGCCTTTTGATTATTGATTTTTTTAAAAAAAAAACAGTTATACTATTTTGAAAAAATTAATTATGCCATTCCATTAAGAATTATTAGTCGAAAACATTAAATTTTATAAGAAATTGCAAGTGTACGACCACTTTTGTGGCCCACTGTATATTTCACGGAAACGCAATGCATACATTAATCATTAATTTAAAATATATTACATTGAAAAAAATTTCAATAAAAAAAAAGTATATTTATTTTTGTTAAAAGGAGGGGAAAAAAAATACCAGTTAAGAAAATCTGAAAAAATAAATTAAAAAATAAAAAAAGAAATCAAAACTTATTTGAAAAGAAACTAATAAAGGCATCTTCAAAATATAAAAAAAAAAAAAAACACAGTAGAGCAAACGACCTGAAAAATTTCGCTCACAGTTACATTTTAAATACTTAACATATAAATTAATTTAACATTTCAAAAAATCAAAACGTAATAAAAAGTAAATTTTTTAAAGAATAAAATAATCAAAAAATACATACAAAAATACAACCAAACGATATAAAAAGAGAACCGTTTCCGCGCTAAATCAGACGCGACTGGAACAAGCAATTCTCTTCTCAGGTGACGGGAATACAGCTGACAGTAAATGCGTCACGTGTGTCTATGGTAACCAACCAATATCAAAATTATTGACCTGAAACACAGTAGCTCAAGTTCAAGGCAAATGATTCAAAAACTTCCGTGTCCTACTGTTAGAGAATTGAGAAAATTATTTAACTAAGAGTATTGTTCCACTTATATACAACACAGAAGAAAGAGTAAGAGCACTACTTCCTAAGCGAAGATAGATTCAACTGGCATTAAGGATAAACTTCGTCAAGGTTATTTAAACTCGTTAAGTCATGGCAGAATTGTGAATTTCCTGCTAACACTGATGGAACTCTTTTTAAAAACAAGGAATGGGATTTCTTACAGAATAAGTCAACCGTTTGTATTCACTGTACAGATTGGAGGGAAAATAGCAAATGGGCCAAGGAAACCAACAGTCGGCATTATTCAAAGCAAGTAGATTGCGACATTGATTTAATATACTATATACTTTATATAACGCAAGTAATAAAACTGACGAGTCATTGTTTTGATTCAAACGTGCAAGCAAATAACAACATAAAATACTGTAAAAATAAATTGAAATATTTTTGGTAAGTAATATAATTATCATTTGAGATTTTTTCTGACGTTTATGAGGAACAAGATGACAACAAAAACAAGCTCAAAGATTTCGTAAATAAATAAATAGTTTGCTATACACACAACAGGAAACTACTTTTCGAATGACCATGACAAAATAAAATGTTTTACAACAGCTTTACAAAAACTTAAATTTAAGAAACTAGAGTTAGGTGTATTATTAATAGTGCAATATGTTTATAATTACTTTACTTTTGAATGTGCGCAAGACAAAAATATGAATTATAAAAAAAATTCGAATATTTTTCCTGTTGTCTTCTTATTTAAACATTTCATTTCTGTAAACATATTGTGACATAATGTATGTAAACTTTAATTTTAGAAATATAGCTAAATTGTTTCCTTGTTCCTGTTTTGAATTTAAAAAAGAATTTTTAGTACGATCTTCTTGGGAAAAAAACTAAAACTCAGCTGTGGTTTTTTTCAAAAATCACTATTTGAAGTATGTCAAAATCCAAGAAGCCGATTTCAGTGAGAGTTATCGTAACAATGATGTGTTAAACACACACATGAAGTTGAACTCTTCTAAAAATCTATTCAGAACAAACTCAATAGAAAAATATGGAAATAAACTTCCGCAATTTTTCTGATTTCGCCATAATTCAGAAATTCATACTTAAAAGATGAATAATAGAATTCAAAAAATTGAATAGGGTGCTAGAGTTAGAGTTATATTTACGTCGTACTATAAAGCTGCAGAAGGGCTATTGGCAAAGGACGACCTCGTAATTTTGAACGATGGTCAAGTGAAGAGGACGACACCTGAGCTGGCACTCCTTCTCCTAACTTCAACACCACCACAAAGGAAGGAAGTTTGAATCTCGACATATTTAACGTGCATTAGCCCCCTCTACGGGACGAGTCTTCGGCGGTACTAGACACGAACAGGGTGAGACGGAGAATATTAGGGCCCCTTTGCAAAGTCAAGTTATGCTTTCAACGTTTTATAAATTGGTCAAATACAAACTTGGCGTCAGTCAGGCCACCTCCCGCGATGCGGGGGTGTAAGTTACGCCACTGGACACAAACTCATGACATGCCAGCCACGAGTCTGTGACCTTGACACAAGGCTACCGCGGCCTTTGAATAAGGAGTGTACAATACGTAAAACAGAAAAAGGCTTTATGCCAGAACAAAAGTCTAGCAAAGAGGAAGAATAGTAAACCTAAGTTCATTAGCAAGAACTACAATTTTCCCTTAACGATAACGTTTGCATGGTACCGTCTGATCATACTCAACATAGATTATTCAGCAATTCTTGAGGTATAAGTTCCCATTGCTCAACTGACGCGGTGTGGAAAATTGGGGAATAGGATGCCACTTCAGACGTCGTCCTAGTCAATTGACAAAGGTTCAGATTTACGAGGTTCGTAGCCAGTAGCCCTCGTATTGCTTCTGAGTGTGATGTTAATAAAATAATGATTTAATAAATCCCATCCCTTAATGAGTATCTGTGCATGTCAATTTTCGTGTTCTTTAGAGCAGTGCTTTCCAACCTGTTTATTGCAGCGGATCGGTCAACGTTTGATAACTTTACCGCTGCCCGTGAGGTGTAGGCAGACGTTGATTGCTTATACTTTAGATTGTTTTAATTTAATTGTATTTAAGTATGCCTTTAGTATAAAAAAAGTTACACGAAAAAAAATGAAGATAAAGTGATTTAACATGGAATATAAAATGATTTCCATGGAAAAGTCGCATTAACTTGAGAGAAATAAATGACAGTAAATAAAATGGAAATAATTTAATGTTATTTGGGTAGTTCGATACCATTTGCTCCACGAAACGGTACTGGTTCGCGGCCCTGGGGTCAAGATCACTATTAAAAGCAGGGGTGGTCAACCCGAATGACCTAGCGGGCCACTTCGGAAAAATATGATAATCACCAGGGACCGCATCTAAAAATATATACCTTTATATATTAGATTTGGACCCATTAGAAACATTTATTGGAATGAAAATTTAAAACAATGAGTAAGTGAATAGAAACGTCGCACTATTTAACTACTCGAAAGGTTTTTGGCGACGGACCTAGTAATTTCGAACCACGGTCAAGTGACGAGGACGACACCTAAGCAGGCAAGTGTCAGGACGTAAACATTACATTTTTTTTTTTTTTTTTTTAAATTATGTTTATAATAATGTATTATTTGAAATAAACTTACGTTTCTACGAATATTATTTTTTTTGCGGCCCACCACCTAAAGTTAAACCTTATTTGTTTGGTCCAAGTTAGTCTTTGAGTTTGACACCCTTGCTGTACATAGACGAGTTGATTTTATCTCGACGCAAGAGCCGTATTTAGTCAAACATTCTTTAATTTCCGAAATATACAAACCTATATTTAAGAGAGAAAGTTGAAAATTGGTGACTTAATGACAAGAAGGGTCAAAAATAAAGAAAAACAGTGATAGGTAAGGCACTTCGACGGTGTGTAGCCCATTATAACGTTTTCCCCCCTCGCAGCTGATAGATCGTCGATTCTATACAGACAAAATTACTTCGTCCACATCAACACATGCACTCCACAATTATGGCAGAATCCTGTCATCTGACATCACACCGACGGCCTATAGCTATTAAAAAAAAACAAAAAACATCGGCACTCCACCTGAAAGCCGAACCTCGAGTGGAATTCGAGAAGTAAGAGTGGACTACCCCCACCCCAGGAGAGCGAATAGAGATCCGTTGAAACGTTCGAAACGAGAAGTCGTGTTCTGCCCTACTCTTTCACCAATAAGTATTCTGTTGTAAAAAAAAACACTCAATAGTGTGAATAACTTGTATCTAACAGTAGATATCGTAATGAATAGCTGTAGACGTTATAAAAATCAATAATTTAATTCCTTAAGTCTCAGGCTATTCATCAATTTTCCCAATACGTCACACCATGTATATCAAAGACAATCAGACCCATTGAGCATAGACCACATCATTCAGAATCTCAAATTTCATTAAAAGTAAGTACCTGTGGGCGGCGTCAATGAAAATGTCCATTTACTCGAACGTACAAGTAACAAGTTTTTATCTTAGAGGAAGAGCAAAAAGATAAAAGGGGGCGGGGAATGCAAAACTATTAATTACACAGTCATAGATTAAACACTTCTCTTAAGACAAGACAAAGATCTATGCCAAATTAAGGTATCCGAATACGTTCGGAACCGTGCTTTTGCAAAAGCGTGTAAATGGATAATATTTAGTGTCACTTAGATTAGAAATTGCATATAAAATTGTTTTAAGAATAGTATTACAATAAAAAATTATTTAAGTACAGTATTTTGACAAAGAATGAACATAGAATGACCCATTTTCAAAACATTCTCCTTTTGTGAAAAAAGCTTCTATTATAATAATATTTTGCCTGTATATAGCTCAGACCTCTGGTACAGAGGCTCGACAAGAATTTTTGAAATATATAACTTAGAAGTGGGTTTATCCATGTTTTACGACAACAGAGGGGAGAAATTTTAAGAAAAAAACGCCGCGATAATTATTTCAATTGGTTGTAACTCTGAAAACAATGTGAATTTTTCAAAAATCATAGTTGAGCCTCTGTACAGAGGTCTGAGCTATATACCGGCAAAATATTATTATAATAGAAGCATTTATCACAGAAGATTTTGAAAAAAGGTTATTCTAAGTTAATTTTTTGCCGAAATATTGTATTCAAATAATTTTTTTTTTCAAAATGTCCTTAAAACAATTTTATACAGAGTGTTTTTTTTTCAGGTATAGAAGTTTAAGATGACATTACTTTCCAAGATGGCGACCGATTTAACAGCTGTCAAGTGATTTATTCTCAGTTTGGTTTGGCAATTCATCATGAATAGACTCACGCCTGAACAACGCTTTTAAATTGTGCAATTTTATTTCGAAAATAATGGTCGATTTTCATAAGTGAATTTTGTTTAGCGATGAAGCGCACTTCTGGTTGAATGGCTACGTCAACAAACAAAACTGCCGCATTTGGAGTGAAGCTAATCCACAAGTCGAAACACCGTTACATCCAGAAAAACTGACTGTTTGGTGCGCTTTATGGGCTGGTGGAATCCTTCTTCAAAAACGATGGAGGCCACAACGTTACAGTCAATGGTGATCGGTATAGAGCCATGATTACTAACTTTTTCATTCCTGAATTGAACAATCATGATGTCCAGGAGCTGTGGTTCCAACAAGACGGCGCAACATGTCACACAGCTCGTGCCACAAATTGAAAGACACGTTTGGGGACCACCTAATTTCACGTTTTGGACCTGTGAATTGGCCTCCAAGATCTTGTGATTTAACACCGCTAGACTATTTTTTGTGGGGCTATGTAAAGTCATTGGCTTATGCGGATAAGCCACAAACGCTCGACCATTTGGAAGACAACATTCGCCGTGTTATTGCCAATATACGGCCACAAATGTTGGAAAAAGTCATCGAAAATTGGACGTCCAGATTGGACTACATCCGAGCCAGCCGTGGCAGTCCTATGCCAGAAATCATATTTAAAATGTAATGCCACAAGATTATCTTTCGATTAAAAAAAAATTCATGTCAATCGAATAATACATCGTTGTTTTATTGCAATTTAAAGTTCTATACCTCTCAAAAAAATTCTCTTTACATGTATTCTAACCTAAGTGACACTAAATATCATGAAAACTATCCATTTATGCGCTTTTTTAAAATCACGGTTCCGAACGTAGTCTGGTGTCATATTTCTACAGTCACGGTTACATCGATCTTATGAAGTCCTTTACATTTTATATTAAAAGTTAAACTTGATTTTTCATAATTTTCGAATGAAAAGACACGTAGAAATTGTGCTTATTGCAGCAGATTCATAATTATTTCATTTTTTTTTCAAATAATTGTATAATATTTACTAATAATCGGAGAAGAATCGATTTTCATATAAAGAACCCGGTATGAAAAAAATTATGATGAGTGAAATTAAAATGAGGAGTGTTAACAAAAAAAAAAAAAAAAAAAAACGTTACACACGCTTTTGTGCATGCACTAAATTTCTGTCCGAAGAAGAAGAGTTTCTACTTTTTCTTCGCGTTTTTAAAATTGCGATCGTTCTTTTCTTACCGAAGTCAGACAAAAAATAATTACAGAATCGGAAAAATTATTTTTATCGCTACGATGCAGTATAATTTTTTTTTTTTACAAAAAGCGATATTTTCCATTTTTCCTAAAATGAGACAATATCGATGCGTTTTTGTGTGTGAATAGAATTTTTTTTTAATCATTCTGTACGACTAAAAAAGTCCATACTTTAGTCTTTTAGAATCAGAAATTTAAGTTATAAAATGCCAAAAAAAATTTTTTTAAGATTTTTTAAAAAATTCTCAAAATATTAACTAAAAATTTAATAACTACGTTTACTGACGTCATTAGAGTCGAAAACCGGTTTTTGAGCCAAACGACTTTCTCCTGAGTAACGTCACGTTCCACCTTAACTTGGCAGGGTTAAAGTGACCCTTTGGATTTGGTGATTTTTATCTAGATATCATGGTGAGATAACGAATTCATTCTAGCTTCCGGACACATATCACTAAATGAAGTAGTTTGGCAACCGATTTTGGTCACTAAAAGAAATTGACATCGCCAAGCCTATAATACACTTTAACCACTTCGCAATAACAAATAAAAATCACCAAATTTGGAAAGTAAAAAAAAAAAAAATGCGTGTGAAAAAATTTATTTTTGAAAACAATTAAAAGAAACACAATGGTAAGAACCAAATGTTGAAGCGTTTGTATAATTTTGAATGTTTTTCTTATATGTTGAATGTAAATAATGAAGATTTGAAATCCATTTTATTATTTTGAATTCTAAGAGCATTTATTGTTATACATGTATAAAATAATGAATGTGAACTTTAGCATGTACAAAAGGTGGTTCTAAACTACTGACGAAACAGTATCATGTACTTCCACTCATACTTAGCGACGATTTCAAAACTGATTTCCATAAAGGTTAAGGATTGAGATTAGTACAATTAAAATCAGAGCTTAATTCGGATTTTGGTTCTGGTTGAGCACCGGGGTGACTATGTATGTTATAACAATTGATACGATGTTTTCACGATTCGAAAATCTACCAACATACACGTATCATACTTTAGTTAACACAAGCCTCTTGTCATTAATAATGGCGAAAGTATTAATGTAACTAATACTCAAAGTGATATTAATAGTGACTTAAATCAACCTTCTTAACAATGCACTTATGTACTACGAGTAACATATGTATATTTATGTAACATAATTAATGCATATTATTTTATAAATATATTATTTTACCGAATCAATATGAAAAATGTGAATAGAATAAAGAAAATACATGTATGGGGTTTCAGTATTACATGAAATGCGTTTATTCACCCTGTTTGCCTGCTATATAATCAAAGACAACCGTACTTAAGGAATAAACTCCAGTCGTGCGTCGGAGCCGACACACACTGTTTTTTTTTAAAGAAAACTATAGAATTTTACTTAACAGAAAGTTAAACAATCTCTCCCACCGCCCCTTCCTAAAAATGACACATTTTAATATTTCATATCTTACACTCCGCACATTGAATAGTATTGTTTAAAAAATTTTAGCTTTTCTCAGCAAATGGATAGCAATATCTTGTCAAAAGTTATAGATGTTTCATATTTTTTAAACGTCATTACTTGACTCAACGATTGGCATCCAATACAGCGATAGAGGAAGGTTAATTCTTATTGAAAAACCTTTTTTTTAAAACTTTTTTCATTGGACCATAGAAAGTGTAGTCATTCATAAACACAGAAAATTTTATCAACTACAAAAAAAATCATCAAATAAATCGAGAGTCAAATGGAGCGAATTCGTTTACCTCTTCGCTCTAATTATTGCTTCGATTCGAGATTAGATTAATGAAGAGACAGAGATTCGTAATGACACGCAAAGCAAAAATCTGATTTAACATTGAGTTTTGTAAGTTGAGATTGTCTCTTCAATTGATTTACATACATCAAAAGGACAGGATAAAACAGAAAGATTTCAAGTAAAAATTCCTACTAATATTCATTTTCTCCGAATATATTTTATAAAATTGTTCTATTTGCATGTACTCAGAACTTATGATTAGCCATGGCGGAAGATAAAGTTCAGTAAAAAGGCACTCATTTAATCTTAAATGTGAATCTTTCCCTCCTTCAAGTTTTCATGACAATAACTAACGGTGGAAATCATACTAAACAATGGCTACCAACAGTCAACATTAAATTTTAACAACCAAACAATTTCTAAAATGTTTCTAGCTTAGCCATACATATTTTTCGACATACTTACATCAATTTAAAATTAAAGGCATTTTTTACAGTTAAAGATTCAACACACCATGTCTTTATACCATTAACACTGCTTCTTAAAAAATTCAACTTTAATGACAGGGAACATTGTGTGGATTAAAAATGTAACGACTAATTGAAACTACGCACATTGCTTCACAAAATCGATCATAATTGGTCACATTTGAGTCTACAAAGAGAGTTGCTGAAAAGGAATTTGGAATTTTTTCAGAAATTTTTTAAAGAATGTTCCAAGTGTTAGTTGACTAGCGAAAGCCCTCTGGTATATTAAAAATAGATTTCATACCCGCTTCCATGCGAGCATAACTCAATAAAGTTGAATGAAACTAACTAACCTTGATTTAAAAAAGGTTTTTGGTATCGAACAACAAAATAAGGATATCAGAGTGGGAAAAGAATCTGCGAGATTTACTTTACGAAGCATAACAATGCAACAGAACAAAAGTATCGATAAAGCAGAAATTGTACATCAAGCAAATGAATTTCATCAAACGAGAAGTGTTTGATGAGATAAATGTAGTCAATTACCTTAATTATCATCAGAAAATAAACAATTCAACAACTCTGCAATCAGTAGTAACTTCCATGCATCAATAAAGCAGGAATGAGGACACTGTGTGTTTCTAGAGAGTTCTAAGTTTCAAGCTTCGTTGAAATAAAAGAACACAAAACTGTTATCAATCAATTTAAAAAGTCCAGAACTCTTATGATAGAATTACACATGATACGAGCTTCTATGCACCAATGAGTAATAGTACACGTTAATTAGTTGATGTTAAAGGAGTCACGTAGTATGTGGTACTAATATTTATATTGCAGCATATTACATATTCATTGCTAACTTAAAACGACAATACCTCAATAAAAGTTGGAAAATATTTGGCCTAAAACAAATATGCATTAAGTACACATTAAAAAAAATGAGGTTTTTAAAATCTTTCTGTAATGCGGCCCTGAGTCGTTTTTTATCTGCAACTTTTTTCATGTATGAAAAATTTTAAAGCGAAAGACACGCAAAATTAAAAATTTCATTTTAAATAACTCCGCTACCAAATTTGTAGAAAAAGAACCGATTGCTTATTGTCATCGCACTTCGAAGCTACACTAGGTCTATTGGCGACAAATCGCATAATTTAGAACTAAGATCACGAGTATGACGTAATAATCTTCAGAATTCCACATCAAGCCAACTTGAGAAACTTGAACTTCGATGATTTAACGTATATTAGCTCCTTTAAATGGCGGGTCTTTAGTGGCTCCAACGTCGACCACGAATTCGTAATCATGTCCACCCGCTATTGCGGCCCTAAAAGAATTTTGGAATATTTGCTTTAACTACGTAGCAGAGTTTAAACTCACGGCGTGTGTGGTAACATAATTTGACATTTTAAAAAACCTCCTTTCAACAAGCTGTTTATACTAATCTATGATCATTTTCTTCCTGACTTTAAAAGCACAACAGCCCCTTACAGGTCTTGGTTGCCTCAACCAGGCGCTCCTTCCTCTATTTGTATATAGCAACTCCTCTGCAATTTTTAATTTTCAAAGTACAGTCGGACCTCTATAAAACGAAGTCGCTAAATCCCGGAAAAAAGTTCGTTGTATGGAAAATTCGTTACATAGAGGTTTATCTTTTAATATATTTTATAAACCACATTAAACAAATTTTAAATTCATAAACACTATATATTAAAAAAAAGTAATTATTCACACTATTTTTAAATTAATATATGTTTATTTCATAAATTTTACCCAGCAAAAAAGAAAGAAAAATTGAAAGGAAAACAAGGGAGAAAATGTCGAAGAATTCAATATATTTTCAATATTAAGAAAATAATTTTATACTAAAATTAATGAATTGGAAGGGCATTTTATAATTTAAAGCATACAAGTAATATTAAACATACATTATTTTATAGCTAGAACACGGGGTCAATTCCACTGAGGGTGAATGAGGATATCGAAGATGTTTCTATTGAACTGGACAATGGGGGGGGTTAAAGGTTGCATTTCTTGTGTGGATGAAACGTCCAGAACTCTATTGCTCTCAGAGAGTTAGGATTTAATAAAACTAGTTCAAGATATATGACAACCATAAAATGTTTTAAAGAGAGAATAATTTGAAATTTTTTCAGGGATACTTTAAAAAATGGGAGAACAAAAATTGAATCACAAAAGGAAAAGTTCGTTATATAGAAAATGCACTTTGCCATAGAGAGGTTATTTTACGAAGAAAATCGTGAAATGTTCAAGGTTCAGGAAAAAGTTCGCTATATAGAAAAATTCGCAATATAGAGGTTCGACTGTATTTGCTTTTACTGCGTAGCAGAGATTAAGCTCACGATGTGTGTGATAATATAATTTGACATTTTAAGATAAAAATGTGTGTAAAACTGGAACTTAAAAAAAAACAACCTCCTTTGAACAAACTGTTTATACTAATCTATGATCATTTTTTTCCTGCCTTTAAAAGCACACAGCAGCCAATTACAGGTCTTGGCTGCCTCAACCAGGCGTTCCTTCCTCTATTCGAATATAGCAACTCCTCTGCAATTTTTAATTTTCAAAGTATCAAAGTCTTTAGTTGGTGGTCTTCCTTTAACTCGGGTTCCTCAAGTTTTTTAAAAGTCAGAATCTTAATGGGATTATCTTCCAAGCTTCTTCTTATATGGCAAAGCCAAAGTTGGGGGAAAAGAAATCCATTATTTTTGCATGAAAGTCAAGACTTTACTTAACATGCTTCCAATTGTCCGATTTGGGTCAAATATGCACCGTTTTGTTGTATAATTTGTTCCCATTTTAAAGGTGGCTTCATATTGCCTCTCTCATTGAAGTCTTGGCCTTTATTGGCGAAAACATCTAGTAATCGGTTTTCCCAATCTTCTCTTGATCCCAATTTCTTATCACTCAGGAAGTTTTGCAATGCGAGAAAAAGGTGGTAATCACTTAGTGCGAGCATAAATTTGAAATTGTTTGATGGATGCTTCACGAGATATCGACACTACAGCCATCTACCGAAAAAATAATGGATTTCTTTTTCCCCAACCTAATATATACTGCGGATGACTTGTGTTATTTGTGGTTAAGTTATATCTGATCAATCAATGTGGTTTGATAAGTTATATCAAAGTTATATCTGGATCCACCTTCTTGCACTGGGCCAAAGATAGCTTTGAGAATTTTTCTCTCAAACATGTCCAGTGAGCCCGTTAAATCTATGTTTAAGGTCCATGTTTCACTTGCATGAAGCAAGACAGGTAATATTAGTGCTTTGTAAGTTCTTAATTTAGTTTCGCGGCTGATTCAATTAGATTTGAATTGTATTCACAGACCGTAGAAGCATTTATTAGCCCTTTTGTTGATTCTAATATCAATTTCTGTTCATAAATCTACGATAATACAATTTTAAAAATAAAATTAGTTTTAAATTCTTATTTTCAAAAAATCTGACATTTATTTAAAGTAAAAATGTACCACTAGAATTAATAAACTGTTCTAATATTTAATCTTCGAAAATACAGGTCTGTAGTATACGCATAATTTAGTGAATTCACGTGTCGGCAGATATAGAGAGAATCACAAATGTTCAATAAGTATAAATAACTATATTCTCAAAGTGTTGCATTCATTTTTTACTAAAGAAATTTAAATAATATAATCACGTAATTTTTGTTAAGTATAAAAATTTAGTACATTTTTTAAAAATTTAAAATCCAGTATTATCACGCTCATTTTTTTGCAAAGAACTAAATTGAGATATTCAAGTACTTATTCACTTTAAATTTACATTCATCATTTAAGTGTATCATTCGTGTTTAATCCAGAAAAATAAAAAACATTATAAATCATTTTTTCTCAAATTTTAATCTTTGATAATATAAAATTGCGTCTTCCAAAGATACCTACTTTTAAATCTAGCACGAATTCTAAACATTATTATTGTTTGATGACCTAATGACCTGATGGTCAATGGCCTGGCATTTGTAAAATTATTGTTTGAAATGTAGAAAAAAATTTGAGTTACATGTCACGAAACATTGTCATTATGTGTATCATACAAACGCCTTACTTAACGTTTTCCTCTTAAACCAAATATAACTGGAGTAATATGTCTTATTACAAAGAATGACAGGAATGATAAGGATAAAAAAAATTTCAATAAATACACAATCTGAGAATGACGATATAATTGTGCTGTAGATAAACTACAGGAACACCTTAAGAAAGTTTCGTTTTTGCTAATTAAATTGAAATAGTACTATGGAAAACTATTCCCAAATAAAAAGAAGGTATGAATGCCATTCGAAACATATACTCTCTTGGTCCAGACAAAAATATAGAGTAAATATGAGAGCTTAATACTGTGTGATCTTTTATAATTTACATACATAGATTTTTTGGTTCTTGCGTATTATCGCAACCTATTGGAGACAGTATATAAAACGAAGCACATGGACACCAATTCGGCACATACGACACACAGGAAATCGGGGTTGTCAACTTGGCGAATTTTTAATAGAGATGGCGTTTGTTGCAATAATGCGTAAGTACCAATTTTTTTTAAGTATGTAAATGAATTTTAACTTATGTAGTGTGCAATATTATATGAAACAAGAAGAAAGCGAGAACGCTATAATGTTACGTAGAATACTTACCTCCTTTTTATATTTATAATCTAAACCAATTTCGACATTTCAATAACACTTTAAAAAATGAGTTGCCATTCGATAAAAAGAAATTTTGTTGCCACATTTTAAGAAATACTTAGAAAATAAAAATAGGAAGTTGGATAAAAGCTTTTTATTAATAAATACACTGCGATTCTGGACAAAAATTACGTTACTTATCTCATTCCTTATTACACGGACTTTAAATTATCAATTTCAAAGATTTTAATATCGAAAATAATATATAAAATATTTATAAGAACAATCCACAGTATAAACACATTTTAAAATTATTCCTGTCAAAAAGGATAGTAATTGAATTCCAATGTACTATGAGAATAAGGACACTGAATTTTCTGATAAAATACTCCAATTCTTTTAGTGTCGAGAATGAGAATATTTGGTTCTTAAAATGAGTGTTAATTAACCAGGGGCGTAGCTAACGCCATATCAATTATACGGGGTCCCCAAGCTACAGCAGCCCCAACATATGTAACTATAGAGTCACTAAGAGGACTCCCATATCTAAAAAAGGGTCCCGATGGAATTTTGATACAGGGCCCCCTCAGAACTAAGTACATCGGTTCAACTTTACCTTAGCCCTTGATGTATTTATAGATTATAACAATTTAAGATTAAATTTACTTCATAAGTTAAGAAAAAATAATGATTAAGAATATAAAATTATTAAGTATAAAGGGCAATTTCGTAACAGAGAATATTAGCCCCTCCCTGCAAGGAAAGAGTTTGGGCCCCGAGCCGGATCTTACAAAAAATTTCAAAACCATAACTTAATATAGAGTTTGGTCCCCCTAAGATACAGATCCCCCGCGATGCGGGAGTTACGGTGATGTATGTTGCGCCACTGGTGAAGGGTGAGTGTATAAAAATTTTATTTAGAATATTGTTATTATGTGCGATGTAAATTATCAATCTATTAAGTGAGAAAGTATGTATCACAGATGCAAGAAAGATATTCTTCCTTTTTATGAATGGAACCATATATTTATGAAAAACATCTAACAATAACAAAGTACAAGTTAAATATGTATGAATTATTACTAGGAAAATATATAAATTGTTCATAGGCAAGCAGTTTCTATGGAGAGAAGCGTGATTCTCAGAATAAAAGTGCACGCAAAGAAAATGGAAATTTCGCAGAAGAGAAAATAATAGATTCTCAAATAGAAAGCAATTTCTTTTTATTCATTAACAAATGACATTTACAAAATGTGGCTGTGGCCATACATTTTAATTTCGATCTCTATATATGGCAAACAAAGTGATCAATATTCTGTGTAACATTGTAATGTTTTGATAGAAAATATATTTCTGGTCTAGTTTATTGTTTTCCAAATTTTAAAGTCCGAATAATGTACATTAGGGGTATCAAACTCAAGGCCCGCGAGCCACATGTGGCCCACAACGAACATTTTTGCTGCACCTTCAGTGCTTTGGCACACAATAATATATAACAAAATATCAAAATTTCTCCCGAAATAAGAAGTATCATCGCACAGAAGAGATGGGAAGTGCCAGGACGTAATTATTAATTTTTTCTTGTTCTTTTATATATGTTTATTATAATGCATTATTCGAAATAAACCTATGTTTCTATGAATATTGATTTCTTTGCGGCCCACCTTAAGTTAAACCTTGTTTATCTGGCCCATGTCAGCCTTTGAGTTTGACACCCTTGATGTACATTATTTAATTAATTTCTTTTTCATTTAAATTCAAGTTTTTCCTGTAGGGAAATTATTATAATTTCAAACTTTTAAAGACCTGCTAAAACCCACAAACAATTAAAACAGATAAAATATTATTTTCAAAAATTGGTAGAAAAGAGGCTAGAATTATTTTTTGTTCCTTAAGATCAGTCAGTAGAGTAAAAACTTTTTGAAAATCGATTTTGAGTTTTTGATATTTCTAAAATCTCCAAATCATTACCTTTCCAATGATATAACATAAAAGCCGTTATCTGAATTAGAAGTATTTTAAAATGGCTTTTAAAAAATAATCAACTGTCACAGGCCACGCCCACTTTGCCAGATTAAGTGCACTTCGTTGTATTCAAATATCAGTCAAGATTTAATGAAGAAAAAAAGTGCTATTTATATTTCGCTTCTCGTCAGTTCTCAAGACTTCAAAATAACGCAATATGTTCGCAAATGCCAAACGAAAGAAGGGAGGGGGATTAAAAACTAGTTTAAGTTTTTTTTGTTCAAAATCACTTTAATTTTGTGAAATTAATTTCAATAATAAAAAAAAATAATACAAGAAAGAAAAAAAGAAAACAGCCAATGAAATTTTAAATTAATTTTATTAAAAAAATTAAAAAGTACATCTTTTTTATTCCACATAATTTAAAGAACTTGTTAAGAAATTTAAAACATTATTTGATACTTACGTATTTTATCGCAACAATCGCCAACTGTATTAATAATTCACCAAGTTCGCAACCCCGATTTCCTATGTGTGGCAAGCGCTGAATTGGCAACCAGGTGCTTTGTTTCATACTATGTCGCCACTACGTTGCGATAACATGTAAGCATCGATTATTTTTTATTTAATTTTTAGTCTTTAAAAATGGTGGAAACTTGAAATAACGTTCCATGGTCAAACGTTATGGAATCCTCCTAACAGTAAATGATAGGTAATCGAAAAATCATTGTAGTTTAAGATAAGTTGAGGATATTGAAGATCGCTCGGCTATTTAGATATATTAGATTGGGAAAAAAGAAATCCACTACTTTTTCGGCAGATGGCTGTAGTGTTAATGTCTCGTGAAGTATCGATCAAACATTTTCAAATTTATGCTCGTTGTCAAGGTGACATTTCACACTAAAAAAATTATTTTGCTGTCTTTTGTTTGGTCCATTCAGTTATGAGTTACAGGGTGTTAAAAATGGAAGTTAACAAAGAAAAAATTCGGTACATTTTACAGTTTGATAAAGGTCAAAATGCAATCCAGGCGACTGAAATTGTAAATGGTGTTTATAGTGCCGATACTGTAACAGCTAATTACCTGCAATTTTGGTTTCGTCGATTCCGGTCAGTCATTTTTGATGTTAAAGATGCACCTCACACAGGCATTTCTGACATAAAAAAAACCCGCCTAGAAACCATTTTAAATTTTGTGTCAAAACTTGACTCAGAAGATGGCTCGAAGAAAAAGAAAACCAAGAGGAAAGCAAACGATGTTATTCTTGATCATGCACTCTACTTGTGGTTTTCACAAAGAAGGAGCAAAGGGGACCCGATATCGGGCCCTCTGTTGTGCGAAAAAGCTCTGAAATTTAACGAGAATTGAGGCGGTTCGGCTGCTTTCGAAGCTATCATTGGTTAGTTAACGAACTTTTTAAAATCAAGCCACGGGATACGGGAACTGCAGATTGAAGACGAGGACAACAACAACAACGAAAGTTGCAAGGGTACATCAAATGCTGACGTGTTTTCTGAGTAAGAGACAGCCATGGAGAGGTACGAACAACAATCAGAGTGTTGTCCTACTCGACTACTGCAGTTCAAGAGAATCAGAGACCTTGTAGCGAAAAAAGGAAGGTGTACAATGGTACAGCGAAAACTAAGTGATTATTTTCCGCAAGTAATAAAGGTAAAATTGCGACATTTTGCACCTATTTTGCTTTTTCTTCAAGTACGTTTCCCGTATATATATAAGTGATAACTTTCAATATTCTTATAGTGTCCGGTTTCATATACTGCATGGATCACATTCGGTTTTCGGTTATCCGAACAATCGCATATTCGAACGATAGCCAGTCCCAATTGATTCGGATAAACGACGTTTTACTGTAATAGTTTGTCGGGACCGATTTATTACTTTATGTCAACCGATATTTCGTCTTAAGCGTATTTCACTGTACATAAATATAGCTGTATAACTCAGTATTTCCCGGGCTTATTTGAGAAAAAGTGGTGAAAAAAGTAAAAGAGGCAAAAAAAAAAACCCCAACGAAAAGTTAAAATTTTAATAAAAATTTCAAGCACTTGCTTCTGGATAAACAATACTTTTTGTCTTTCCATTTCATGAGTAAATGCACATAATTTTTGGATTACTAATACGTGAATATCTTTGGTCAATAATTAAAAGTTCTTTTCTGCAGTCCATTTTTAATTCTTTCCCCACTGTTAAAAAAAAAACCAGCCAATTTATATAAAATAAACAGGACTGGTTTTTTATCCATGTATCAGATATTCAAATTTTCTCAAATAGTTGTTAAAAACAAAATGAAAATGCAGAAAAAAAATTAATGTCTGTTAAAAACAAAAAGTAACTGTTGAAACGTATCTGAAATTCCAGTTCTTCACACGAGTATATTAAAAAAAATCAACAATCATGCTTTTAATTTCTTTAATTAAATCGATGCTGCTGCCATCTGGATAAAAAAGGGAGATTTAGAAAAAATTCACCAAAACAAGTTTGAAAGAAAAAAAAAGTTTTGTAGGAATATGGCGCGCGCGCGCATCTCCAAACTTCATCGAAGATCTCTAAAAATTTGTAGCGATACGATAAACGGTGGGAATTCATATGAGGTACAATTAAACATTTATTGACATGCAGATATATATATATATATATATATATATATATATATATATATATATATATATATACGCTTTTAACATACAGCTAAAAAAATTCCCTTTTCTTCTAGTTTTACATAATCAAAAAATAAAATAAATGAAAGGTTATTTCACTTCTTAATTTATTATTTTTTAAATAATCAACTGGGGTGGCGGTAGGCAGATCAACCCCTATTGTATAAATTATACAACTGTTCATACTCAATGTTCAAATTGGAAATAACATAATTGCTCAATGGATTTACTGCCTTTTTATTATTGTTTTAGTGCGTGAGATAAACAAATTTATTACATCATCACGAAAAACTTTTTTATGTAAAGAGAGATTAATCGAGAAAGCAAGACATACTAGAAATGAAAGTCACCACAATTACAAAAATTCAATATTATGTAAAATGCAACTTTGCAGAAAAAGTTTTTATTTTTCAGTATTAGACATAAAAGATACTTGATAACGTTCCCCAAATAAAAAAGTATTTAAATAACAGGGCAACACAGAAAAAATTATTAAAACAACATTTTGAGTCGGTTTGTGGAGCATATAGATGCAGTTACTGGTAGAATTAACTTCCTATAAAAGAGATACTAATATTATATATAGCATAAGAAAGGCAAACACACAAAATTTGTAAAATATTTCCATTTTATAAACCAAAAAGAAAAATCGCTGCACACTAATATCATAAAATGGAAGAATCGAATCATTTCCTGTTCTTATAAGAAATTGCATGAAATTCAAAAAATAGGATAATTACCAATAAAATCATTTACGTTATTTTATTTATTTTGCTGACAAATTAAAAGAAGAAAAATCTGATTTGTCAGAATGTTAAAGGAAAGTAGAAGGGAAGTTAGGATCACTTTTAGTTAAAAATTGTCTGAAATCATGCTATTTACATACTAAAATGTAGATTTCTGCATTCTCCAATCATGACAACATTGCGTTAGACAAGGGTTGTTTAATTACAATTGAGAAAGTATGTTCCCACAAACTGAAATACAAAGAAAAAAATTGTTTATTGGCTCTCCCCCCTCAAATCATAAGATGTACACATAACTTACACCCTCATATTTGTATTATTTTTCTGACGCCTTCAATTTTTCATGATTTTTTCCTTTTGATGATCTCTGTGTCAAGGAAGCTGAGAATCATAGCTTACGATGGTCAAGTCAAGCCTCATATTCGAATCCAGATTTCACAATATTTGTCGTGAGGAATATTGGAATCGTTCTACATTAAATGAAACTGAGCCTCTAAGTCCTCGTCTAATGATGAAATTCGGAAAGTAAAGGACTAATTCAGGTGACATTCGATAATGGTGCATAATTATGAAATCCGTCGTCAAATGGCCACGGGCTACTCTAGAGCAGAAATCCCTAAACCTTTTCCAACATCCAACCCTTTCGAATTCTTTTCATATACACCCTCTTTAATTTATCTTCAGAAAATACAGTATATAATATAATTGAAATACAAGTAGTTGCGAGAGCACACACAAGCTTAAAAGCTAATCATTTAACTAAACATGTGAGCAGAAAATTAGAAAAAGTGGTTTATTAGATTTATGATTAACAAAATATTCGCCAAGCCGAAAGTCCTCTCGAGAAGTTGGTGGTAGAGGAGTGGCAGACCCGGATAGCCCTCGGGATGTTCTCCTTCAAAAGTGGGGTGTAACGGGGACAAAATGTACTGTCGCCTCTGCATGATATTTAAAACTGCGGCCAAAACGACAGAAGTAATCTAGCCTATTTGTCAAGTTGAATTTCGAGGGCCTAAATCTAACACCGTTAATAGGGTGGTATTAGCAACAAGAACAACGTGTTTTATTTTTTTATACTATGACATTTCATTTGGAATACATTTCTCAAAGCAAATCTGTATTATATCAATACACACTAAAATCGATATATCATAATTATAATTCTTAAAAATTAAATAAAATTTTAAAATAAAAAATGCTATTGATCGCCAACAGACCCCTCGTATACAACAGTGCCTTTTTAAACTTTAAAGCCCCCCAAAGGGATCTGCCTGGAACCCAATCGAAATCACTGCTCAGGAGCAAAGAGATTAACGATTTGTCCATGATTATGAACTCTCCGAGTCTCATAACTTTAAATAGGTAAAGCCTTCATATACGCTTATGTAATATTCCTAAATAAAATACTTATCTGTACAATACCAGCTCTGTCATTAATTAAACAATTCCTGCATAAAATATTTACTTATGAGTCATTAAAAGGTAATAATTAAGCAATTCTAATATAATGTGATAAAGTAAATTTCCTATATTGAAGAATTTATAGACAAAATTGCAACATTTTTAACAAAAATAAAATATTCTATCTCAAATACATTTTTAAAGCCATTAAACAGGATCCTGTAAAATATACAGACTCTAGTAATGAGATCTTTGAGGCTGATGTTTTGATATTAACAAATTAATATCTGGCTCAAATTTTGTAATGATTAGATTAAATTCACTTTTTTTCCTCTACACTGATGAAAAATTATCACAATTTAATTTCAGTGTTACAAATAATAAGTCACTTTTTTCCAACATCACTATGTTTAAATGTTAATTTTAAGCATTTTTTTTTTTCTGTTTTTTTAAAAATTACAATCGTACCTCTATTTAACGAAGTCACTAAATCCCGAAAAAAAGTTCGCTAAGTGGAAAATTCGTTAAGTAGAGATTCATTTCCAATATAGTTTATCTGCTTGGTTCTACGAAAAAGTTCGCAAAATTGAGAGATTCGCAAAATATGGGTTCGTAAAATGAAGGTGTATTTCCAAGTGTATGATCAAATGTGCTGCTTACCCGGTTCTAATGTCGTTTTAGAGCGGAATTACTTTCCATTTTATTATTTTGTCACAACACTTTTGCTTAAAAATCTAAATGAATTGTAAGAATTTTTCTTATTTTTTTGTAGCCAAACAACTCAGCTTTCTCTAAACAATCCTCCGAATAGCATTTTTTAAAATGTTACAATTACTATGGTAAAAAGAGTTCCTATCGTCCGGAGAGAGTGTGACCCCTACTTTTCATTAAATAAATATTACTTATCCGAAGTTATAACATTTTCATCTTATAATTAATCAGAACGCGACAGAAGCATTAAATTGCGATATTAATTTTAAAAGGAAATCTAAAAACAGAACGTTGTTTTTAATGCCTTCAGGTAGGTGGAAGGACAAATGATTTCGCTTAATGATCCATGGGAAACAGGGTAACAATTTGGAACTAATTTTTTAAAGGTACCATATAAAAATTTCATTCAGTGGCTTTTACTTTTTGTTTATGAACATTCCTGAAAAAAAATTCTTTATTTCAAACTGGCATTAACTTTCCGAATTCAATATTAAATGTACGCAAATTTTATTTCCAATGTACAAAGTCGAAAAAAACATTTAGCACGAAGGCTTTTTTTAAAAAATATTTTATAGCTATTATTGAATATTTTTCAACCTTTATTTGCAATTTTGCACAAAGTTTGAAGAATCCAGAGATAAAATAGTTAAAAAAGCGATTAATTTCGTATTATTAAAAGCTATTATTTTTCGCGCATTTTTTGTTAATTTTTCACTTTTTTCAACATCTGAACGGCAATTAACCTCGAAACAATATAAATAAAAAAGATTCTTGAACGCGAATAAAATGCACATTACTGAGCACCCAAAAGACAGAATATAAGAATTGAAACGAAATTGAAAAATAATATAGAATAGTTATGGGTTTTCATGTAATAAATTATTTTTTATCATACAATTTATGATATTGAGGTATAAAACTGCAACAAAGAAAGATCTGATATCATTTTGTGTGTGTGTTATAATGCATTAAATAATCATAACGTTTTGTTTTCCTAGAAATCAGGATCGTGTAATCTATTTCTCTCCATTTTTCCCCGCCTCATAAATTCTACATAACTATTAAAAAAATATTAATTTTGCAATCATGCTTATTCAGTAAAGGTGCTAAAATTCACAGAAATACATTAATGCGCAACAGAATTGAAAGAAATTATTAAAATTTGGATCGCTCGATGTTTAAAACTCAATATTGCCGCACACAAAAAAACTATTTCTCATTATCACAAACATGTTTGTGTAAGCGCCAATTTAAACCAGCTTTTTTTGTTTAAAAAAATAACTATGCTTATGAAAATAATATAATTAGTAATAAGTATGTCTTCGCTTAAAATTAATAACTGAAATGCATAATTTAATATTGACGATAAATCAACCGATTGTTTATTTATTTACACTTCATGCGGTTAACCTGCATATCTCCGCCGAAAAACAAAACAAAAGCAATTATTTTCTATTAGTTTTGTTTCCAAATATTTCTGCGGTTTAAAACTTATAGGTATAAGCAAGTTCTTCGAAAAGGTCCGAAAGGAGGGTAAAGCTAAAGATTCAAACTTGCAAAAGCATAGTATTGGGGTGCGAATTTAAAGAAAAATATCTTTGTAGCTCATGTACGAATTTCCATGCTTCCTCTGATGCCACACTTCAGCAATTTTTGTTGTTGTTGGTAACAAATGCAAACAATAATACTGAATAATCATCCAAGCTTGGATAATGGAATGAGAAGACAAATCGTCAGCAAACTTGAGATAGGACAATCTCATAACGAGATTATTAAAGATTTTAATATGTAGCAACAAGCGTTATGTACAAGTTTAATTAGACCATATTTGTGAAGAGAAAGCCTAGGCAGTTCTCCAAAAGTCACAACGAGATTGATATCTGCCCATTATAGAGAGGTACAACAAAAATTCAATATCTTCTCAACTGTCTTATGAACTTCATGCGGCTACAGGAACCCAAGTTTTAAGAATTACTGTTTCAAGACTAGATGAAAGATATCTGTGTGCAAGAGCACTTGCAGCTTGTGTCTCGCTCACTTCTACCTTGAGAATATCGACTTAGGAGCAAATTACAGAGCGAAACTGTTCTTTTCACTGATAAATCCATACTCAATCTAACTGATATTCTTGAAGTTCATTAGGAGGGAACCAAGGGCCCAATGCATATCCTTCTACTTTCAAGAAAGAGATCAATATGATACAGGAGGTTTGATGGTCAAAGACAGCTATCATGCAAAACGGCTTCCATGTCTGACAAAAGCTCTGTGGTTGCTATTAGGTACAGGGATGAAATCTTTGAGCTCTATGTTCGCCTCTATGTGCTGTTGGCCTTGAGCTAATTTTTAAGTCTTATCTAACCAACGAATTTCGGGAAAACACGGGATGTATTGGCCATACAGATCATCAGGACCTTCTCAACTATCTTATGTACTTCATGCAACCACAAGAACACAAATTTTAACAATTAGTGCTTCAAGATCACCAGGATTTTCTTGGTTATTTTATGAAGTCTTCATGCGGCCCCAGGAACCCATGTTTTAACAATTACAGCTTCCAGACTACATGAGAGATATCTGTGTGCAAGAATACCTGCTTCAAGACATTATGACCAATGAACTTCTAGAAAAAACTGGATGTATTGGCCAGCCAGATCACCAGGACCTTAACATCATAAAACATACTTGGGGTGCACATAAGAGGTATCCGCAACTCACCATTCCCTTTCCAGAACCTTCCAGACTGGAAAACAGTGCTGATGGGAAAGTGGTACAGACTGTCACAAGGACCCATACACTGTCTCATTGCCAACATGAATTCCTGTTGTGAAAGCCGCATAACTCTAAACTAGACCTATGCTCCCTATAAACTCATCTCTTTTTGTTCCATTGTGTCTTTTCGACTTTTTCACATTGGTACACTTAATACAATATCATATATGTATGCAGTAATTGTATATCTTCAGTTGTTATATAACAATAATGTATAGCATTGTAATAATATATATATGTTATTGTATCAGAAATAACACAGTCTTAGTATAATTTTTTGAGTAATACGATCAAATAAGCTCATATAAAAAAATATTGATCCTCTAAGATAGCATTTCTTACATCTGTTACAATGGAAGTATTGAATTTTAAACTCTAATATTGATATATTCCCCTTCAGAACTTTTGCAGAGACCTGACACTTCATTCTGCCAAACTGGAAATTAAAAGGATTTTTAGGGAATCATTTCGCCTTACAGCTTCTTGTGTTGCTCGTGATAAGCCTTGGAGTACACTATGTAAGAAATCCCACGGTATTCCAAGTTCTCCTCGTGCTGCTGCTGTGGCTAAATTTAGACTTTTAACCGGACATGACTGCCTTTGTGCTCATCTGTTTCGTTTTAATTGAGTGACTTCACCTATCTGCATTTTGTGTGACACTGGACAAGGCATGACTGCCGCTCATTTGGACGAGTGCTCTGCTCTGAATGATCTTAACTGCATTGTAAAAAGGTATTGGAGTGCCCATTGCCTAATGACCTGATGGTCAATGGCCTGGCATTTGTAAAATAAATATTAATAAAATAAATATATCAATAAATGCTAAATGAGAAATTACATACAAAATTAGAGGAACATATAGAGAAATAATTCTAAAATATTATTGGTAGAAAAAATTAATATATCTCTATTCTTATTTTCTGAGGATTATTTTGATTGAATTTATGTAATTTATTTCCCAATTCAAGACAACAATTATGTTTTAAATTTAACAGATTTTACACTGAGTTTAATAGTATACAGTGTTATCCTCTAAAAGAAGGAGTTAGAATGTGAATTTGTATCTCTAATCAACAATCACTTCAATTCAAAATTCATACTTTTAGTGAAATGTTAATCTTACAAAAACAAATAAAAGTCTCAACAAAACAACAAATTTACTGCAGAACATATCAAAAGGTTTTAAACAAAAAAAAAGCTTTTGCATTAAAATACTAAATCTTTTATTGCTTAAATTTAGCAAAAAATTACAGTACATGTTTTTAATGTCAAACCTTAATTTTTGTATCAATATATTTTGTGTTATTTAAACTGGTCTAATGGGAGAAAAAATTGTATTTGTGTACAAAATGTTATAAATAATACATTTTGCAAATATGTTTGAAGAAGTAAGTGTAGTTTATTAGCACAGAATATGTAAAAAAGAGCAGCAAACAAATGGCTTTACATAAAAAAATTTCTGAATTTTCTGTGTTCACATTAAAAGAAATGCTAATTATTATTACTTTCTTTAAAATACTTTTAAAAAAAAACATACTTGTTCACATAACAAAAGGAAAATACAGCAGTACACTTAGTTTATGGCATAAGTTCTTTGCAAAAACTATACTATAAGATGTTTTTTAAAAAATAATATGCATAATTGATTATAAAATTCTTTTTAAAAAAATCTTTTCCCTAACAAAAAACTAACCCAGAATAATCAAATATGTTGCTGTGAGTGATTAAATTTCCATATCAGGTAATTAATAAGCATTAAAAAATTTTTTACATGCATTCTCAGTCATGCTTAAAAGAATATATATAACAAAACAAAAAAAAAAAACAGCAATTTTATAATTTTTTCATATTTTTATTTAAAAATTTTTTAGAAATTTATTCCAGAAAAATTTATATTTTTAAAGATACACAAAAACTTCTTTTTTGTGAAAATTTCAATTATAAAATTGAAAGAATCACTTTATTTCTAAAAAAAATCAAACTCATAAATTTTTTTAAAAATTGTCTTTTCTGAAATTTATATTGCTAAAATTATATACAAGATAAAAATTGAAAAAAATAGAAAAATCAATTAAATATATTTAGAAATTCATAAAATAATGAGATTATATCTTTTTAGTTAATATATAACACCTATAATATTTACTTCTAGTAAGTTTTGTAGAAAAGGATTTCAACTGTTCTTTGAATTACATAAATTAAATCATGATTCTTATATTAGTATAAGTAACGAAATCATTTTTCTTCATCCACGTAAACATATTCACTTCATTTGCTTCTGCACTTTTTCACGATCTAAAATGAATACTACTTTGATTATTATAAAAAAAAATTCAAATCAAATATCATTAATTTAAATGGTAATCTATTATAGTAAAAAGTTTAATCTAACATACATTCTGATTTGTTAAATTATGTACAAATAAAACATTTAGTATTTCTTATTTTAATTAAAGAATAATTTATGATTCATACAAGATGTATTTGATCTCATTGCAAGAAATATGATTTCATCACAAGAAAAATATCACCTTTAAACTTTAACGTGAAAGTATTAAAAATAAAATGTATGAAAACATAATTTTTTTATATTTACATATTATATTTCAGGTCTAAAACAGAGATATAGTTTTCAAAACAAGAACAAATTCTATAACTTTTGTAAACCATAAAAAAAATATTATAATTCATTTTGATATTTACTGTTGTAATATAATTTTTTAAAATTAAATATTTAAAAACTTTATTTATTTAATTAATATTTAAAAATAACATTTATTTTTTTAGTAATTATTTAGATTATCTGAGAAATAATTACAACACAAAATTCCAAATGCATTTGGAAAATGGAAGAAATTTTTTTAAATACAATTTTTATAATTATATTGTTTTATACCAATATTTATACTTAACTATAAGAAAAAATTAATGAACAATCAAATCTAAACATGTAAGCCCTCCTCTTAAAAAATTAGATACTAATTTATTTCTTTTTTTTAGTCCAGTTTTGTGTGTGTGTGTGTGTTTGTTCTATAAATTTCCATTAAGAAATACAGAGATGCAATTAAATAATAGTACTAATAAATTTTAATTACATATGCAAAAATTTATAATATTAAAAATAATATCTCTCAATAACTAAAATATTAAAAAAAATTTAATACCTTGATACCTTTAATTTTTTACCTTGAATAAATATACATACATTTCATTATCGATTTCAATATATTTATTTTGATTTTATATCGATGCATATTCATCCCAAAGTTTTAAGGCTTTATAAAAATGCATACCCAGAAAAAATAATAATTGGGAGAAGTTATAATTAAACCGATTTATAAATTTTATGGAATACTTGCTAGGTCAAAGAAAAAATAACATTTATTATCTACTGTTATATAAAATTATTGAAAAAAGAAAGACTTCCTTATAAAAAAAATAACCTTTATATAACATGCAAAAATATTTTGTTTCTGTTTCCATTATAAATAACAATCAGAATAATAAATAAAAAGAGAGAAAAACAGAGAAATTTTTTTAAAAAAATTAACAATTCTCAATTATTTTTATTTATTGTTAAGAAAGTTGAAAAATCAGAAACACATTAATATTTAAAACATTTCAAAGATGCAGAAAAGTAGATTAAAAATTGTTGAATTTAAATATCAGAATGTAAGAGAAAGACTATTTTTTAAAAAGTTTCACATATAAAGTAATTTATAATACTTGTTTCACATATTAAATAAATCTTACACAAATAGCAATAACACTAAAATTTTGAACTTTCTCTAAGAATAAAAATAAAATTTTCAAGAATCTAAATATATGTAACTATACCAAGGTATAATATATGTATTTTTTAAAAAAATGATTACAAAAATATAACTACACTTTTTTTTTTAATTTAAAAAAAAATAGTTCCCAAAGGACATGATGCAAATACTCATTGTAAAAATGTGTTTCTTCTAAAGTATAATACAAATTTACAATAACATGTTTTTGATTTTAATAATATCACTATCAATTCTATTTCCTCAGTATTTCTGCTTTCGTGGTAATTTAAATGTTTTTAAATGATTTTTTATTCTTTACAACGTTATAAATTTATTATTTTTTGATAAAATTTGAATAGAATTCATATTTTCACTCTACACGCGAAAAAGGATACACTAACTATATAAACAAGAGTAAATTTGTTTAAAGAACAAACCTTTTAAAATAAACAATTTTATTAAAGAAACAAAAAGAGCATTTCTTCTCAATTTTAAAATTTAGGTGTTCATTTTTCTGATGAATTATAATGATAAAATTCCCTAATGACTTACCTATTTTGATCATCAGCTGTTACCGAGTTCACTGATCTGTCTGGAGTTGGGGCGCAAACAATATAAGATAGTTCTATCTCTTCCACTTCCTTTTTTTGTAAACGAGATACCTGCCCATGATTCTTGGAATGAGCAGATCCGTTTATTTTGCTCCGACGAGGAATTTCCGATAACAGTTTTGGGCAATCGTTCGGTTTGCGGCGATCTCCACACACTAAACATGATCCTCTCTCTGTAGGATTGATGGATGTACAATTTCTGCAGTGCCATTGCAATACGGATGCATTGGATCCCATTTTTTAAAACTTACATATTTAAAAAATTGTCTCCGAAAGCAATATTTTCTTTACCCATTTCAGAAGAAATAGTAATTAAAAATATACAATAAATGAGGAGTTTCATAATGTTGACAAACTCCAGCATGTTCGATTCTCCATCTTTGTATTGTGATGATCAAGGAGAGAGAAAGAGAGAAACTCCATTCTATGTGATAAAAAGAAGAAAAAAACTAATGTTATTAAAAATAATAAAAACATAATGAAATTTTTCTTGCAGTCCTTATTTTGAAAAGTGTAACAGATTTAATTTCAAGAAAAATGTTTCTTTCAAAAATATTTTCATAATTTTGTTATCTTTTGTAATTTATTAAATAATTCTCTTTTTACAAGCAATTTCTGAAAAAAATATTATAAAAAAATACCTAACAAATTTTTCTCAAAAAGAACTTAATTTTTGTGAAGTAAATATTATTAAAAAAAGAAGTATTAAAGCTTCAAGAGAAAAATTAAAAACAGTTTCAAAGAAACAAAGGATTAGATGTTTATTCCCTGTAAAAATGCAAATGATTAGATAAAACATGTATCAATATTCATAAAACATGTAGTATGCATAATTTGATAAATAATGGGAGATTGAAAATTTTACGAACATGTCTTAAAAAGTCAGAAATTAAGTATCTTATGATATGAATAGTATCTTTGAATTTAAAAGTAGCGCATTTCTTCATTCATTTGAGAAATAATTGCTATTTGTAACATTTACTCATTTTCTGAAAAAAGGACTAAATGTGTCCTGTAGGATACATTGAGGATGTGAAAAAATGTTAACTCGATAACATATAAACTACTACAATTTCCATTTACTGCGAAATAGAAAAATACTTAGTTTACGAAAAAAAAACTTTGGGAAAAAACTTGTAAATAAAATGTAGAAAAACATAAACAAAAAAAAGTTAACTGCATCAGCTACTGACATGCTTATAAAGAAACAGTTTGGGATTAGTCATATGGCAATGTGGTGATTAGGAAGTTAGTTTCGTCGTTTTCTTGGTCTGTTATTTACGTTTACTTTTTAGTTTTTTTGTGTTTAAAGTGATTACTTTTTGTTAAAATACGATCGTTCATCTTTTCAAAAGTTTTTACCGAATTCTATCCAACTATGACTAAATGATTTCACAGCCAGAAGCAATTTGAAAACAAAGTGTAATTTCATCTCGACGTGTTCGTGTTTACTTCTTACACTTCCTGTTAAAAAAATTTTCGGTATCGATTTCGCTGTCTTACTTATATTCGATGATGAAATTCAAACAATCTTTAACTTCAACATGAATTTCCAAGTGTTTTCTTGATGTTTCTTGAAATATTAATCATCTGATTATTGCGTAATGGAAGGTGTAGTACATGATGGCTGGCTTGTTAAGTCACCTCCGGAGAAAAGGATTGTTAAACCGGTAAGAATCATTTTAATTACTTTATAATGTGTGTCTATTTTAAGAGATTTTCAAAAAATATGTGTAATACTTTTTAAGTTTTTGTTTTTCTATAAGTCAAAATTAATTAGCGTAGAAATTTTAACTTCATTCCACACAATTATGATTCAAAAACTTAACACACAACATGAGAAAATTGTATTCATTAGAGCTATTTTATTTAAAGTACTGTTTAAAAAGTAAATGGTAATCTAGGTGAATAATTTGTCTGACTATTGATATTTTATAGCATTTATAAAATTCTAAAGCAAGGAATTGAATGTAATTGACTGATAGTTAGAACATAAGCAACAGTTGTATTCTCGAATGCTGTATTATTTACTTTATTAATATTTCTACTCTTTAAATAAAATAAAATCCAACCTCTATTGGTTATGCATTGCAGCGTGTGGCATTGTCTTTTGGTTTGACAAAATTAGTTGATTGTATAATACATAAGTACCAGATATTATTATACTTTTTCAAAATTATATTCTTTGTGCTTATATAATTGTGTGTTTTTGTTATGAAAAACTACTTTGTCAACTTTTTGCCTTGCATTTTCTTAAAATAGAATGAATACCAGCATTATACTCTCTTTTTAATCATTTCATTTCTCATTGCATATTGCTTTCCTAGAATTTTATTTATGACTCAATTTTAATATATTCAGGACAATAGAGCACTTTTCTTTTTCATTAAAATGTTATTTTAGTTTATTATGCTTGATAACTTGTATTCAAATGATTTATATTTACATTAGTTGATATCTTAATACTATAAATATTTGAATATTTTCTTATTAATAAATTTCTTCTATTTAGCCATAGAAAAATAATTGTTTCAACTCAATTTTTATGCATTGCAACATGTTAAAATTTAGTATGCATTTTTTTTTTTAAAAGTTGGAAGTAAAAATAAATATGACAAAAATTCTTTTGTAAACAAGTAATATTCATAAAAAAAAAAGAAAGAAATTGTTTGAATTTCAGTGATGAGTTTAATAGAAAATGTTTATACATAAAAGTATTTCAAGAAATTTTGCGGAGATGATGTTCAAATAATAATGTAAAATATGTTCTTAAATGTTCATATAAGTATTCTCTAAAAAGATAGATAAGAATGGTACATATAATACCATTGACCAATTTTGTCTTTGCAAAATTTGTCGCCAAATATCTCAGTATAATAGGTAAATACCATAAAAAATATTTTAATACAAATTATTAATGTAGGACAAATTTGAAGTTCTATTTTTTTTTTATTTATATGTGTTTAATATATTAATATTATTTTTTCTCTTAAATTTTTAATTTTAAATATCTATTCCAAACATGAAAATTATTAATTATCAGTAAATGAATTTGTTTCACTTTGAATTGAAAAATTTAATATTTATACAGAAGAATTTTGGTACTTAATACATTAGTGTCACTGCTTCAAAATTTGCACCATGCAAATTGCACCGTCAAAACAACTAAAGTATTCTTAAGTATTTTATTTGAAAACAAACCATTCAGTCAGATTTTGGTGAAAAATTTATTATTTTGTCTTTGTTGCATTTTAAAGGAAAATATTTTCTGTAAAAGTTTGTATGGTGCAAGAAAAGTAATGATATAAGAAATATCAATGATAAATGATCCTTTGATATTTAAAAAAAATCGGTACCTAGGTATAGCAACAATTGCCTACGTTCAAGATAACTTGCTGAGTTGGCAACTCTATTTTCGCATATATCATGTGCGCAGAATTGTACTTTGTTTCCTAAAATGTCACCAACAAGTTGCAATAATACGTAAGCATCAAAAAATCAATTGAGGAAAACTTAAAATTGTTCTGCTACATAAATTTGGAATCCAAAAATTCTTTGTATATTGTATTGTAATTAACAATCACAAATACTCACTTTTCTTTGGTCATTTATTTTTAATGAATGTAGAATAATGCGAGAATTTTTTTAACATTAAATTGAGTTTTATTATATCATTTTTTTATTTGCTTTTGTTTATAAGAATGTTTTAGATTTCATGTGAGAGTTTTAAGTTCAAAGGATAATTGAATTAAGATTTTATAAAAGTATAATTGCCTCATTTTTGTGTAGATAGGTTTGTAAATAATAATTTTAACAAATATATATTTAAAATATGTATTTCTTCCTGAGTTACAATTAAACTTAAGTTATATAGTAAATATGTTTACTTTAAATTTGTGACAGTTCTTTTAATGCACTGTTTCTGAGAAAGTTTAGCTTGCCATTAAAGAATATATTTCCTTCTTAATAATAAACTTCCTTTTATGTTATATTATCTTTCATTATGTTATTGTATAACTTAATTGTTATCCAATTAATTTTTTTTTTACTTCTAAGAATAATGAAGAAAAGATCTGATTTTTATTATATTTGAAAATTATTGGAATGACATTCCATAAAAGTATTCACAAATTTACTTTCTGTGGACTAAAAATTGTTTCAGTGAAGTTCTTTGTTTCCAGTACATAAAATATGGATTTCTTTCTTACTTAATACTTATTTTTCTATTTTACTTATTGATATATACGCATTAGCCCCATTAACCATTTTCACTTAATCAAAAATGCACCCTCACATTTTTGAGCTCAATAGCATTTACTTATAAGTCACCTTATCATACTTTTTCAAAAAATTATTACAATTTGTAATTTGTCTTCTAATGAAGAAAATCTAATGAATATTTACAAAGTTACAGGATCATAATATCAAAACAAAGAGTATGCTAATCTTTAAAAATGTCTATTTATTTAAAGGTAAACAGGTTACCATATCAGTAGTTTTTGCTAAATACTCATTTTTCTTAAATTTTGACTGCTTTTATGTGTCAAAGTAAGAGAATGATAAACTTAAGGAAATATGTAAATTTACTTATGTAAATAAACATTGTTACCAACTTCTCTAAACCTTTACTGATTTACTGGTTAGATTTAACTTTTTTTGTTAAAATAATGGAATTTAAATAATTACATATAATTTAAATTTGGTTACTTATTTAAATAAAATTTGATACATACAATAATATTTCCTCCTATGCTATTATTTTATTTCTGAGAGAATTCAATTTATCTATAAAAAATGGTAAATTCATGTAATTTTTCAAAAGATGACAGTAAATTCAGACTTAGATTTTAAAATTCAGTTTAGAATAAAAATTAGGAAGATTTGATAGAAAACAAAACATTTGGGAAAGTTTTAAATTAAAAAGATTAAAAATTTTTTTTATTCAAGCTCAATTTTCATACAAAAAGATCCATAACCAGCCCTATTTCTTTATGAGAAATAAGTTTACTATTGAACTGTAATAATGTGTTTCATCAGTGTATGAAAAAGAAAAGATTTTTCAATATTCCCAATGCTTGTGTAATAATAGTGTAATGATAATATTGGACCCTTTCAGTTCATAACGTTTCAGTTTGATTAGCTTTAAGAGGCCTTTCATTCTGTTTCTTATACTTATTTTTAATTATGAAATTATGTCACGGAAATCAGTATTCCTCACTGTTGGATATAATAAATCATCTTGTTTCAAAATAAGTGTTTTACTAATGCTCTTGTACACTTTCTAAATATTTGAAATACATACCACTAATAACAAATATACATGTTTGTTCCCATTCTGAAAAAATTATATCCATTATCCTTTCTTTAAATACAATTATTTATTTTTTTTTTTTTTGTTGTGAAAACTTGTTTTCTACCTAATTTTTTGTGCTTTAATCTGCTGTAAATTTAATAATTGTATTCCATTGCAGTTTTCATTCCATGATTAATAATTATCATAATATCTCTTTAGATGATAAATATCACAAAAATGAAATATTCTGAAAAAGACTGTTTCAGAGGATACTTTGACTGTTATGCAGTATGAATTCATAATCTGTCGTTGTGAAACTTCCCTTTGACTCTACCATTGCCTATTTTCTTGTTTCATTAGCTGTTGAATAAAATCACGTTATTTGGTGAAGTTGTACCTCTATTTTAATTTAAAAAAATCTTGATTGTATGTAAAGATCCGCAGTGACGTAACGGAGAATGTTAGGGCTCCCAACAAAGTCAGGTTTTGGTCCCCAAGCCGGATCTTATGGATTTGGCATCGCTCAGGCTTTAGGGCCCCTAGAGTCCTAAGTCCCCCTCCCCGCGGTGCGGGGGTATACGTTACGTCACTGAAGAGATACCCCTTTCTCTTAAAACATATATCTTTCAAATATCGTAAAATCTATGAATTTAGCAAAACTATGCATATATAAAGGAACTTTAAGAGGAAATGGTTTTTGAAGCTGAGATTGTTTCTTTAATGATGCCATTTTTCTTTACATTAATAAATGAACACACAGATAAGAAATTTGTTGACTTTCAATAAAAAATACTTTTTATCCAGAATTTTTCATTCATCTTAATATTATTATGAATAGCAACATTATTTGCAAACATTTGGTTTGCATATTTTTTTTAAAGAAAGGAAATTAATCTTATAAAAATTAATACTCCTCTGTGTATGCTATCCCTTCCCCCTTAAAATCTTCTGCAATAGTTGAAATTTAATGTGGAAGTACTATTGCAGAAATATTAACGGTATGTACTCGTTGAAATGTCAACTATATCTCGATCATTTGCAGTACGTCACAAGTTTCAGAAAAAAAAGGCATTGTATTCAGTTCAGTTCAGGTTTTGTGGGATATGGAGCTACAAAGGCTATGATCCCCTAAAAGATAAATGTTATTTAAAAATTAGTAGATGAGGCATTGTATTATCATAATACCTAAACATGAGTAGTAGGAAGGAAGAAAATAAATAATGTACCTCAGAGGAACTAAATTGTTTATTAACATCGCACTTCGAAGATCGCAAGTGCTATTAGTGATGAGCCTCGATCTAGAATTTTGAACCACAATCTAGTGACGAGTGTGACACATTTGAGTTCGCACTCTCCCCAGATTTTAATATCACGCCGTAGTGGGATTTTGAGCTTTGATAGAGTTTTTAACCTGTATCCCGCGGTCTTGAGTGGCTCGAGGATTCGAACACACGACTTTGCTAACACAACACCGGCCAGTGGTTGGCGATTATAAATAACCATTTTGCCATGGCGACTACTTTGTAGAATTAAATAATTCGTTTTAGAGTACACTGAATCCCAAATGGGCACTGGCACAAAATATTTTGTGATAATTATATAAAATAAGATTTTTGAAAATTTTAATTTATGTTCTAAAAGACCATAAATCAATATAACGAAACTAATCATTCAATAGATTTGTTACATTCAGGTAGATAAGCGGATATTATGTTATTGAGGTAGGTTCAGTGACGTAACGGAGAATATTAGCTCCCTCCTGCAAACTCAATTTTAGGACCCAGGCCCAAATACGTACTTAGCGTCAGTCAAGCTTTGCGGGGTACGTTACGCCACTGGATAGGATAGAAAACCAACACAAATAAAGGAAGTATGCTCTGTTATTTGATGGAATTCAAAATTTCTGAAAATTACAATAGAATAGTATTTCAAATTTTGAATTCTAATTTAAAGTAACTCGAATTGTGTGTGAAGTTAGTCAGAATGAATCGATATGGAGCAGATGGATATACAGTCGAAACCCGATTTGACGAATATCGTGATTTATCGAATTTTTTTTTTCCCCGATTAAAATAAAGGCAAAAAACCCTATTCAACGAATAATAAACCCCGAATTAACGAATTATTTCAACAGTTGAACTTTTTTTTGTTTATATTTTTTTAAAAAATTGATTCCCCCTCCCCCTTTTAGATGAGGGACTGCCTATTTGTGCAACTGAAGCCCCAAAAATTGCTGATTTGTCGGAACCAATGCATAGCGATTCTGTAGCAGAAATTTATAATGAAACTCATCAAAAGTTACATTTTCTAACGCATGTTTCATTGTAACGAAATTGCCTCATACAGCAGGATGTAAATGACGCAGTATTTTCTCTTTTCTGCACAAAATCGAAAAAAGAAAAAAAAACACTTTCGAGTCAGGAATCAAAAAAATTATCAAACATATATTAGTCAGTATTTTAAAATTTCCAATTAACCGGTGCGTAATACTTCGCTAGTAGTATTTTAGCTGCTGAATAAAAAGCTGGCAATTTCTAACTATGGATATTTTCTGAGTAGTTGCATGTTATTGAATTTCCAAAAATCAAGTGCAAAAATTTTGTATTTTGCTTACAACAGGTGAAAGCATTGAGGCGTAATCTTTATGGTAAATTATAAGAATCTCGGTGTATGCGAAGGGTTTGAACCCCTAAAACCCCATCCTTGTGTAGATCACTGAGTACACTTATCGTTAGAAAGGTTCTGATTACAGTTGGAGGGTTTTAAAATTGTGTATATAAAAATCAGTTTCCTCGAGAACAAATGATTAATATGGCATATTAATTCTTATCCATGATACTTTGTTCCTGTCTGACTATTTAGTCACTTGGACTGTGGTTCAAAATTACAGGGTCCGTCGCCAATAACCCTCTTGTTGCCTTAGAGTGCGACTTTAATAAACACTGCTCTCTCATTCACTCACCCTGACTATGTAGAACTGTAACAACAAAAATTAGAAAACTGCGCTTGAAAAAACTTCAGCTTCTACGTTAGATTCTAGATTTGTTTATATTGGAACATCATTTGGAAATTTTCAGTTGAAAAGGATTTTTTAATGCGTTAGAAAAAGCAAAAGATTTCGTTTAAAAAAAAGTCATTTCGTATGCATCCTACTTTGAGGCTAAGGTGTACATATTTGAATGGTAGTTCATAGAATGGTTGCATTAGTATACTTATGTATTTTATGTATTTAAACATACTTATGTATGTTTTTCAAAGAAGATCTCGTTACATATTTGATCCGTTCACATAACTGTGTGGTTTTTTTAAGTTTTAAATAACACGATAAAATTGTCCTGGTTATTATTCAAAGAAATTTAACTTATTCAGTGCATTAAATGTATCTGGGATCATGCTGCTATTCTGTCTCATTTATTTTATTGAATTAGATAAAATTCTGTCTAGATCGAATTTGGACCATTGCATTAGTCTTGTATGTTTGCTGTTGCTTTTATTTATTTATTTTTCTAAATATTTTCATAATTTATAAAAGGGATATGTTAATTAAATACTTCTAGAAATTAAACTATAGTGCAAAATATTTATAAATTTTGCGTGAAAACAATTATTTTAATTTGGTGGTTACTTATGGTGTGTTAATAAATACTGTTTTAAAAATGTTTTTAAAAATTATTTAAATCGATTTTTTTTTTTTTTTTGTCAAAAAAAATTTTAATTGCGCAGGATTAAGAAAATTCTTGTATTGAGTATATTTTTTTAATTCATCCTGGCAGTTTCTAGCCTCAGCCAATAGATTATGAGAAATGGTATTGGGGATCTGGCATTCAATGTAATGACCTTTCAGTTAAAAAATATATATATGTGAATCTGCAACGACTGTAATCCGTTATTAGACTGGGAAGATTCGGCAATGTGTAAGTTAGATGAAATTGTTTCAGAAATAATTTTTTGTTGAACTACTGGTGGAGGAGGTTTCAAAAATTACAACTTGTATTTACATGAAGTAGTTTTTTACATGGGTACATACTAAATTTAAAAACTTCCATTTTTAAAATAGTAAAGGTCGGAGATAAGTTAGTGAAATGGTGCATTCAAATGACAGTTTGAGAACCAGTAATGTATAAATATCTTGCAAAAATGGGAGAAATTGTACTTGTTTTCTAATCTATAATAAATATTTTCAGATGTAAAAATTATTCATGAAGCAGTTATAAATTATTTTCCGGGTTTAATTTTTGAGGATCATTTCGAAAGAAGCGTTCCATTTAATCTGCAGAAAATTCAGATTTACGGATATAAAACTGTTTAAAATGTTTTATTCATTCATATTTACTTTTTGACTCTTGTGAAACACCTGGCTTCATTTCTTTTAAAAATTACTACACACACACAAAAAAAAAAAAAAAAAAAAAAAAATTAAAAAACTGTCGCATATTTTTTAGTTTGTGTAGTGTCATTTTCTGTCTTTTTAAAAATGATTATCATGCACGAATGTTATTCTATGACATTATCTTTAATATATAGCATTATCAGAGACCTTGATTGTCATGTATAATTTTTTATGTTTTCATTGTGTAGGATTTACTTCGTTTTAAAAAAAATGAAACTGGAATTTCATTGTTACATTATACTTTTTTTTTTTTTTTTTATCTATTTCGAAACTTTTTTTAAAGTAGCGGTGATAATTTCATGTATGCGTTAAATATTAAATGTCTTTTCGGCATTAAAAAAATGGGTCGACAAAGCAATACACATAGCTCCTAAAATTCCATGCCTTAATGAATCCTTGACGGAAGCATATAGGACTTGGAAAGTGTCTTAGGTTGTGACTTCTATTTTTAATTGTAATTCATATCACTTCGCATGTAATTTTTCAAACTAAAATTAAATTTGTTTTTAAAATATTTTATAAAAATATAACTAAAAAATCAGGGTAATTTTAATTAGTATTGTATAAAATCGGTTGTTAACACAAATTTATGTTAATTCAATTTGCGATAGCCATTCTATATTTTATCAAAAATATCCACTTCCATATAAAAGTATATATATATATATATATTTGTATATCTTGGTTAAAATTTGTATAGTTAAAAAGGTATGATTGTACTCATCCAAATTTCATTTTTAAAGGTAGGAAAAGAAGTAAGGGAAAGGTAGGATAAAATGTTTATAGTCCTGTTTGTTTTATCATTATGTTGTATTTTTTAACTGTAGGAATGTCTCTGGTGTCTAAAAATAACCATCCCATAAATTTTTATTAAGTAATTTAGGTACATACATATATAATTCTAACCGTTTCTCGCCGGCTTTGCTGAGTACTTCATGGTGTTTGAGTGTTTTTAAACTATTCATATCTAAGTCCTAGCAATAAGCGTTCGATTGTGTTGGAAAAACATTTTTGTAACCTTCGTTTCTTGATTTAAAAAGGGGAGGGGGGGTAGAGCTTGAATTTTTAAAACAAATTTAATTTATTCTACACCCGCGTACCCCCACCCCTGAGTCGATTTCCACGAAATCCTTTCTTAGTGTATCTCAACACAACAAAAGAAATATGCTTGCCAAGTTTCATGTCTGTAGGTTTAACAGTTCAAAAAGGGAAATTTTTATCTATATAACGGCCTTCTTCAACCCTCACAACCTCCCTTGGGAGTTGATTTGCGCAAACCCTTTCCTAGCGGATTTCTACTTGGCAAAAGAAACGTGTTTGCCAAATTTCATGTATTAGTTCCGGAGATTTCATGAGTAATTGAGTTGCTTTTCTCCTGTATATATACTATTATTCTGAAAACAGCTTCATCTCCTTCATTTTTTAATGTATTTCACGCGTTTTTTCTCGGTACTGAACAGTTCTTGTAGCAGAAAAAAAAAGTAGAATGTACATTGAATTGATCTCTTCGAATTAATTTTTAAAACATATCATCATGAGTAAGAATGTTAATCGCTCCCTTTTTCTTGACGAAAGAAAGGAAATCTGAATTATCTTTTATAATAAACAAGTAATTATTGTTTTAAACTTTGAACCTGGTGTAACCTTTTACAAATGTGACGTGTTTAATAGAGGGAAATTTATTTCTCTCATTTACAAATTTGTTGCCTACATTTATTGCTATAATTTTTTCGATTAACTTAGAAGTTATTAACGTCTGAATTGCATATCATAGTGGTCTAACAACTGACATGTCATTCTAATTTAGATGAGAGTGCTAAATATGTTTGATTGTGGTGGGAGTTAATTGTGGTGTAAAAAAACAACTATATTTCGCACATTTGACTTTGATTTACTGTGTGAATTCTCTCATATGAATGTTCCAATACAGATAATTCAAGTGTAAAATATCTTTTATAATTTTTGGGGGAGAGGAAAAAGGGTTTACGTGGAGTGGGTTTTTGTCTTTATAAACGGAGCTCTTAAATGTTACTTATTACTAATACGTAAATGTTACAAATCAAATTAGGAGTTTTTATAACATATTCGAAGCATAATTGTAGAAAATAGTAATGTACTGTTTAGAATACGTAAGCATACAAAATAACTTTAAAAGAAAGGGAACTGCCAATTTGTTGACAATTGGTTTATTCTGATTCAATTGTGCTCTCTCCAAAAATTATTCGAATTCTTTAGTGTTTTAAATTCAAAAGTTTTTCTCTAATAACTGTCTTTATTTCTGGCCACATCTTTTAAATCTAAATATGTAAGAGACTTTCGGAAAATGTCTTAATAGAATTTCTTCAAACGACCCTTAGTTATGTTTTGGAAACTAAAAATACTTTGTCACTGACTTGTAAAAAATGATTCTTGCATTTCCGTCTTTCTTATTTTTGAAGATTATGTACATCGTGTAATATTTGTACATGTATGTATGTTATTTCGTTTTGAGATATTAAATGATTGTCATGCATTTTTAAGATTTATAGAATGGGGCATCGTCATCATGATAGTCTCTCGAAGTGATATTACTTAATCATCTTATTGGGCTCAATTCATGATAGTCACTTGGTGTTCGCGTGACTTAATTCAAAACTGACATTAAACTAACTTGTACTTGTTGTTCGATTTGTAAAATTCGATAAAAATTCAAATTTCATAATTAGATAAAAATGCTTAACTATAATGAAAAAAAAAATTCTTCAGAAAGATTTCAAAATTAATAAAAAAATCTTAATTTACTCGTACATTTTTAAATTAAATATACTTTGCTTACTTATGTATGTTATTATTGTTGACAAATATGTGCTTTTTAAGAGAAAGTTTCTGTGCAAAGAGCAAAAGTTGGCTACAACGAATCGCATGAACTGATTAGTTGGCGTATGATTATGAGGTCACATGAATTTATGAACTGATTAGTTAGAAACACGAGTTTGTGTGTGTCATTATCATGTGACTATCGCTTCATATGAATTTAGCCCATCGCCTATTAGTTTAATGCGAATATGAAAGATATAAAAGTCTTAATCTCAAGAACATTAAGAAATTCAACTGTTGCCTATATGTATTGAATAGGTTTGGGGTGATTCACACTGAGAATAAATGGATGTTCTGAATTGCAATTTAAATGTATTATAATTCTTAATTGTAATGTTTATCCTCTCAGTTTTCCTCAACTTAAAATCTACCATGGCAAGTTCATTTTGTTAAAGTCAACCCACAACACTGAAGATAGGGGATTAAGACCTCATTGGAAATCATGACCATTCAACCGTTCAATTTAAATGTAGTAAACTTTTCAGTTAGTCAGTCCCTTACTAAAATCCTTTTTAATGGGTCGATCAGAAATCTTTATACGGTACTTTATTCATAACATTGGAAGTTTTCATTTGTTATATTTACATCTGTAAGTTTAACTGAGTACTTTTTTAAACCATAGATAAAATTTTAATATGCTTAAATCTTATTTTCTAGTTAACTGACAGCAACGATCATCAAGCTTTTTTTAATATAAACATTCCTTGGTCCATTAGAATAGCTTTGTTTAGGTACAAGTCTGTGTTATACCTGAATTCATTCTCAGAATTAAATGATTTTATTCATTATGACTGGCTTTTTCTTTTCCTAAACGCAATGAATCGTCGTCTTTTACTGTGTGGAGAATGTGCGTACTTTTAATTGGCGTAATTTTAATTTTTCTCTAGTATATGTTTCACAAATAGATGTCCCGTTCCTTTCAACTTTTATTTTAGTGCAAACGATTGATTCGTAATTCTCAATCTAAATAATAGGTGAAATATGTCGGTGATCCCTCCCACGTATGTATACATTATGATGGTACATGGGGAAAAATTAATATGGTCTAAATTGAACACATCTAAATTAAACCGAATGTGTAACTTATTTATCTATTAAATAAGTAATTATTTCAAATAGCAAATGCTAGAAAACTATCAAATGTAAGATTTTGTATATGTTAATCTAGCTTTGGTTTTATCCCTGTTAGATTATTCTAAACAAAATTCCAATCTAATCTAATTTTTGTCTTAAATCACATGTTGTATCGATGTAAATTGCAAATTTAACATTCCTTGCCTTATTTTGTTATCTATCAATAAGAAACTGAGTTTTAGTATTCGAGAGATATTGGAATGTTTAATCAATCTTTTACTGTTGCGTAGTTCAATTTCAAAACTGCATCATACAGGATGTATTGTGCAACATTATTTAAATTGTACAATGCAATCTAAGTTTATATGCATCACTAAATGAATACGAGAAACGCTGTTGCTGTTTGTTGTCTTTTAGAGTTCATATTTCCGATACTTGATAAGAGGCGGCCGTGTTAGCCAAACGGCCATGATTCCTATTTCGTGGCTGTTGTGCAGTCGAATCAAGAATTTGAGTTCCGTTGTCATTGAAGGCCTGTCGTATAGCTGGACATGTATGTTAAATCTGTCAAGAGTCAAAATTGTGGCGTAGTAGTTAAAAGAATTGTCTACCCTCTCGGGTATCGAATGTCGCTTTACTGAGTTTTAAAACTGCGAAGTCCGTCGCCAGTAGTGGCCGCGGTAGCCGAGTGGTATAGGTATCGGATCGTGGCTAGCCTTGTCACGAGTTCGAGCCCAGTACCACTAAAGACCCGCCGTGTAGGGCAGCGATGCACATTAAATCTGTCGAGAGCTGAAACGTCCTCCTGTTGGTGTGATGTGGTAGTTAGGAGAGGGGGTGCCAGCTCAGGTGTCGTCCACGTCACTTGACCATGGTTCAAATTTACGTGGTCCGTCGCCAAAAGCCCTCGTGTAGCTGAACAGTGCGACGTTAATATTCAATCATCGCCAATAACCTTCGTGTAAGTTCCCTTTTTAAATGCAACATTAATAAAATCATCAAACATGACAGAAAGCTAATTTTTTTGCATTATGATATATGTGCAAGGTGGTTATAATTAGAGTTGCAATTTCAAAACTCTTTAATTTAAAATTAACTTAAGCTGCATGTCTGAATGACTTGATATTTTACCAGAACAGTTGTAAGGCAACGGGATTTTGTTTGTCGATGAAAGAAATAATAATTCCAAAATGTGCCGATAAAGAACGTTTTAAGGGTGGAGGCATATACACACCGCAGTCATACCTGTGATAAAAAAAAATTGCGGGACACACACTGCTTTGTCTGAAGGCTTCAGCATGACTCAGTAGCTGAGGGGGAATAAACGTAGAGCACTTGGCCTCTCTTGATCTCCTGTGTAAGAGCTATTGAGATAACATGAACAGATTGCATTGCTCATAAGTGTATTTAAGATATTGATGAGAAGTTAAAAATATGTTGTAAAATTACACACGCAAAAGTTAATATAAAAGAGCTTTTTTAAAAACTACAAAATATACGCCTTCAGTCGGAGAGAAGTCTAGAGCAGCGATGCTCAACCTGCGGCCCGCCGAGCTTATCTGAGTGGCCCGGTCCATGGACCATGGCACTAAAAATTCAGTTATTTAAGAACAATGTATTAGAAATTTAGCGTGAAATTCTATCAATCAAGCAGTCAAATCTATCAATTTTGCTGTCAATATCGTGCGGGTTCGAGTCGCAAGATCCTTTTTTTCTTTTTGTACCTGTAACGAGGTTATTAATAACAAATAACAGTGGAGTAGTGACCATTTTATGTTTCAAACTGAGTCTTAAATATAAACAAATAATATGATTTCGGTCTAGAATTCGGTCAAAACTCTTTGCTGCCATTCTACACTTGATAAACTAATATTTGAAATAAAAATAAGAGGGACTTTGTCAAAAGAAGAAAAAAATCAAATTATCAAACGGCATTTGGCAGCTTTGGTTGTATGATAGTAGAATGTAAACTAAGGGCTTGATCATGGATGAAAGGAAATCGAAACTACTCCATTACTCTATAAAAGAATGCATTAAACCGAAAATTTGTGTGTGTGTGTGTGTTTGATAGAAATTAATGGAGTATTAAAAAACCAAAAAGGGAGTTTTAATATTTGGATCAATTTTCCACATGTTAAATGTCCGATATTGCATTTGTCTTATAATTCCCCCTTCCACTAATCCTATTGTTGCGGCTCGAATGAAGTATATTTCATATGTGTGTGGCCTGGCAGGGAAAAAAAAGGTCGAGTACCCCTGGTTCTAGAGTGTCCACACTTTCAACCAATGAGAACTGGAGCAAAGTTGGTGCCTAACCAATGGGGGAGCAGCATATCGCAACTTGGCTTTCACCCAAAGGCTGGCTCGAGTGCGAGAAGCACTCCTCCTACCTATGGTGAGAGAAAGTGTTCTTATTGGTTGTTGCGCTAAGTGAAGTACTACGGTTTCGGAGTGGGTCCCGTAGCTGAGTCGGCTAATTTACACATTGAACAACGTTCAAATGCCTGCTTTAATTTTTGAAACTGGGTCAGTGTGAAATGCTGTCGCCACCTTCTTTCCCTGCGTTCGCAGGTTGGTTTTCACCTTGGTTCTCATCAAGCTTCTTCCTCCATTTGACCCTCTCGGACGTTCTTTTATGTTTGCTCCGACCAGGCTTTACCTTCCTCAACCTCCATGTGGCGGAGGCCTTATTCATCTGCTTTGTTCAGACATTTTCTTCCTACATTGTGGGCATAAGCGATTTCTTCTGGTGCACGAGTCATCTAATTTTGGTTTAAGCTGAGTCGGCAGAGCAAAGATTCAACGACTAGAGGAGCGTTCTGACTGGCTGTTAGCTATCGGGGGATGAACATGGAAAAAAAATTGAGAAATGTCTCTGAAAAGCTTGTGCATTATCATGACTCATACCACCTAGCCTGCGGAAAATGATGAGTAAATTCGAAGAGACTAGTTCATTTGACATGAAACAAGTTAGTGGACGAAAACCAATTGCGGCGGTGGCAGTAGAAGATGTGTCTACAGCATTGTAAAAACAGACGAACAGGGGTGAGGGAATCAGCAGTGCACAGGGAATTGGTCAAACTTTGGATATGCTTATCCAATATGGTGTGTTAAATCCTACGGAACATCTTGCACTGATACCTGTACAAATGATTCATGTGCAGCCAGTGCTACCTGCTAACCTGGAAACTTGTGAATCTGCACTGCGATGTCTTGCCCAGATGGTTGTGGACAATGAACGGCCATGGAACATTCTGTGGTTTAACGTAGCCCGTTTCCATTCGCTAAGTTCTGTAAATACTCGTAATTGCAGGATATGGGTTGGCATATCGAATGGAGAAAGGGGTATATATTGAACAATTCATGCGTTTATCATCCACGCAATGTTTGTTTCATAAGGTTCTTTTTTCCTCTGGTCACTGTCAAATTTCGCTGATAAATTTGTCACTAACCATGGAGTTTGTTTCCTTTCTGCTAGCAATATTCATGTGTTAAACGAATTCTTTAAGGTCTTTCCCCCTACGGCGCCATCTATTGGCTCCTTTTGGGACTATCCTACTCCAAACAAAAAAATTCTATTCCCTCACTATAGTTCTGCTAAAATATCGAGTAATTCTGACTGTTCATTGTGAATTAAGACATTTTGAAATCCCAGTTTTAATAACAATCACCCTAATGTATACACACACACACACACATATATATAATGTATTGTAGGCATATAAGAAGCGGTGTTTTTTGACTATTTTTGAATGTCGGATTCTCGCTCTTATCCGAAATATAGTCTTGTGTCACAAACTATAAAACAAGTAGCTATAAATAATTTATTTACTATGTTCCTTTAAAATATTAGTGACCAATTGTTATATTCTATCCCGATTCTCCATGTTTAATTTTATTGAGATTTTTTCGGTTTTCTATGAAGCAGCAACCGAGGTAAGGTAATTTAAGATTGATGTAAATGTATTTCATTTACATTAGATAAAAAAATACATATAAAAGTGTAATTTCTATCGTGTCTGGACAAATACGTTAAAATTAACTTAAGAAGTTTCTGATATTTTTCGTTTGTATTATGTTGAGTTTGTTTTGAAATATTCCGATTTTCGTTTAAAATAGACAGAAATTATTGTTTTGAAATTGATGGAAATTACGCCATTCTTAAAGTTAATGCTTAATGGTGTATCTTAAATTCCTATACAGTTTATCTATGAAATCTTGTGTAAGCCATGTTGGTATCTCGGCATCAAGAAAACATGTTGTGAACGTGAACTTCAGTACATATGTATTTTTGCTCACATGTTATTCATTCCCCTTTTATCATTTTTAGGTAGGAGGAAATATTTGTTTAAGAGGGATAAACCAGTTTTATCGTTTTAAAGTTCTTGATATAAGCTTGCACTGCTCGTTATGTGTAACCAAGTATTGATATCATTTGTTAAGAAGAGAGTACTTGTTGTATAAATTTAGTGAAAGATATTTTTTTAAAAAAATTATTAATTTTACTGTAACCTATGATTCGTTTTTCTCCGAATATGAAGAAGTTGAATAACGTTCTGGTATGATTTATGTGTTTGAAATGTTCTAACGCTGAAAGAAATACTTTTGATAACAGTGGTAAGGTTAATTTTTTTTAAATTGAAAATAGATTTTTAAAAGTTTTTAGTCACTTTTTCGTTTTCGAATTGTAGTTAAATATTTTAGTTATTTTTGCAAAGGAAAAAACATCTTTGATATCATATGATTCCTGTCAGTAGCGCACACAGGAATTTCTCAAGGGGGTCGAAAGTTCACCATTCTTGTATCAGGCTCCTTTTGATTTTGTCGATTTTCGGGAACAAAACACAATAAAAAACCAATTTTTGAATAAATAATTAGCATTAATTAATAAGATTAATCATTAATAACACATAGTTAATTAAATTTTACGTACTATATACTTAGAATTATATAGTCAATCGGAAAAAAATCAAAGGTTTGGGGGGTCTGGACCCCTAGGACCCCCTCCCCTTGTGTGCGCCACAGATTCCTGTACTTAATAGAGAACAAAAAATTAATCCCACCCCCTTTAATAAGTTTACTGTAAAGAAGGGGGTGGGTTCGAAAAATCTATATTAATTGTTTAAAAATTTGAATGTAGTTTACTACCATATATGTGTGTTTTTATGCATAATTGCCAAATATATTTCATCGGAATCCAAGTGTTCCTACACTATTCGGAAAAACGATTAAAAAAATGTATTATTCTAAATTTTAAAATAAAGTTATGTAGAAGTATTTCTCTTCACTTCGTATCATTTATGAATGTCGTAATATGAAAACCACAATTATTTTTTCTAATAAATAATTTTACAATTACTATAAGTATCATTTCCTCAGTGAGAAATCAAACATGTAATGTAAAAACAAAGCAATCCGTGCTTTTTGTTAATTCACAGAAAGTATTACGACAAAGTAAGTGCTCAAAAACGAGTTTTGCAATATCTTCAGAGTAGTTAAGTATGTAGTGTATTGAACTCGACTGATGAAATGCAATTTAACATCATATACGCCTTATTTACTTTTTTTTTAAAGCCATTGAATATATAAACCCACTGCATTCATTGAGTATTTTCATTTCAAGAAATTGAAGTGAATGTAGCCAATAGGGGCACAGTGAGAGCAGTCATTGCTGTTTATTTGGAGAATAGTACTATCTCCCCCCCAAAAAAAAAAAAATATTTTACTTGAGTCTCTAACAATCTGAACAGACGCGGATCCATCTATAATAATGTTTAATTATGTGGGTTCATTTAAAATTATGTCCACACGCTTCCATCATCTTTAATATCGTTGCAAACTCGTGACCGGCGTTGTTTTTATCGTGTCTTAATCTGTCGAAGTGGGCGTGGCCTGTGGCGCTGATTATTTTTAAAAGTCATTTTAAAATACTTCGAATTCATATAATGGCTTGTATGGTATATCATTGGAAAGATAATGATTTGGAGATTTTAGAAATATCATAAACTCAAAATTGATTTTCAAAAGTTTTTACCCTACTGACTGTTCTTAAGTGCAAGCCTTTTTGGCACTAAAGGACCCCTTCCTCATTGTAAAGGTGCTGATGTTTATTAAATCTGTTTAGGTTCAAAGTACTTACGTAATAGTTTGGAGAGTAGGGTTTCCCCAGCAACCGTCGTCCTGTCACTTAACCATGATTTGAATCATGGTCAAGTGACGAGGTGACTATTTATTCTGGAATTGAAGAATATTTATGAAATGGATTTTTATATTACTTGTTTATTTATTTATTTATTTTTTTTTTTTTGCTCATGTTACCATTTCAATGTTTCATCGTTATAGATATAATTTAATATATATTATATTTACATGAGTTATATTTATTTCAATGATGTTAAAATTGTTCCATTGTTTGTTTTTTCTTTCAGTTTATCTTGTTCGCGTATTTGATGATTTCAGTGTATGAAATCTACAAAATTTGTGTGTGTGGTGCCGCCTTTCCAATATTTATTTTTACTATCTCGACTAAATATCCTAGTATGTGCTCAATGGAAATCCAACTGTTCTATATTTACTTCCTCTACAAACTATATTTATTCTCTAAAGATACTACGTGAATTGCAATGCACTAATTTGATCTCTGTAACTTATGAGTTGAATCCACCCTACACAAAAGATAGGAAGTCTAGAATTTAACTTTTTAATTGTATTACTTCATTTTTTTAAATGTTATTAATTATTTTCGTATCATATATTGTCATGCAATAAATTAGGTCTGAGACTACTGTAGTATAACCAAGGTAAAATTCTTAAAATATTTTTTTTTAATTATTAATAATTGAAAGATGAACAAATTAACAATAATTCAAATGCATGTTAAAAATTCAAGTTGGATAAAAATGTCACCTTTCGTATTATGTTTTTAAAGTAATTTCCCATGGAAAAAATATTGTGAATTGTTGAATGGTATAACAAGAATTGAGAGAGAGAGACTACTTTTTGTTCTATTTTCCATAAGGACTTGTACATTAGACTGGATTTGTTTATTAAGCTTGAACATCATTTACATTTATTTCTGTTCGTGAAGTTTATTAACCTGGTTAAGTTAATTTCTATGGACGCTGTGCTTAAGGTTAAGTGAATATTTTCAGTGAGATTGAACCTTTCTAGAACTTTTTTTGACTTTTAAAGCTTATCTTCCAATTTCTCTTCCTGTCGAGCTTCCGTTCTTAGTAAATAGTCCACTGCTACTTCCCGTTTCTGTTTCTCATGAAATGACTTCTTGATGATTTATTGTCTTTTGGCTTTGCATAATTCTTATTTCACTTTGATTTCACCTTTCTTAAAAAGTGCCACCTCTACAGGTACCGATGTTTTATTTTAAAAAATGTATTTCTGTGTCATTGTTTCTCTTTTGCACTATCAAGCATATTTGCAAAAAAAAGAAAATGATGAATTAATGCTTTTTTCCTTATATTATGCATTTAATTCTTGATTATACATTTATTTCTTTTTATCTGTTCTAGTAAAAGAGTATCCATGCAGTTTATTAATCACAGCCCTTCTCAATGATGTATTCAAAAGATAAAATTGTGATAGTGTAGTTTTTTTTAAATACCTTGAGTGAAACTATTGTAAAAAAATTGCTATTGAACTATAGTAATAAATTAAATAAGTCTTATCCCCCCAAATAGTGTCGACATAACAAAAAATTCAACAGTTTTAGTATTTTTCATTTTTCAAATAATTATGAACGCTTAATAAATCATGTTTTTAATTTTTATAGCTTTGTTTACGTGTACTTGAAAATATAGTAAGACTCTTAAATCCAGTTTACGCAAATAATAATAATAAATAAACTTCTGAGAAAATATTTTTGCATGCATTTGTGAGGTTTTCTTACATGTGTCTTGTGCTTTTGTTGACTTCAAACATGCCAATCCAATTATAGAAAAGTTTTAAATGACTGTACGCTTATTTCATTATCATGTATTTTTAGAACTTGATTGTTTTTAAGTTCTTTGTAATTGTTGTGAAGGAAAAATATGGTTCTTTAGAAATTGATTTATTGCGGAGGAAAGCTAACAGACATCTAATGAAATATATATTTGTCATTTAACTGAATTCGCGCAAATCATTAATTTAAATTATCTAGAGAACTGATATTCAACCTGCGGCCCGCCGGCCTTTTCTGAGTGGCCCGATCATGGCCCATTGCATTAAGAAATTCAATTACTGGAGAAAAATTTAACGGGAAATCGTGTCAATCAAGCAATCAAATATATCCATTTTTTTATAGTAGAATGTAAGCAAGAGGCCTGGTTATAAATGAAAGGAAATAGAAATTATCCCATAATTCAGTAAAAAATGCTTAAAAATAAATATTTTTGTGTGTATGTTTGATCGAAAAATTAATATATTAAAATAAAAGCCAAAAATGAGTTTTAATATTTTGATCAACGTTGCGTTGGTCTTATACTGTGTTTTTCCCATTATCCGCATGTTGCGGCCCTCCTGAAATGCCTGCCATGTGTATGCGGCCCGGCAGGGGAAAAGGTTGAGTACCCCTGATCTAGAGCCTAAGTTTTAATTTCAATTTATCTGGGCCCATTACGAGATTTTAACAATCGCGACTTGACAAATCCATCAAGTTATTTAAATATATGTGTCTTGTAGTCTAAAAGTGTAATATTTTTTCAGTAGGCGAGGGTTTTTTTATCGTGTTAATTTTCGTGGTTCTCATATTCTGCATTGCATTCTTGTGGACTGCTTTCTCTCATGTTTGTTTAAAATAAAATTTGCCTATATTTCAAGTGTTTTTTCCGTCTTAGTTAACATTAACCCAACGGATCATCTGAAGCAGTTTTTTTTTTTTTTTTTTTTTTTTTTTTTTTCTTTATCATTTAGTATAATCATCTGTGATTCTAGATTTTTTTTTTTAAATAAATTAATTTAAGTTAATGTTGGGTAGGTTCCGTCAATTTTCTAAGTACTGACAGGTTAGGATTCAAAAATGTGTCAGATTCGCAAAATACATAAATTACTTCCGAAAATACGTTATTGCTTGTAATTAGGGGAATTTCATTCATGACTTATCTGAGAATTTCATATCTTATATGACTTATCTGAGTACTATGCAATTCACTTTTATCAATTCATTAGTTTTAAGTTCGAGCTTCCTTGTCATAATTATTTTCATCTAAATCTGCATACCGTAAGCCAAGGGGCTGATTAGGGCCAAATAAACAAGGTTTAACTTAAAGTGGGCCGCAAAGAAAATCAATATTCATAGAAACGTAGATTTATTTTGACTAATGCATTATAATAAACATATATAAAATAGCAAAGAAAATTTAATATTCACGTCCTGACACTTGACATTTCATCTCTGCTACTATCTTTCCTACTTCGGGAGAAATTTTGATACTTTGTTATACATTTATTGTGTGCCAATATACAGACTGGGCCGCGATTTTGACACCCCTGCCGTAAGCTATTATGATGGATTTTCCTTTTTGAAAATATTATATACTTTTAGAAAACTATTTATAATTTGGTGTTAAAAATATTATTTAAATGTAATATGGTGATTATGCATTATTAAAAAATAATATCTGTTTATTACTTTTCTTCAAATGTTTATTCTTAAATTGTGAAATGTATCACCCTGAGCAGTTCAGAAAACAAACCCATCAGTATCCAAAAGTATAAAATCCAATGGTTCTTCTCTTGTCCATTAATCGAATAAAATCGATGCATGAGAACATCAAAATGTGAGACTCCCACAATGTCTTTTTAGAAAAGAAAATAACACAGTAACTAATTATTTTGAAAGAAATGATGGATATCCAATTCAAAAACGATCACGGCCCCTGGAAGAAATTATATGCTTCTGCAACTAAAGGCATTTTTTAATCTCCTATTAATTGGAATAATTTGTATTGTAGTTTTTTCCTTGTGAGTGTGAGAACTGCGTCGAATTAATTGCATCCCCCTTTGCTCTGTAGAGATCAAGAACAAACACTTTGCCATTTGATTTCCCTCCCACGTTGCTTTTTACTGTTAAATTCTTGGGTTGAATATTAATTCTTAGGAGGAAAAAATTGAATGCATAGATTTCCTTTTCTTTACAAATTCCTTATTGTAATTTATGTAATTCCCTATGTTTTTCAGATGTAATTTAATGGATTCTCAAAATTTTTTATAAGTTTTTATTTTTGTAATATTATTTGTTGTAGTACTGTAAAATTGCGTTCAAACCTTTCCAAAAACTGTGTTTGAAATGTTTGTTAACATATACCTCATGCATTGATAAATTCCTAGTATTTTATTCTCACTGTACTTTAATCCCATTAACTTATTTGCAAAATTTTAAAAAGCTTTAGCTGTTTTGAAATTTTTGTTAGACCCTGTAATATTTGTTTTATCGAGTTGCGTAAAAATATGTCATAAGATTAAAAAAAATTGGTATTTTCGTTTGAGTTTTTTTTTTTTTTTTTTTTTTTTTGAAAAAAAAAAAAATTGAGCGAGAGGGAAATTTTTTTTATAAATTGTTTATATATTTAATCCCCTTCTTCCAAAAACAAAACCAAATCGTACTCATAAGAAATTTCTGTAACTAAAAAAAAATTGGGGAATACAATCAATTAAATTTAAAGCACTCCAGGATTGTGAAAAGCAAGTAAAACTGCTAAAATGTTTCTCTTGATCGAGTGTCATTTACATGAAGATATTCGATTTCTGTTAAAAATTTTCCAAATGTACTGTATTGGATAAACTTAAGCTTTTTCATATTTTCCTTTAATTTTCTAATTTTTACTCTTTTGATTTTGAAGTTTTACTGATTTGCGCATTTATGATTTTCAGTATTAGTCTAAGAGCTACAACAATTAATGGTTGTATTACAACAAATAATCACTACTATGAATTCCTGCCAATTATCGTTATTTTATGCGTAAATTTAAATACAGTCAGACTTCTATTTAACGAAATCGTTAAATCCCGAAAAAAAATTCGTTATGTGGCAAATTCGTTAAATAAAGATTCTTTTTCAATATACTTTATGGGCTTCGCTCGAGGAATAAGTTTGTAAAATAGAGATTCTCAAAATGAAAATTCGATTGTATTTTCGTTAATTATGTAAATTTAAAACAATTAAGGTAGGAAAAAAACTAGAAAAATTTCTGCCAGAGTAAAATATTAATGTGATGCAACTTTCTGTGGAACGAAAGAAAATGAAAGGAAAAGAATCAAACAGTTCGATTCTAAAAAAAATATCAGTAAAGTTTAAGTATACTCAGTGGCAAGATTTTATATTAAAAAGAAGTCTGACAGAGTTTTATATAATCAAAATAACGTTTTCCAAATGTTATTTGTGTGTGTTTGTTTTTGTTTAGGACAATAAATTCGCTATGCTGTCGTGTGTATCCATTCTAACTTCGATTTTTGTTAGTCCTCTTTTTCTCTACTCATGAAAAGTCAATAAAATATCATCAAGCAATTTTATGATAGTTCTATTCAGATTCTAATATCTTGCCCCCGCCCCGGAAAAAAAGGGAAAAATCGTGCATTCAGTTTGTGGTTGTTTCATGAAATCATGCATTGGGAGGATTCAAAAAGAAAAGAAAAAAAAAGTAAAATCTTCATAAAATTTCGTTGTAACTGTTGAGTTTAAAAAAATTCCATGTGTGTGGGGAATCTAATGTAAATTAATTCATTAAATTACTGTTTGAGTTTTTATTTCTCTTAACGCCATTTCGACTACGGGGTTTTATCAGTAGGTTTTTTTATTCAAAATAGATCGGTTTATTACATCCTAAATAGTCTTTACTGTTTCGTATATTCTCGCCATCAACCGGTATAAGTATCTTCCCAATTTTACATTAAATTTAGTTGTAAGTGAGGGTTTTCCTGTCCTAAATGATCTTTTCTGAAGAGAAAGAGTTAGCTGTGAGGAATTGTGAAGTGTCATATTATGTAAAAAATTATTTTACTTGAATAACTAACAATTCTCCAATTCAATTAAAAATGGAGACAATTTTTTTTTTAAGTTGAAAAGGATGTTCGATAAAATAAAGAGTCATCTCATCATTAACTTTCTAAAAACTAGTTCATACAGGTGAATCAACATGAATATCAATCAAGAGCAGAAAGAAGTACCGGGAAATAAGAATGCTTCTACCGATTTTCGTTTTATTGAAATATAATGCAGGGGAAACTGATAATTTTCATAAAATTAAAATACTAATCTTAATTTTTTATTAAGAAATGCATTGTACGAGAGGGTATCTTAAAGTTTTAAGTATTACTAAAAATAATCAAGATAAAAACTTAATTTTTATTTGTTATTTTTAAGACGTTACATAGTCACTACCCAGAAATATTCTGTCTTGCGTTTCTTAAGCTTTCGAAGGGCGTCATTGTAGAGATCAACAGATTATTTTTTCAAACACCGTTGTTCCACTTTTTGAATAATGTCCTTAATGTTGTCAAATCTCCGATTCCTCCGAAATTTTCGATTTATCGAGCTCTGGTAATAAGAAAAAGTCGCTTGGAAATGAGATCGGGAAAATAGGGCGAGTGTTTTAATACCATATTGCTTTGATTCCTGGACCGTTCATCGAGACTGTGCCGATTTAAGCTATTTTCAGGACTTGGGTGCAGAATATATACAGCAAGGATGTTAAATTCAAAGGCTAACTTGTGCCAAACGAACAAGGCTTAACTTTAAATGGGCTGTAAAAAAATTAATATTCGTAGAAACGTAGTTTTATTTTGAATAATACATTATAATAACCATGCACAAAAGAAAAATTAAATGCTTACGTCCTGACACGTGGCATTTCTGCTACGATCTTTCTTATTTCAGGATGTTTTCTTATACATTATTGTGTGCCAACATACTGGCCGGGCTGCAAAAATGTTCGTTGCGGGCCGCAAGTTTGACACCCCTGATCTACAGGCCCCCTTGGCACTGGAGGATCGAAATTTATAACAAAAAAGTCTGGTTAAGTCCAACTTATCAGGCGGCCCCAAGCGCCCATTGGATAAACCAGCACTACATCAAGATGAATAAGCCGGCACATTTTCTGCGAGAAGACGGACGCCTTTAGTGATCATAACCACGCCGTTTCTTAATCAGAGTATTGTACAGTTTATTCAACAGTGGACAATAAAAAACCTCTAGTGATAATCTGATCCTTCTCTCGAATAGTCTGGTCCCGATAATCTCAAAAAAATGACGGCATGACGTTCTCTGCTGACTTTTGCAACTTAAGTCTTTGGGAAAGAGGGCAGAAGTGCCAATGTGCTTTTCTTTCTCTGTCTCTTCCCACTTGCTCATCTCTTTAGAGAATAGATCATATTGATAGATCCACGATTCATTTATAATTACCAAGAGGCCAAAAAATCCTCTTTATCTTTCTCCAAAAGATTTAACATCTCCCTTGACAAGTCGCGCTGTGTCTTCTGTAAATAAGTCAAAAATCGTGAAATCCAGCGCGCTGACACCTTTGTGTAGTTCGTGAATAATTTTCCATACATTGCAGTAACTAAGATCTGTTTCATTCGTGGTCATTTTGATGGTCGTTCTTCGGTCTAATTGGATAATTTTCCACTTTCTTCAGTATGGTAGCATCCTCTGTGAGTGTTGGTCTTCCACTTCTTGGAACAGTTTAAAAATTTATTTTTTCTTTATCATTTCCATCGGGGATTTGCCGTTCAGCTGTAACCTTTTAAGTAAAGGAACTTAGACCCACTAAGAACCTGCATTTTCTCATACTGAGGGTTACTTCAGTCTACTACTTTCTGGAACCAAACAAATCAGTTTTAATAGCTGTAATGTTTTTTCTTCATATGTTCATATTCTCAAAAACCTAACTCCCTCAGGGTCTTGCATCTTTTTAGGTTTCGGGATTTACAACTTAGAAGTGTTCAAGTAATCTTTTTTTTTTATTTGATCTGATGTATTTGGTTGAAACGGGTGATTCGCCTTCCAGATACTTTCATGATCTTTTCTTATACCTGTCTTTCTCTTTGTCATTCAGTATTCTCTTTTCCTTCTTTCTTGCATTAGTTTCGTCTTAATCACAGATGAATGCCCCCCTTTCCCCATAAATAGACAACTGCTTGGCGCATCTTGGTAAAATATGGCTTATGCGACTAAAACGAATGATATCAAACAAAAAAAACAAAAATCACAGTTCATGTATATATATATATATATATATATATATATATATATATATATATATATATATATTATACATACGAAGCTATTTTAAGAATAATTACTAATATGTGGTAGTTTATTTTTTTAAAAATGTTACTATATTTAAGTAGTAAGCAATATTTTAATAAAATTGGGGAAATTAATTGGTTGTTTGCTTTTTACTAACTTAGTCATGCAAAATGAAACATGATAGCACTTTTTATATAAGTTGCATTAACGTAAAAAATATTTGAAAAATTCACTGATGATAAATCATAATGTAAACAGGTTTCAATGTATATAGATTCATTCAATTTGAAGAAAGTTATTCGCTGTAGCTTAGTGGTCATGGTCACAAACTCGAGACGTAATCGTGGTTCGAATCTGAATGCTACTAAAAACCTGTCATTTAAAGATGATGATGCTCATTAAATATGTCTTGGTACAAAGTTCTCAGGATGGCATAGTGTAGAAATGTAGTGAGGGAGGGGGCAAGAGGTGGTCTTTCTCGTCATTTAAACATGATTCAAAATTACAAGGTCCTTCGCCAGTAGCCACGTTTTGCTTCTGAGTGCAACATTAATAAATCTCTCGATCAATTAAGAGAAAGGGATCAAAGAAGTATAACCTTTATTTTCACCTGAAAATTTTATTTATTTTATAAATGTTTACTCTTGAATGAGATAAGAGTGTATGTGTGCATTATTCTCCATCTTATTTTTTCTTTTAAGAAATGTCGTATAATTCAAGCTTATGTATGTAACTTATTCTTTTAAAATTGTTCCTGTAAAAAATAAAATTTCCAGCTTTAAAAAATATTTCTTTAAAAAAAATCTAAATAGTTAACATGTAGACAATGTATGAAAAAGTTAATTTTGTCCTTTTGCTTTTAAGTGTTAAAGTATGATTATTTTATGCAGTCACAAATTATTTAAATTATTCTAGAATATAAGTAACTCGTTATTTTTCTGTTTTAGAAATGGCGACAAAGATGGTTTGTTTTGAGGCATTCCGGATTGCTTCCTGGGCAGTTCATTTTGGAATATTTTACGGACAGTTCATGTAAAAAGTTGAAAGGCAAAATTGACTTAGATCAATGTGAACAGGTAGTTTTCTTTGTTGTTGTCTTAAAATGGTACTTCAATTTTAATTAACATGCATTTATTGAGTTACATTAATTATTTATTGTTGAGTGGTACGATTCTCTCTCTCTCTTTTATATTTTAATGTTACTGTGTTTCTCCAAATTAAGACCCAATTATGTATTATTTTTGGTCGCCAAAAACACATTGGGACACATTATCAGAGGATATCTTATTTTCAAGCTCAATAATTTACATTTATTTAAATACAGCCATGTTATTGACTTCTTGAAAATCGTGTGGCCTTGGTAGCCTATTGGTCAAGCTAACGGACTCATGGCCGGCTTGTCATGAGTTCTAGCCTGATACCTCTGAAAACGCACTGGATAGAGAGGCAATGCATGTTAAATCTGCCGAGGCTCAAACGTCCTCCCATTGGTGTTTTGTAGAAGATAGGAGAGGGGGTGCCAGCTCAAGTGTCATCCTCATCACTTGATCATGGTTCAAAGTTAAAGGTCCGTCACCAAAAGTCCTTGAGTACTGAATAGTGCGATGTTAATATTCACGCACTCACTCTAAAAAATCGCCTTAAAATTTATCACAGTTCGTTTGTGCTGAAGGAAACTATTCATTCAGAGCTGTAAGCCTTTAAATTCTTTTTGTGCTTTGTCTAAGTGTAGCACTATTTAAAGAATGAATGCTCAAATATCATCCCCTTGAAAAATCAAATACTTTGCTCTTCCATTAGAAGTCCGTTCACACAGGATGTCTTCCAGCTCAAGGAAATAATAGTGACTGATCTGATCAGTGCATTTACTTAACATTTTCCTGGTTCATTTAATGCTGGAGGTTTTATCATACTCTGATCGCCATTTTTTGGATCATTCAAAGAACCAATGCCCTTTGCTAAAAACTTTCAGATTCTTACCCAAGGATCTTCCTCACTTATTTTCTTGCACTCACTGGAATGGGCTGTTTTATATTTTGTATGTATGTGTGCATATAAATACTTACGTATAAGCACTTTTGTGTGTGTACATATAAATACTTTAAACTTATTATTTCATCAAGTGCTAATTGTCCATTGAAACTCATGACATTGGGAATACTGAAGATTCTAATCAACTGCAGTCACATCTATTATTTATTGAATGAGCCTGTTTGATGCATCTGAACATCACTTGGTCATTTGATAATATCTGGCTAACAGTTTTAAATAGGGCTTATATTGCAAGCACCCAGAAAAATCATGCCACAACTTAGTTTTCTACTTGATGTTATTTTTTCAGAGAAATACAGAGTATATTTCATAGACATGTATTGAACATCTCTCTTTATAAAAATTGTTTTTGATAACCATTGTTAAGTATTTGTAATATTTTATTTTGTTTGAGTTTCATCTGAAAAAAATAAATGGTGATCATGCTCACTATTGAATTACTTTGAAAAATGAAAAAAAAAGGAATGTGTGCTAACAAATATAATTTTGTTTAATTTAGTCTGTGATAAATGCAAATATATATGTTTATATTGTGTTATAGATTTATACCTTTTCATGATATTCTTCTTTTGAATATAATACTATACACATTATATATATATAAAACTTATTCAATTTATTTTTTTCAAAGAAAAGTAAATTTTTTTTCTATTAACTCTAATTATTATCTCATTGGATCTGTTTTTGTTTTTTACCTTAATTTTTTTATTACTATTCATTTAGATTGATGCAGGTTTACCTGTTGATAGTAAAGTTGCTGGTTATCAATATATGTTTGATATAAGGACGCCTAAAAGAACTTATTACCTTATAGCAGAAACAGAAGCAGATATGAATAAATGGGTCGAGTGCATTTGCTCAGTTTGTGGATTAAAAATTCACACAGAAGAAGGTATTATTTTTATTTATTGGCCTAGTATTGTAAATGGTGTTTTAGCTTAGTGGTTTTTTTAATTATGTGTCTTAAAATGAAACACGTTAAGTTTAATTTTGAACTAGTTGGCTCAATAGTGTTTGTGCAAGTCAGTGCTCGCATTTTCTAAAAGCAGTTATGAATGTCATATTTTCTTTTCATTCAGTTACGGTATAATTAAATTAAAACTAAGGCACACACACTCTATGTAATATCTAACATAAGATATCATTTTAACAAATTCATTAAAAACTGATAAAAATTATGTGCCAATATTTTTATTTTTTCAAATATACTTCTACTACCATCAGATTGATCATCTACTGGATTATTATCTCCTTGTTTTGATGTATTTTGGAAACTTATAAGTTGCAAATAGCAAAAGTAGAATTTTTTAGATTCTAATTTTGTGAAAATAAAAATTGTTTTCAGATGTTATGTGTGTGTTTTAAAGAATTAATAACTACTAACTAAAAAATTAATAATTATTAGAGGTTTTATGCCATTTATGCTTTCTGAGTTTTGTTTTTGAGATGTTAAAGCAATAGGGTCCACTGACTATAATCACAGTTCTTCTGATCTTGAATTCATAATGGAATGATTACTTTAACTCAGCTCTGTTATAAAATGCAATTTTTCATTTTATATATTACAAGTATTCGATAATATTATTTCCAAAAAATTGAAAGGATATTGATTAGCAACTTATTTTTCATAAGTGCACTGAAAAACTTTTGATTTAATTGTATCATGTCTATTTTGAATTAAAATAAATTACTTTTCATTTGTCTTTCTTCAATTGATTAATGATATTTATTTTTTGTTTTGCAGATTTCCTTATGCCTCAAGACCCTTCTAATAATCCCAACAATGTCATTACTAGTTCTAACTTGACAGCTGTGAGAAGCTCATCTAATCCATATATTCCTATTAGTGAATGTTATACTGGTAAGCCAGTTTTAAATGGAAACTTTTCATCTTTGGATGGCCTTGTGCAACTGAACACTAGCCAGTCGACGAATTCTTCTGGTGACAATTTTGCTGATGTACCAAAGGAACCTCCTCCACCGCCACCTAAAACTGATTGGACTCCTGTACCAAATCCTATATCTGATGAATTCTATGACCATCCTAAACCTATCAATCTCAACAATGTTGATTCAAATCATGCACCAGAAGAGATGGACAATGATGAAACATACAAAATTCCAATGTCTATAAAATCAAATTGTCAGGTTTCCCCAAACTTTGATGTATTTAGTACCTTACCTCCAAAAGTTAATTGGAAAACATATCCTGATGATGCTTTTCTTCCCAGTAGTAGTACTGTGCCAAGAAGAAAATCCAGTGCTTCAGAAGTAAATGTATATGATGTTGTACCATCATTTCATGGTTCCATAAAAGAGATTAAACCTCAACAGAAAAAAGTGCAAAGCTTAGCAAGTCACTTTGAAAATATGGCTTTGAAAACATCTTCTGAAACACAAAACAGATTTCAAGAAAGTACTGCTGAGTATATAAATCAAACCAGCATAGTTCCTCCTAGACCTCCTAAACCTTCTAAAATGAGGGAAAGGCATAGATATGAAAATTTTGAGCTTCCACATCAAAAACAGAAAGAAGATCCAAATTATGATATACCTCCACCAACCAAAGGACTAGTTTTGACTAAGCAGCAGGCTCTGAAAAGTGAGGAAAGTGAAGATAATACTCTGACTGAAAATTCAAGTGTTAAAGAAACAACAATGGATGACATGTATGATTTTCCACAACCACAACATGTGGCCAAATTTCGTGGTGAAGATAACATTAATACAGCTGTTCCTGCCCCTCAGAATACTGGCACTTCACAACGGAGTCGGCGTCATGCCTACTCTAATGCTCCTCCTGGACTGTTTAATAGTAAAGATCTAATATTCAATTATGAATATCGCCCAAGTTTAGTTTCTGATGATTACTTTGCTGCAGATGGTTCTCGAAGTCTTCATTGCAGTAGTGACGCTGCTACTCCTCCTAGCCCTTCTGCTATTGGTGCCTATGCCAATGTACCAACTAGTCCTACATTAATTTCTTCTATTAAAAATGAAATACCCCCAGCTGTTAACAGAGAGCTAAAGCCAAAACGAGTGATGAGCAATGAAGATCAAGGTAAAATAAATCTCATATTTTTATTATAATTAATAACAAAAGTACCTTTGTGACTTTTTATAATTTTACTAAAATATTTTAATCATGTTTTTATCTTGAAGTAGACTAGATTATGTATATTAGTCTTGGATTGGCACACTATTTTTTTCCATAATGCATAAATGCTTACTATTATGCTTTTTATTAAAAATATTACTGACCCTTGTAACTTTTAAATCATAAAATGATGTATGACTAAGTATAAATAATATAAATTTTATTTGTAAATTTTATTATATCAAGTTTTTTTATTCAAACTCTTCTGCTTAAATTTTTAAGACTTACTAAAATATGTAAATTTTATTAATAGATTTTTATTCATATTATACATGATATTTCAAATCCTTATTATTTTTTAAGGTTCATTTAGTTTTTTGACACTTCAACCTCCTCCAGTTTGTCGTTCAAGGACAAAAGCTGATAAAAGAAGTTTTAGAAAGCCAAGGTAAATATTACATAATCATATTTTTTAGTGTGTTTGAGTAAAATTAGAACTGATAAGTTGATACTCAAATCAAATGCAAATTCTATTTTGAATGTTCTAAATATATATGTCAAATAGTAATCTGATTCATATGACACAATTTTGTTTGTATTTTCTCATTGTGTAGCATTTTACATGAAATCAATTTCCCATCATATTTGGGCTGATATTTATTATTATTTTACATCACTCTTGTACACAATTTATGTCTCATTTACTAAACACTAAGTTTCATTTAATCAAAGTTATTAATAATTGACTCACGAAATATGTTTAGTCAGTGATTAAATTATTCATTTTACTCTGAAACTCGAATGCATAGTTGGAAAGAGAGCTATGGTTGTTAATTATGTAACATATCTTAATGCCTGCCAACTGTTACACATTTGTGCACAAAAATTTATGCATTTCGGTTTTTCATTGTGCTGCTGTGCTTAGCCAAAATTTCTGTCATTCACTAATTATTTTCTCACCTAAGCTCATATTTATAATTTTCTTGTCAAAATGACCAAGAAATATATAGATGCACCAATGGAAGCTGTAACACTCAGATAAAGAAAAAAATTTAAAATTTGAGAAAGCTCGTCCTCTTTTGCGTGTATTTCATTAACTATTGGCTCCTAACTGATTCATTGGCATGGCTCTGATAAGCAAAGCATTTTTGGAATATTTTTTAAATCTGTAGTAACTTTCTAGTATTCCACTCATTTTATGCTGTTTATATTCTTTGCATTTCATATGATATAAGGATTTATTTTCATTGATTGTTCTGTTTTTCATGCTATCTAAAAAAGACAAAATATGCTTTCAAACAAATGAAGAATGTTATATAAAGCAATTTGATTGTATTAATGAATCTCTAAAGGGAGAAATATTCATTTTGTGATATATGTGTCACACTCTGACATGCATTTCTCATTGTGACCATTATGATAATATGATATTGCCCAACATATGACAATTCCAAAGCGCACTGCAGATAAGAAATCTAGTGAAAATTGCTCAAAATTAGATTATTGCTCCAAGGATTATGTTTGATCAAATGTAATAAGGGAGAAAATGCTGTTAACATATACCCTTGTAAATCATGATAACATAACTGCAGCTCATTATGTCAGTCCTCTTTTTGGAAAATATTCCTAAAATTTGATGCTGTCAAGAAGTATGGAGGTAAATTCTTGTTATGGTTAGTGAACTAGCTTCTAGTTAGAAAGAGTACATGATAAAATACAGGAAACTAGTTCCTGCATCTGATGGCAGTAATAATACATACTACAAAGTGTCTTATCCAAAGTGGTTTTTTGCTATTCCCAATTTTATTGGGAAATCCACTGAAGAAAATACTTGTGCCAACTCATTATGGATTAATTTTAAAAATGTGGGATACCCTTTGAGCATTTAATATTTATCATCAATAATGCTGCAGTAATGCAAGGAGAAAAATGGAATTGGTAACAATTTGAATGGGCAAGACAATTTAATTAGGAGTTGCCCCTGTCAATTAATACATTTACAAAAGAGTACTGCCTCTTTACTTTAAAAAGTTGATGAGAGACTTATAAATATACTATCTGTAAGACTTCAAAATTTTCATGGTAAAGAAGCTTTTAAAAATTTGAAACATTCATATACTTGATGGTTATTGCCTTATCATAGTCTTGATGTCAATGTAAATTAACTAACAGTCTTCAAATTTTACATTTAACATGTAGACACCCAAGAAAATCATAACAGTCCAACAAGCATCTACTGTGCTTATAAGATTCTGTATAGTTTAAAAAATCTGTGGTGTAGTACATTACCTGTGTTATGTTAATTATGCCCGTGTTATGGCATTAAGATATGTTAAAAATTTCTCTTTTTTTGTTTTTTCAGTTATTGCATCATTTAAACAAACATGTATTTTGTCCCTTTACTTTTAGAGCTGCTCCTAGTCCAACTCCTATTTCTTCTGTAAATGGCATGCCTCCTGTACCAAATCGATTTCGTCATCATCCTGAAATGTCAGCTACATCTGATGATGAGGGATTGAATTCAAGTGGAAGTCGCAGAAATTCGTCTACTGATGAACAAGTTTGTACAAGTTTTTTTTTAATAAAAGTTTTTGTAAATTTTTTGTACATAACGATTTTATGTCCTTTTTTTGTTGAAATTTCTATTAGCTATATATATGTTAATAGTTAGTTCCTATAAAATAGGAAATTCATTTTGCATATGTTATATATACATTGAATTTAAATTAGGCATGTAATGGAATATAACTTGGAGGGTTGAAAAAATTTATTATAAAAACTGTAGATAATAGTTCAATTCAAATAGAAAGAAAAAGAATTGCAGATGTTAATGCTTTACGACAAGATTATTTACAAAAAAAATAGCAAAATTAAAATGAAGATTGAGTGTGGAAAATCTCGAAGCATGGAGAAACGCAAAGTCCTACATTATATGATTTGCAAGCATAAAATGTTTTACATCTTTTTTATTATTTACACATGGTTTGTGACTATACACTTTGGCATTTTTCATCCTTTTGGTTCATATTAAGGTTAGGAAAATGCCTTCAAAACAATCAAATAATAACCTGAAGTCAAGGTTTTTGAAATACGAAAAGTACGCAAATATATCCAAAAACAACAAAATCTTAAGCAGAACTGACGCTAAAACACCGCAGTCCGTAGTAAAAAAAATAAGAAAAAAGTATTCGATGAGTTATAAGAAATGCCAATGTTTAATCTCAAGAGGAAAGTTTATGTTCCGAGCTCTGTTTGTTGACCTTTCAATTACCCCTCCTCCCTACTCTGCTGATGTGCAAAATATCAAATCCAGGCTGAATATAAACTAACTGAAGGTAAGGTTACTCTAGCTATGTTCGATTTCAATATAATGGACATAGGGTGCCATATGGGGGTCATTAAAAAACGTTCCAGCTGAAAATGTACATTTGCACTGCCATCGCGAAGGGGTTAACTTTTTTGTTCATAGTTTCTTAATCTTTTGTTATTTAATTTCTATTATGAGTATCTATATTTTTTCCTTAAATATTTGTTAATGATAGCAAATTAATAAAATAAAGCAAAATCGAAGAGGTATTGCTTAGAAATAGTTTGAAATGCTATACAACTTGATTTTCAGTATTTTTATATTCCAGGGAAATTTATCATTGTTTGATTCATTATTATTTCCACTTTGTTTCAAAGAATAAAAATTTTACTTGGTTTCGGTTAATATATTTAATCTAGAATTTTCTGTAGTTCTGAAGCAATTAAATCCTGTCACTTTTAAATAAAAACCTTTTTGTTCATTTTTCAATGTGGTTTATAGAAAAATAGTTTCTTTAAAAAAGTTGTTATAATTCACTTAGAATCCATAATCCTCATCTTATTTTTTGGTAATTAATTTTATTCTCTGTCTTCAATACATTTAATTTTTAATTTTATATCATGATAAATTCTAAGTAAATTCAAAATTAAAAGATTCATTAATTACCTTTATTTTATTTTATCATGTTAAGTTTACCTCACATTGTGACTGTTACAGTTTATATTTTGATGGTAAAAAATATTTAAAATAAAATAGAATTATTAATTTTATTGAAATGCAGGCTGTGAAGATTTTGAAAATACAAGAATTTTGTAAAATGTGTTGATTGGAATTTTGCATGTCTTCACCCAATCTTGTTATCTTTGTGTGTGTTAATTGAACTTCATAAAAATTACATTCTTTACAAGATTTTTTAATTTTCTTATAAAACATTATTTAAACTTTATACCAAAAAGTTAAAAAAATTTCTAATTATGCCATTACTTATTAATTTAAATTGTTTTCTCTCTTAATTTTAGGCTAGGCATTTCTTTGCTGCTCCTGCAAAAAGAGATGAAATTCAGTATTTAGATTTGGATCTAGATTCTGAACCTTCACCAAGTCCTAAAACACCAGATCGTTTATCTGCTTCTACTGTTTATAAAAAGGTTGATTTTGTGAAGACAAAAGCTTTTAATGAAATGAGACAGAATGTTGAAGAATCATATAGGAAATCTCAATGAAAATCCATTGTATTTTTTAAATTTGATAGACCTTAATATAATTAAGCAAGAGCATTTTGCTAACAATGCATTTCTGTTGAATGCCTAGTCTTGCAGTTGCAAATAGAGTTTAATAGCATATATTTCATCATTTTGTACATATGACAGATTTTTATAAAGTTTAAAATGAGGCCTTAATAAGTGTTTATAGTAAATGTATCTGTGAAAAGTCATGAGATATACTTTTGTTGCATTATCATTGTCATTACTGTGTTTTAGTACTTGAGCCTTATGTGTCAAATTGTTAATAATTTTTATGTCTTGATTCAAGTTGTCTTTATATACTCTTATAAATACTTTAACATGCAATCTTTAAACAATAATTCTTTGCTTGATACATATTTTTCAAATTTTCTGCTCATGCACATCTAAATTTATTTAATGATACATAATTGTAATTTCAATTAGTAATGGCTAGTTAGAATAAACATCAGTTTTAATTCAATATTATGTGAACTGTTGTTAAGAAGACAAATATATAAAGAATTTGGGCAACTAAGACTTATAATCAACTTCAAATATTAAAAAGTAGTGTGCATGTTTTGTATCTATGTCTTATAATTATTTCATGACATAAAATCTCTTTTGCTTTTTTATACCTCAATGTATTTTTCTTTATTTATTGTAACTGTGACCCATGTTTCTTTTTTAATATAAATATAGATGCATACATATGTGCTTCTAAATAAACATATCTAATTTTAGAAATTCTAATGATGTTTCTTTATCATTAAAAAAATGCTTTAGTAAGAATTTGTTTAAACTTATCTTTAAATCTTTTAAAAGAAACAACTTTTGTTAAAATTAGTAAAATCAATTTTACTCGACTACACTTTCGCAAGGCGAGAGAGTCGACAGAACTGTAAATTGTTATATGATGAAGCACACAGTAGTAATTAATTGTTATGCTATTTGAATAAATGATGGTGCTATTCTCTTCATCAGTTATTTATATTCATTTATTGGAAGCATTTATAAATATGCATTACCTCTATTTTAAGTATGCAACAGTTCTTCTTTGTTTTGAATTTCAAAGATTCACTCTTTATTGGGTTAAAAGTTCACAAAAAAATGTTTAAAAAATAATGTTTGTATGTATATAACTTTAAAGGCATGTTTTCCCAACCTGTTCAATAAAATTTCCACATTTTAAATTTTATGTACATAAACTAAGATGTGCCTGCAACTTTGTTATAGAATTTTTTTCATATAGAATCACTGAGTGCCTTCTGCATATAATGTAAATAAATTTATTGAATATACTCACATTATGTGATTTGATTTTTTAATATGAGAGAAATATGTTAACTGTGATAGGATTGGTTTTAATTGGTTTTTTTTTAGTTATCTGAATGTTACATCTGTATTGATTAATGTAAATTTTCTAGTGAATTTTTGCAAATGATTATATGTTTATTTCTTTATATTTTTTCACTTGAAAATTTCAAACAATTTTGATTTTTTCGGGGGAGGGGAGAGGTAATTTCTTTTAATATGTATTTTTTGCATTTAAAATAATATTTTCACTTAACCTTTGGATGACAGGTCGAAATTTGAAACATTAAAAACCACGTGGGGTCATTAAACTATACCATTATTTTAAAAAAAACCCATTTATTTAATATATAAAACCAAACTCAAAACTTGGCTTTTGAAACCGTTTAATATGTATAAAATTTACAGCCATAAAAAAAATTAAAAGATACAATGTAGTTGCAGCAAAATACTTAATCACATAAAATGTTGATCTATTCACATTAGGATAAGAAGTACAAAATGTTCAATTCAACTTAATGAATCATTCTGATCATTGCATTCATACTGTTGTAATCATAATATCAACATGATTTTGCGAACAAATTGATTGCATTTACTACATTTTATGGTGTCATTGAGTTAGTTTACAACATGCATAATATACCTGTTGCACTTGGCAGTCAGTTTTGCTTTATCTTACTTTTGTATATGGTCTTCATTTATCAAAATCCACCTAATGCTTTATAAAATTCATCATACAATTTGGTATCACTCAGTTTGCCAGGTAGCTATTAGTTATTTTACTAAAATCAATCATTCCTATATCTTGGAAGAAACAGTCTCCTTTGAAAAAAATTAGTATAAATGTAATAAATGATTTGATTGCTGCTACATCTGCTATTTGAAAAAATAATACTGGTGATTATTCTTTAGCATATGAGCAACCCACAATTTGACCCAAGCTGCCCACATTTCCGTTTGCAATAATTATAGTTAAGTATCCCGTGGGATTTGAAATAATGCTCTCCATTTAATAAATTCAATTCAAAATACTTGATTGATAGTATGCTGCTTTGTTATGTTTGGGCATATATGCAATCTCTTTAAAAAATGCATAATTTGAGTATACTAAGCTTTTTCTATTTCAATGAAATATACTCCAAGACTCAATTTTTCAGTTCAGTTTCATATTCCCTATGATTATTTTATGCACTTTTCTAGCATATTCTGATGTATCTTACTTTTCTGAAGGGAAGGAATGCTTTTTTTTTTTTTTTTTTTTTTTTTTTTTTGAATACAGTTTTATAAAAATGACTGGTGAGATCATTTAGTTACCTCATGTCAAATTGTAATTTGTTTTATTTTTTCATAAGGAAAAAATAACTTCTGAATTTGTAATAAAATAAAATAAAGCTTTATAAAAATAAGGAAACACCTACAATTTTTTTAAGCTCATTATTTGGCAGATCACAAGTCAGGATCATTTTTTGGCCCTGTTTAGTCATCTGAAGGTTAACTTAGTTTCAGTCATTGAAGTATGTTTATATTTATATATATATCATTCCACAAATGAACAAAAGGTTTACAAATATCTCTAATATCCTAGTTATGCTTTCTTGTTATACAGCAACAAATATGAGGAGAATAGTAATCAAGTTTGGACTTGTTTTCAACATTGTAAAACTATTTTTAATATTTTGCTTGGGGGATCCAGTTTCACTATTTGTCTGCATTCAATAAATCTTTTTAAAACATATCTAACTAAAAGAAGAATTAAAAATCATTTTTTTTTGTGAGATATAAAAACTTTTTTTAAAATTTATTTAAGGCTGCCTTTGCATGATTGTAAATAGGGCCCAAAATTAGAACAGTTTTATCGATAAAACTTACATACATTATTCTTTAAAGAATAATGTATTTTATATAATACTACTCATTTGTGTATGCGTCAATTAATTGTTAGGGTTTCAAATGTGTTCCATATTTCTTCTGTATTTTAATGCTAAATGTAAGAGTAATGCAATGAAAATTGTGTTTTTGCATTACAATGTTACAAATTTATGTAGAAATTGGAACCCTCTTCTCTGTAGGAAAGTGTGTTCATGTTTGAATAAACTCTTTGACATTAGGAGAAAACAGCCTTAAATTAGGGAAACCATTTATTTTAAATTTCATGCATCTTTCAAAATTACTTTTTGCTAAGTTGCCTTGCACAATTTTCTTGCATTTTTATAAAATTTAAATAATTGTTTATCAGTTGTATTGAGAGTTTCTTACTTTTTTTCCCCCCTTAGTCTTTTCCTCCATGTTATTTGGTTTTTGAGCTTTTTGTCATACCAAGTCAATGAACCTAGATTTGTTATGAAAGTAAAATATATATATATATATATTTAACTGAAGTGAAATTTTAATCACCAGTAGTTTGCAAAGAAAATACATTATTTACACTAAGTTTTTTAACTAAAAGTTTGCCATTTTGCTTCCTTTTAAAAAGATGAATTTAAAATTATTTTGATTTCATTGTTTGTTATTATCAGTATTTGTTCAGAATGGATTTAATTTCTCTATTAAAATTGTTGAATTACAATTTTGATAATATAGACTTATTTTGATGTACAAAGTATTTGAGTTTAATACTCATTGTAATTTTTGCATTTATTTAAAATATTTTTCTCAAGTATGTAATATTTTAATGACCTTTTATTATTTTTTTATGTAAAATCTATTTATATTATTGTGTAACATTGTCATTTTAATTTTTATAAATAATAATTATTTGACATTTAAGAGCAATATATTTATTACAGGTTTGTATTAATTGCTAACCAATGACTGCTTGCAATTGACTATGATATATTTTTTTTAAAAAAATGGTTTTAATTGTGCCATATAAATGCTGCTTTTTATTATTTTTTTATGAATCAATTGTTAAAAGTTACATATCATGGCTTAAACTGCATATAGTGCCTTAATCTGTGTTACATTTTTGTAATGCAAAACAAAAAAACTATGTGAATGTTATGATGTAACTCACTCTCAACTCAGTGGCACATCAGCCTATGGCAGGCCAAGGCCTACTGTGCCCATCTCAGTTTTCGTAGCCTTGGGCGTTGAGGTATGAGCAGGTGTTCTTGTCAGGTGGTCAGTCTGACTGATGGTGTAAACTACATTAATCCATTGATAGGTTAATAATTTATCAGAGAAACCATTTATATTCAATTTTCTTCACTGATGATTATCCAGGCAATGAAAATTTTCATATCTTTCAATACTATTAATTCGTTTCGACAATTTTATTGTTGAGAAAGAAATCTAGCCTTCCCTATTTACTATAGAATATTAAAATCAAACGATCCAATTTTCCCTTCACACATATATCATTTTCTTGTAATTTTTCTCCATTTGTACTGGAATGTTCAGCATCATTTTTAATAACTACTGAGAAAAGGAAATAGTCATTGTACCCTTAAATCTCATTTTCATTTGTTTAAGTTCTTGTAGTAATGACTGAATCGTGGCATAGCAATATCTCTTTTGAAATGTTAAGATTATTTTATAATTTATCTGTTTCAATTCATTAATTTTGGACATTGATATTTTCTTTTAAGAACAATTATTGTTGCTCATTCAGTATGCATTCACCAAAAAAATTGCAGCATGATTCAATATAAATAATATTTTTGTTAGAGGTATTTTAAAATCTTTCATTGGGATGTTGATACCTTTACATTTTCAGAAAAACATTTAATTTAAAAAAAATTCCCTTTTAAGAAATTGCTCATATATATTTATAAGCAAAAATAATTTCTTATATTCATGAAGAAATTTAAAATTCTGGTGAATAATCCTTTCAAAATGGTATTTTTTAAATAAAAACTCTTAAGAATTCATTTTAATTATTTAGATTCTTTTTTTAAAATAAATATATCAATTTCTTTCTCATCAGTAACATCACAGTAATTTGATTGTGTAATTTGCATTCTTGTTGATAATTGAAATTTTTTTTTCCATATTAACTTGTTTGGTAAACTTTTTTGAGTTTAAGAAACTTTTGCTGCAAGAATGATAGTTTTAATAAAGCTACTTTGAATAGCCATTTTAACAGCTTCTTTTTTTAAAATGGAATTCTTAGTTTCCATTTACTAATTTTCTACTTAACTGTAATACAAAGATAAACATATTTAGATTTCAAAGTACATTGCTTAAACTTATATTCACACATCGTAATGCATCTATTTCATGAATAATATATTATTATCTTGGAAAACAATTTTTTTAAAGTAATTTTCCTTATCTTATAGACTAATTAAACTTTTTTTTGAACATGTATAAAAATAAGTAGTTAGCTACTTTATTTTTAAAAACTGTTCATTTACATAAATTTGAAATTTATATCATGAGCAGCATTTTTAATTTAATAATATTAGAGCTTGATATGAACTTAAAGTAGATTTTTTGTATAATTTTAAGTAAAAGGATTTCATTTCATGTGTAAAGTGTAAATTCTACATAAAAATATTGTGCATTTATGTTTTGTGTCTGAATACTTTTCAAAAGTTTGATCAATTTGATTTTTTTTAGAAAACTGAATGTATGAGAAGAAAATGTGGAACTATACTATATGTATATATTTATAACAGCTTTTAAAAATATAGAGCATATTTTGCTACTTCATATTTCTACAATATTTCTTAGCTTTTTATTGTTTTTGCCTCAATGCACTTATTGTGTACAGTTTTATATACTATTAAAATGTATTTTTATGTTTAATAGGCTTCGTTTATTCATTGCTTTGTGTGTTTTTATCTGTAAAATGTTTTGAGGTATCTTGAATTAACTTAAATTTTTTCCGAGAAAAAAAGACCACGGGTAAAGTATACTCCTTGCCTGCACCACTGGGTTGTTGATGACGGAAAACACGTTGCCTTGTCATACGAGTCGCGTTTCTAGGTACGAAGGGGGGACCTAAAAATAACCAGAGTCGAACTACTGCGTTAGTTGGAGGTCTCTCGCGACCGTTAGTGAGTCGGCACGAGTCTGGGTGAAGTCTTGCTTGTGGTGCTCTGTTGTTGTGTGTTCCAGATTCAACCCTTTGGCGATTAGTAAGATGACTGACCACAAAAAACACAAAGATTGTGTGGGAAATTTTTCTTTCTGTTGGGAAAACTGCAACCGAGACCGTTGGCGAAACCTTGAATGGCGATGCGTTGGGAAAATCACAGATCTACAAATGGTTTTCTCGTTCAAATCTGGCAACTGAAGAAGTGCCACACCCAGGGCGTCCTTTAGACAGGAAGGAATTGGGAAAACATTGCCAAAATCAAATGTGCAATTGATGAAGATCGCTGAAAGATCATAGATCAAATTTCTGACAAAACGAACGTATCTTTAACGTTGAACGTTTAAGAAAAAAATTAATTAAAATTAAAATTACAATATTCTATTAACTTTTTTTTTTTTTGAAAATTGATGTATAAGTTATGAAGAGCCTTATTTTGAACACGTGTGCAGAATTTCAAATTGATACCATAAATAGTTTCTGAGAAATCCTGCGCAGAAGCTAAAATCTTTTGTTTTGCGAAAAATGAAGTTAAAGATAAGATAGTGATAGGGTTTTCGCTTAAGTTTCACGACTTATTTCTCAATAACTTCCAAAGTTTTCATAGTATCGACACAATTTTGGTATTTAAATGCTGAGAAATGTTGAGGCTGTAATATATATATATTTCAAAAATTTGCAATTTAACGAGTCCTATGAGCCTTTAAATAGTTACAATTGATATAAATATGTATATACATAGCACAGAATCACAACATTAAGCGGTAATTAATTTTCATTAAAGTATCGTATTGTAATCCAAAACAATCGTGTATTTAAAATTTCAGTTCAACTGAATGCTTTAAAACGTGAGAAAAAACCTTTTCAAGTTTTGACCCAAGTCGTCAAAATGGTTGCTAAGTCGAAAACGTGGCTGTATTTTTAATTCTTTAAATAATTAGTTTTAATCAATTAATTTTTATTAATTATAACTAAATTATTGTATTGTCATCCAAAATAATCATGTATATAAAATTTCAGCGCTTTAAAATGTATTTTATTAACGACTGAAAATTCCACCAAGATAAATATATATAGAGAGAGTGTGAGTTAATAGTAGAGAGGAATTGAATTAGTGCATCCTTTTAGTCATTTTGCTTTATTGGACGACACACATAAGCAGACATGTTTACAGCATCAAGAACATTACATAACTCTGACTCTGCAAGCCAAATAAAGTATAACAGCTGACTTGCAGAGCCATCTATATTTTACATTTAATTTCCATCAGAAATCGAAGAAAGTACCTTTACGGCTATGTACACTATTCTGCCTCGAAAATCCCAAAACTGATTTGAGCTAAGGCAAAAGCGTGGGACAAGTGCATTAATGTACATGGACAATACTTTGAAGGGGATTATTGTTAAGTTCAATAAAAGCGCAAAGTAAAAGAATAATAAATTCCGGTTATTTTTGGGTACCCTCTCGTACATCGGGCTGATGAACTTGTATGGAGAATTTGATGAGAGTATACAATGCAAATGTCATACTTCGTCACTTGGCAATAGTTCAAAATTCCGAGGCTTGCTGTCAATAGCCACCATGATGCTCTTGTGTGATATTAATATGAACCAAAGCGAATGTTGTTCTCTTAGTCTGATCGTGTCTATAAAAATTTCTAGATGAAACACACAGTATTGTCATGTTATGTAATAAAAAATAAAACTAGATTGATGGAGTTCGTTGCGAAAAGTCCATCAGCATTTAAGCTAAATTCCTTTAATTCAAAATAATCTGGCATATTTCAGAATCTGCTTGTATGTTGAGTATTGTTAGCGATTTTAATTTAAAAAGTCGATTTGATTATTCTTTTAAGAACAAAAAAATCGTATTAATTGGATATTAAGGATAAAAATATGATAAAAAATCGAATGCTGATTAAAAAAATTACTAAATATTGTTACAAAAAAAAATATAAAAAATGAGGGAGTTGGAATAAAAGGTACAAAATGGGAAAATATCAAATGATATGCATGATCATTACCCACTTTTTAAAGCAAAAACTAAAATAATTATTCCATGTATATTGGTGTTTTTCGAAGTGAAATCTACGTGTCTATGAGAATGCGGAAACAGCTTTTTCAAAAAGACGTTGCTTTTCGACGAGTACATACGAAAATATATGTTTACACTCCAAAGTTGTTTTTAAAAGACTAATTTGACATACTTTAATGGCAATAATGCTCATTGCCAAGCTAGATTCAGAGATTCTTTTGAATGTGGAATTTTTTTTAATTATCAAAAGGTGTATTAAAAAAAATTCCTGCATTTTGTACTGATTTTGGGTGGATTTCAATGCTGTTACAAAAATTTCGGATCTGCTTGCTTCTCTACCGAAACGGTACTTTAGCCAAAAAGATTATTTACGGTTCAATAATATTTTTTCTGTATACCGTGAGCCTTCCCAGTGATGCTGAAACTTAGAACTAATTTCTTGTCAAGTTGTATCACCAAACCCGGTCTCATTTTGAAGCGACACTTTGTGGAACTAGTATCATAATGGACCTTCACCGGTCGCTCGAATTGTTGATTCTCTCTGACGAAATGATGGATATGTGGCGGTGTGATATCTATATGAACTAGTACCAACATCACGCGAAGACGATCGTTTTGGCGTCATCGGTAAAGTACTCGCATTCGTACGGAACGGAAGGTGCCCAGAACGAACCTTCCTTCCTTCATTGGTGACCCTGGCCGTGATATGAACCGAACCCTTTGCGCGCCGCAATCGTGGTGCCATCTATCCACCGCAAAATCAATCAAAGCTGTCTCACTCAAATGACGCTATTCTCAAGCCGTCACTCACGAATGACGCAACCCACCAAGTGACGCAACTGCTTACATGCTCGCCACGAATATGGTATCGTTCGTTCGCCTATTCGCCAAAACGCTGGCAGGGGAGTATGCGACGGTGTGATATCTATGTGAACTAGCACCAACATCACGCGAAGACGATCGTTTTGGCGTGATCGGTAAAGTACTTGCATTCGTACGGAACGGAAGGTACCCAGAACGAACCTTCCTTCCTTCAGATACTTTAAGCATGCCTACAAGCAGAGACGTCTTAAAGCATGGGCCCAGGGCCTCTCCCTCGATAGGGGGCCTCGTTTTGTTGTTCTCGACTCAATCTTAATAAGATTATGATCCGCTGATAATTTTAATTGTCAAACATTATTCTAGTACATATTCTCCGAAAAACAGGGAATTTCAAACTGCATGTCAGCTGGCAAAAGTGAACAGACTGTATTATTATGGGAAGACCATTGTCCCTGTCTAGAGAGGCATACAATCATTCAACTCATTTAGTCGAAATGCGACCATCGGTCGAGCCGGTGTGTGAGATTGTGTGTCGTACTCATTTATTTGTTTCAAATACCGTTTGTACGAGTATTTGTCAATGCAAGTTATATAATGTCTACTTTTAAAGATTACAGGATAGGGACCCAGATCTAAGAAACCCTTATGATTTCTCTGGGTCCAGGACCTCAAGACATCCCTGCCTACGAGCGGTGTATTCTTGGTTTTACAGTCATTTTGATGATGCTCTTTTCTGCCATAGCTCCAGCACTTTTGCCTCGATTGACGACGAAATATATAGCCAACTTTCTTAATTCCTCTTTTATTTTATTAATCTCGTTCTTATTGTTGATACATTGGACATTTTGTGGCTTCTTCATCATCTTTTAAGGCATCCGTTCTGGCTCTTAAAGTGTCTGCAGTAGCCGAGTAGTAATAATCACACGAACTCTTAGCACCACGAAAATAAAACCTTTCAAATTTTTAGTTTCTGCAAGTCTCCTCACCCTTAATGGGATCGATAAAATAGTCGGCGGTTAATGTGTCTCGAGATCCAGAGCCTACATAAACTCATTTCGGGCCCTGGGCGCAGATTATCTATAGGCCCCCTTGGCACTGTCGGATCGAAATTCTTTACCAGAAAATCTGGTTGAGTCCAGCTGGATAAGCCCAGCTCCTCCCGAGCCCCTGGCTGCTCGCTCCAAGTGCCGAATGGGTAAACTGACGCTGTCTCGAACTTCTGTAAGACACGTAGGAAGAGACATTCTTTAGTCTTTCTTTTTCAATTCCTACACTATTAGCTCACAATCTCTATATATCTATTTTTTATTTATCTTGGTGGAATTTTCAGTCGTTAATAAAATACATTTTAAAGCACTCAATTGAGCTGAAATTTTATATACATGATTATTTTGGATGACAATGTAATAATTTAATTATAATGAATAAAATTAATTGATTAAAACTAATCATTTAAAGAATTACAAATACAGCCACGTTGGCATTATTTTTGGCGACTTGTGTCAAAACTTGTGAAAGGGTTTTTTTCTTACGTGTTAAAGCATTCAGTTGAACTGAAATTTTATATACACGATTATTTTGTATGACAATACGATACTTTAATGATAATTAATAAAAATTAATTACCACTTACTGTTGTGATTCTGTCATATGAATGTACATATTTATATTAATTGTAACTATTTAATGAAAAGTAGCTAAAATAAAAAATTTCTTTGTTGACCTAAGTAGGAATTAACTTAATTTTTTTATGTGTAACATCTCTTTCCTCTCGGTTGCTGGATATTTGTGGAAGGGATTTCGTGAAAAGGGATGGATGTGTGTAACAGGATGTGACGTAAGCGCGCGCTACTTGATTTGACCAATGAGAGTGCGTGGTTGTGTCTTTTCGCTACCCTTGCATGAGGGTCCAACTTAGTAGCCTTCAAGCACTCGAGCGCTTGACTCTAAATCCGTCAGTCACGATATTGGGGGACATAAGTGTGGTAGAATGCTTATTTGAAAATGGACATATAGGGATTACGGTGGTCGTATACATTTCTTCGGATCAAACGGTTAAAAAAAATTAAAGATTTCCTGCATTTTGTACTTTACCATATAACGAAGGTGGTTCTGCTTTTTTAAAAAAGTTATCACTCGCTTCCCCTGATTTTGAGTGGTGATTTTAACTATAACTTCAGTTTGCCAAAAGCTGAGCCGCTCATAGCTTTTATGAATGATGAACTCAAGCTCGAAAGGAACACAAAGTAGAATGGTTCGACGGCTAACAATGGTACTGTTATTGACGCTGTTTTTCAACGGTTTTTATATGCTTTGAAATCACAAGTATATGTGTCATATTTTAGTTATCATGAGTCTATTGTCTCCGCTCTTCCCCAAACTGAACAAGAATAATTATTTTTGATAAAATATTGCATTTTTTTTACTTCTTTTCTTATAATTAAATATAATTTTCATTAAAGATATAATTATTCGATAGAAAATTATTTCCAATCATATCCGATTCATATTTTTTCAGGAAAAGAGTTAATATTGCGTATTTATATATACTACGATAACATGTCAACTGTTATACATTATATGCGACTACTGTAAGACTCGTTTCTTTATATATATATATATTACTTGTTCTGTCGTTAGTTCATGTTAACGTGTCACCTGCTATACGAGTTTGTCTTTTTGCCTCCTTTTCGGCCTGGTAGAAGTCAACCAAATTCCGTTGCCAAAAAGACACACTCTAGGTTCTTCTCGATGGAGTCATTAATCTACGTAGCTGGAATATCATTTAGAAAATTAGCTGCTGGATCGCAAAGAGCTGTTGCAAATTTAGTTGTTTTAGTCTGGTTATTGAAACCATTATCTTGGGAGACGACATGTAGCATTGTCTTGAATACAACTCAGGAAGTCTGTCTATCATAATTACAATGCTTAGTCACGGGATGAGGGGCAAATTTCTATGTCTTTGAAGGAACGTAAGCTAGACGTGTTTTCAGAAATTCCAGACGTTTCCCTACTTTGTATGATTTTTCTATCTTTCCTTCGGTTTTTCTTTCTCTATTTTTTCTCTTCGACTACTTTTTTTTAAAAAAATTTCTATCTCTTATTCTATGAAATTCTTTACTTTTTCTATTTTCTCTTAAATTTCTTCAACTTTTGGTTGAAAAATGTTTTCATTTCTTCTGTTTAATTCGAATTATATATCTTTCAACTCTGATTTCATTTCGTCTTCTTCGTTCTTTTTTTTTCTGATTTCATCTCTTTTTTTATTCGGATTTCATTTATAATTTCATCTCTTTTTACATCCATCAAAGCTTTCAGTTATTCCTCAATGCCATTTTCTTAAAGGTGAGCCATAGACATTTACTCCAGAGCTCTACCTCTATTATGAAATTCCACAATAGCGGATCATCTTTCGAATGTTGGAAAGATCCCCGCATTTAACAGGCATGTTCTTTCGAAGTAAATCGCAGTTTATTCTGGAACAACCAGTAATTGCAACATGTTTAACTAACACAAGCAAAATACACCATGGCCAGAATTCAGAGCTCACTCAGCTTTAAAACCCTTGGTCACAGTACAGCATTATTTCATTGAAAACGCTAAGTTAGCCACAATCACGCGCTGACAGAGGTCGATTTCACGCCGAGCAATTTTGTGCCAGTGATCTCGCTTTTCGTCACCACTCTTCTAATTGCGAAGAGGGGAGAGAATTACTTTAACAATTGAACACAAAGTTGACTGAAAAGGGAGTGAGGTTCAATGATCGAGTCCAAAGAAACAATAAAAAAAAAATTTCTACATTTTCAATATACAAGTAGCTACATATGAAGACAATAGCTTCCACAATATCCCTTTAGTTGAATCAACTAGGGGGGTTTCGAATGAATGAGGGGGGTTGCACAGCAGGAAGTGCCAATCGACCACGAGGGAATGGACCCATGAGATTTCTATACAAAACTAGCTCCAAATTGTTTGCTGCTTATGTGCGGTACTCGTGGGTAAGAGCCCTAATTGCTCCTTTACATCGTCCTTATACAGTTTGCAGTGGCATAACCGATAATAATTGGGCTCCCCTGCAAAATCAGATTTTTGATCCCAAGCAGGATCATACAAAAGCGTCGCATATTTACTTTTATATATATTGACTTTGTATCAGTAAGACTTTAGCCTCCCCCACGATGCGGTGGTGTACGTTACGCCACTGATAGATTGGTTGTGGCCTCTTGAACTTTCTCAAGAAAAAATCATTCAACGCCTTTCTTAATCTTTCTAGTAGCATCTATTGCTGTCGCCAAATTCGGAGACATTCCGTGAATAAATTAGTCGTCAAATTGGTCACCAAAGTCACTTCGATTCATTTACTATTAGAAAGAATATCTGCCGGCAATCCGGTATAATTGTTAGTGACCCTGACTGCTGTTCCGTAGGGCCTGGGTTCGAATCCCACAGCATGGATATTTGTAAATGTATAGTGCCTTCGCGGCATGGCGATACTCTAAATAGCCATCGAGCCACAAGTCCTTGTTGAGGTTGGCGGAAGGAGAGAGGAGGTGGGAGGCCCCTGACTACCCCCCCAAGGTATTCTCTCTCAAAATTCGGGTGGAACCGAGCAAACCTGTATTGTCACCTGCATGGTGCTCAAAGCCAAGGCTAACGACAGGCATAAACATTAGCCCTTAGCCACGGGGAATTCCGTGGTTCTTGATCTGATGTTACTGTCCATCAGGTGGCATACGTAATAACAGCAACAGAAAGAATATCTTAATCCGTAAGCTATTTTTCCAGTCCCAGTACCGTTTCAGCAGAGAAGCAACAGTAGGTCAGCTTGATCTTGAGAGCATGCAGTGTGTTTTCATTGACTTAATGTGATGTTGTGACTAAAGATTTGTAATACAGCGTGAACTTTTAATTCATCCAGTGACGTAATATACACCTCACAATCGCTGCGTCGCGGGAGGGGGGGGGGCAGGATTCTAGGGCGCCTAAAGCCTGACTGAGGCGAAGTACACACTTAACCATTTTGTGTATAGGTAAATTATGTTACGATTTTGCAATTCTTTGTAAAATCCAGCATATCCATATATGCATATCTATGTAAATAAAATGTACTCTAATAAACTCAATTTTGTTGAATACATGCTTTTTTTTTTGTAATATTCTGTAACAAGAAAAGAAATTTCAGTCCCCTCAGTTTCGAGTATAGCTATTTTCTCTGTAATTGATATTTGAACCTAAATATTTTTAAAATCAAATAACTAAATTAAGTTTTACTGTAAATTTATGTTTATTATTAAAAATTTGAACAAAAATTGATTTAAAGCGACCCATTAAAAAAATCCATACTTGATTTGTATATAATTTAAACACGAAAGAAAAACATTGCATGTATATTGTTTTTATTTCTATACAAAATATCGGAGTGCATTGACAAAGTCTAAACATTAATAATCTCTTAGAAAATAGTACTCTTTTGAAAACTCATGTATTATAAGGGTGAATCTTTTTATTCATAAATGTCTTTTTTATAAAAAGGGCATGATTGTTTCGTAAACATTTATTTGCTTTATAATTTTGTAAAACAATATTGAACCCTCTGAATATAGCTATTAAATTGAATATGTATTCATAATTATACTAAGTGCAACCCTATGTTACTTCAAATCAAGGAAATGTTTCACAGGGGGCCATATCTGATCTTATTTTATTCAAAGCTATTTAGATTTGATTCTATAAGTAAAATTTTTTAAAAATATTGATAAAACTGTGATACATTAAAATCGTTGTTTTGTAATAGCTTAAATCGTAATTTAAATACTGTAAACAATTGAGAAAAGTTAATTGTTACGATGCATTGTACAAATAACTTAGAATTAAAAAAAAACATTGTTGCGAAATAAAAAAAAATGTGTGTGTTGCAGATCAATAATGATTTTAAAAAATTATTTGTTGAGTATTTATCTTTTTGCGAGCAACTAGCGAAGTTGAAATTTGTGCTTGTTAAAATATTGCTTTTTGAAGTCATTTCTGGCTAAAAATAAGGATCATAAAAATGTCGAAAGTGATTCTTATGTCGACGTTTGTTTTGCTACACTCACTGTGGTGTCTTTTTGAAATATTTGGCCATTTCAATTTGCAATATTGTTTTCACTTAATTCCTTACTGTATTTTCATCGAAATTGTCAAACTGAAGTCACGTAATTTTAATAGAGTAGATCAAAACGCTGATCAGGAAATGGATATCTCTCCTGCTGTTGCGCAGCTGGAAGAAACAACTGAAAAGTGCTTTGAAATTACTGATAACAATTCGATCAACAATTATGAAAATGTCAAATTTGGAACAACCTCAGAAGGTCGAATTAATTCAGATATTTCGATTTCTGACATTCAAAATAACACAGATTCCCTTTCGAGCGAAATGAAAGAAACAAACTCTTTAAAAACATTCTCTCCTTTCACTCTGCAAAGCAATATTTCTGAACCATCGGAGCAAAGTTCTGAGAGCTCCTTTGCAACACCTCTGGTTCAGGGCTCAAAATATGTGTTTTATGATGATAATGGGAAGAAATTCATAATTGATAATGCTGATTTTGAAGAAGAAGAACAAGAACTAATTGATATTTTCAATTCAAATTCAACATTCTCGCACAACAATCCATTTGAAAATCAGTCTTACAACGACGCTTGTCATTTCTATCCAATACCAACGAATACATCAGAAGAAGATGAAGGTGAAAAAGAAAACGTTGATAATTATACAGATGAAGACATGAAAGAAAATATTGTCGATTCTTCCCAAAAGAAAAATATTTTTAGGAAAATGAAATCGTTTTTCAAGAAAGTACGAAAGCATAAGCACATTAGCGTTTCTTACCAACGATTTTAATAACTGTATGATACCATTTATGTCGTACAAAATTGAACTTATTGAAATATCATAAAACAAGGCAATAGAAATTTGGAAAATGGCAAAAAAAATTAATATCTTTTCAAGCAGAACTGAAACTAAATACTGTTTTAACGCAATACCGCATGCAGTGTGTTTCAGTTTTCCCTCAATATTATTTTATTCCGATTTTTAAACACTGCAATTTTTTATTGCAAAGATGTATTTAATTTGCATGGCTGATATTGCAGAATCTAATGGAATACGAAGATGCACGTTTCTTTGAAATAATTTCTTCACATAATTACTGGCGAGATTGATAGAGAAGCACTTTCAGAAGACTTACCCAGTCGTCATGTATAGATCTTCAAATGGATTTTTCAGCCGACTGTTATTGAAAATCTCAAGCAAAGGCCTGGACTTTTCCCTGACATTAAAATGTTAAGCAAAGGCCTGGACTTTTTCCTCATTTTCATATTTTTAGCGAAGGTCGGGACTGTTATGTGACATTAAAATGTCAAGCAAAGGCCTGGACTATTTATTCTTATTGATATTTCTAGCGAAGGCCTGGACTATTTATTCATGTTCATATTTCTAGCGAAGGCCTGAACTATTTATTCGTATTACTATTTTAGAGAAGGCCTGGACTATTACCCGACACTAAAATGTCAAGCAAAGGCCTGAACTGTTAATTCACATAAACGTGTCAAGTGAAAGGGTCTATTTCCTCCTATAAACATCATAAAAGAACGCATGAATAATTGCATTTTAGATTCTTTAGAAAAATATATATCGTTGTTTATTGCTACCATCTAAGAAAAACTTGTGGAGTATGTTGCATGATTTTAACATCTCAAGGCTGCTAAGAACCCGACTGCTGCAACGAAATAACATCTCAGAAGAAGGTATTGGTTGCTACTTAATTGTAACATATTATAAGAAGGTACGGAATTGCTACTTTAACTCAACATCAGAAGGTCAGGTTAGCTGCTATATACTTCTCTACGCCTGGATCCTATGCTACTGCGGTACCATCCTTACATTTGATTTCAGCTACGTATATGAGGTGGACATGTACGGGGCTGTAGTCATTTGAACTTCTAGAAGGAAAACTTTTCATTGGGGATTCATCGACTGCTTGTAGAAATATATATTCAAACAATAATTTTTTACATACTATCCAATATAAATATTTTACTACAATAGTGAAAATTGTGTGTGTGTGTGTGTGTGTGTGTGTGTGTGTGTGTAATAGCCTTATTATTTCTAATTTCAAAATAAAATTTTTTGGCATTCAATGCTTTCTTTGTGTCATTTTATTTTGTAGTGTGGTTTTTTGAGATTTCTATAGTTTAATATTTAAAATACTTTTATATATATATACATTCTTCTGCGTGTGTTCCGTAAATTTTTTTAAAATTATTTTTTGACGAGTTTTTAGTTTTATTTAGTTACAAAGTTCAGTAATTTAGGTACAGATATTTTTTAAGGATCACAAGAGTTGGAGGATCTGTTTCTAACTATTAGCTTGTAGGAAGCTTTTCTTGAAAAGACTAGAACTCACCCGGGGATGTCAAACCGAAGATATATAATCTTTATATACGCTTCTTCAAGCCTTATAAAGAATATTCGACATCAATTTATTATTTTATTTTAAATAAAATCTGTTTTTGTGTGTCTTACTATTTTAGTTCCATTGTAAAAGGCAATAAAATATTTCTTAGTAAACATAAAAACAACACAATGTATGAATTATTAATAAAAAGAATACAAATGCTGGAAAATTTGATACTCAAAAAAAAATAGGGAATTTAAACATTACTTTAAATTCTTGAAAATACTTTTTTTAAAGAATGCTAAAAAAAGTAAATATAATGTATTTCACCAAAAATTTTCTTTAACGCATAATGTTATTTTATTAACACTTTAGAAGTGGAAGCCACCTTATAACGAATGCCGTTGCTAGGCTAAGAACAGGCAGAGGCGTAACGGAGAACATTTGGGTCCCCCTGCAAAGTCAGGTCTTGGGCTCCCTCTTTAAATTTTACAAAAGGTAGGCACTTGCGTCAGTCAGGCTTTGGGCCCCTTAGAACCCTGGCCCCTCCGCGATGCGGGGGTCGCGGGGGTGTATGTTACGCCACTGAGAACAGGTCATTACAGAGGAATAAAGATAGATAGGGACGGTAGAATAACTTATAGGATTTGTGATAACTGTTCAGATAGTAACACCTGCTCATATTTTTGACTGCCCGGCTATTCTTGTTGCTTTAAAAGAAATGGGGATCTTGTTTTCATCAACAAACATCTATGTAGATAATATTGAACAGACTGCCAGAGAATAGTTATCTGGGCCAAAAAAAAAAAAAAAAAGGTACTGTCTTATTTGGTCCCGTCATAGATACGACATTATCATCATCATCAATGAAAATTAAGTAAATACTCATTCGAACATCGCCTGCGTTTATAAAATATCATGAATATTATAAAGATGCATATTTCTCAGAAAAATACTGTAATAAAATCATGAATCTATTGACAACTTCAATTAAAAAATAAACTTTAAAAATGTTCTATGTGTGAGTGTGTGAAAGAAAAATAGAAAATACATCTAAAAACTTGAAGGAATAAATGATAAAAGCAAAATACAAAATTCTGCAACAATAAATATTTAAAAATAAGAAATTTAAATGAACAAAAAGCAAAAAGTAATTTTGCACTTAGAACCGAATTACTAGCTTGATGGTACCAAAATTCTCTCTTTGTGACTTGATAGGTCAATAAGGAAAACTCTAAACAAAAAAAGGTAACCAATCAAATCCAAACAGAAGAAGAGTACATTGAGCAAAAAAGTCCAAAATGAGATTTTAAAAAAATGAAATTGAGGATGAAATATACATATTACGGGACAGAAAAAGTGCAGTTTCAAGGAGAGGCCATAAAATTTTGAAAATTCCAGGGTAGGTGCAGGTAAGTTAAAGATTAATTAAATAATTTTTTTTCGAAAAAGTAAAAAACGGTAGTTATTTGTTGATACTAATATACAGCAATGTTATGAAGTTAGATGCGATCACATTTAAGAGCAAAATTTTGCATTAATGTTCCAAACAATTGTCACAAAACGACGTTTGAGAAATTAATTGATACTCGAAAATAAAATCATTGATTTTCCAAGAGCTGTAAGAATTCCTGAACGCTACCTAAAAATTAAACAGAGTCCTGTAGGGTCACTTAACCCAAAATAGAATTTGTTGATTACTTAAGAAAAATCTACGATAAACTTCCTATTCAGAGAGACATCCTAAATTTAAGTTACACTCATGGAAAAAATAACCCTTGCAGAATAAACAATGGAGTAAAATATTTGAGCATTTCTTTTGTCTTTGTGTACTTTTCTTAGCCAGAAAGGATTAAAATAAGTTAAAGAAGGAGAAAGTCACTTTTAATCTATTATCTTTTCACTTCCATCCATTTCTAATATACAATTCCATTTATTTTCGTAGAGTCGATTTTTTTAAAGCAAGAGAGGAAAAGAATTTCTTTTTTCCCCCTTGCAATGGTTAATTGGCCTAAATCAAAGAAGTTCAGAAAATATTAAATTGTTAAAACGTAAAAGAAGCTAAGTCTTTAAAAATACATTCAGCTGCAAAAAAATATATGCACCCTAAAGAAATTGAGTCACAATTACGAAATAAAGTACATATTGTAGGTGGTGAGAAGAAAGTAGTTCCCATTTTCCAATGAGAATCGCATATAAATTATACAGCAAGGGAAGTTTAAAGCATATGTGTTCCCGTCGTATATTATTTCCAAGGCCGAGGCAAATTTGTGCTGTCAACTAGGCACAAATAGGCAATTGTTTTCTTTCACCCCTCCTTTAGTGTGAAGAGAGGAAAGAATTCTTTTCACAAGCGAACACAAAGCTAACAGAAAAGGGAATGCCGGACTCATCGGTACAATGACAGAATTTGAAAAAGCAATAAAAGCAGGGATGTCTTAAGATTTCGTGAGACCTTAGGCCCCTATGCAAAAGTAGGCCCTACCTGAGATCTTTAAAAGTAGACAATATCATGCATTGTCAAATGCTCGTTCAAATGGTAATTTGAAGCAAACAAATGCCCACGACTCCCAATCTCAAAAACCTAGGCACAAACCGGCTCGACTGATGACCGTATTTCGACTAAATGAGTTGAATGATTGCTTATAGCATTAGACTTAGGCGTGGACATGGACAATGGTCATCCTATAATAATACAATCTTGCTACTTTTACCAGTTGACATGCAATTTCAAAAATTCCCTGTTCTTAGGAGAATATGTACGGGAATAATATTTGATTATTAAAATTATCAGGATCACACAGGATCTTATTAAGAATGAGTCGAGAACGAAACGAGGCCCCCACCAAGAACGAAGCTCTGGACCCGGTCCTAGCAGACCCATGCCTTGAGACGTCTCTGATAGAAATCTTTCTCCAATTTCAATACACAAGTAGTCGCGTGTGAACAGAGTATACCAACTAGCTTTTGTCAACTAGTGGGAAGGCGAATATTATTTTAGGAGTGCTCGAGGAAGCGGCACAGCAGAAAGTGCCAGTTGAACAAGTGTGAAGAAACCCAAGCGATTTCTGTTCGAATCTAGCTCCCGACTGACTGCTTCTCAGTTTGGTGCGACACAAGTTGACTCGTATGAAAGAGTCTTAGCTATCTTCTTGGATGCGCAATAGTGTGCCTTAAGGGAGATATGAACAAAGATGTACCTTAAGAGCTAGAGCACCTTAAGCCTTAAGACTTAAAGAGCAAAGATGTACCTGGGGGCACTTCGAAGGTTCGATGGACTGAGAGGGGTCGCAGATTAGGGTTTAGAGTAGCAAATCGGTCGAAAAGGTGAATGAGCCTCCACTTTTGTCGGAGCGAAAGAGCAGTTGCTTCGTATTGGCAGCATTGGATCAGATAAAAAAAGAATTAGCCACCACGGATGCTCAGGACATATTAAGAACATAAATAACAGGAGTATCGTGCAATCAAAAAAGCAGCCACATCTATACCGCAAGTGATTGTTTATTAACGTCGCACTATAAAGAAACACGAGTACTATTGACGACGGACCTCGTATTTTTGAATCTCAATCAAGTGACGAGGACGGCACCTGGTATATATATATATATAACACCCCTCTCTTAAATACCAAACTATATCAACAAGAGGAGTTTGAGTCTCCAGCAGATTTAACGTGTATCAGACACAATCTGACAGGTCTTCAGTCGTACCAAGACTAGAACTCATAACACGCCGGGCCACAAGTAGACCATAACCACTAGCATACCGTGGTCTCATAACATTTGCACCAACGAAGTCGCTAATATCAATTCAATACCGTTTATCACCCTCCAGACCTCCAACGGTAACAAGGGAAAGTATTTGAAGGCGATTGACCTCTCAACAAATGAAGTGTCAGTGGAATTTGCAAACTAATCCAGCTGAAGTGAAATTTATAGGAGGCATGTAATCCTTGCGAATTTTGTTTCAAATCTCAGTGACCATGTCCACCGCTCACAGTGGATAGGACTGTGGCTAAGCCATTAGTCTGAACCAGGGCTTATTATCGAACGCCATATGGTCATTGCATAAACTTTGACAGTGTAGGGAACAATTAAGTTGAACACTATCCCCTATAATCATTATTCAAGGGACTTTTTGATGTCTCTTAACTACGTTGACAGTATTTTAACGCCTATTGTACTAACCCAGTACAATAGGCTTGATTGCAATATTGTAATAAAGTCACCCAGGATCATTTAATAGGGAGATAAAACGATGCCATATAAATTGCGTGATACATACTTTTAACGATGTCTTCGAGGATATACCGTTCTATCATGACTTACTTCATACCAGATCTCTCAATAATAGAGATTTTCCAGAACATGTAGTCCTCCCGGAATACAGCTGAATTGAATGCCCAGTTGCAAAGTGTATGGGAAAAACAGTAACAGAATTTCATATATGGCCTACATTGCTCCAATGCCACGTCATGCTACGGCTTGTATAGCTACCAGAGAGGTTTTATTACTTACACATGTATATCTACCAGTTTTATGCCACATTTTAATATAACTATTCTCAATTCGTAATCAATTCCTTTTCATCTCATACTCTACGTACATGTATGGTTTCATGATTATAAAAAAAAATGTTTCACTTTTACTCATCTGTGTAATTACGACATAATAATTCTTCCTATTACTTTTCATTTTATAGCAAATATTTTTTAAATTAATTATGCATAAGAAACAGCTCTACTTTATGTTTAATTAAATTAGAAATAAATAATAAGACGAAAATTGTCAAAGTGAAAAGTAAAACATCATACATATCATATTTATAAGGGACGTATAAGGGACTGATTCCAAGTATGTATCCTTTGCAGGATCTGGCTTGCGACCCTAATATTCTCCGCTACACCACTGAATTTATTCCATGGTATATTATGCACATATTATGAATTTCACGCTTGTTAATTGTTTCCTGTTGATTAAATGAGTTAAAACTACTGAATAATCCCAAAATAAATTACGATTTATTACGAAAGAACCTGCAAAAAAAGAATTTCGATAGTTCATGAAAAGAAACTTACCTTTTTATATTGGGGTTTAAAAAAATCAATGTATTGTATGAATTCAAAGTGGACATTGGAATAAGATAATGTTTGCGATACCTTTACTTATCAGTTTTCTCTCTTAATCAAATTGTCATTCTGATAACGACAGAAACCACCAGTATTCTGTGTTACAGTAGATCTTGTTGGTGAATGACTTTGAATCACATATTTAAAATTGGAATAACTACAAGTTTTCAATCATGGAAAAATTAAAATTTTCATTACATTGTCTGATATATCTAGGTGAGAGATTACACTTTTTTGTTTTATTATTTTTATATGTTCTTTTAATGATGATAATTAAATTGGTGCTGTGCATTTGATAGCATGTGTTCTATTACACTTTTAGCAGAAAAAAACTTTTAAAATTATCTATGAGGAAATAAATTATTTGGAATAACTACAAACACACAAATGCAAGTGCCATAATACTTGGCTGCCACTGAAAAAACACATAATATATGAAGTGTTAGGGCATTAGCTTTTAGTTATAAAGTGATTTCCTGCCTAATAAGTAAAAATGTAAAGAAATTTTTCGTTTTTTGAAGAAAATATATATAAAAACAACTTATGTATCGGTGAAATTGAACTTCTTACGTTCATGTCATATGCTTTATTTTGTTTACCCAATGTTTTTAATTTATCTATTTGTCAAGAAATTACTCCGTCATCATATTGTATAGTAATGACAGAAATATTTGTAAAAATAGCATTACTGTAAGTTTTGTTAATACACTGTTTTGAAATGCACTTGTTCTGGAGTGTTTGAAGTCTAGTTCTAAACTGTAGGATATTCTCTACAGTTTCCAGAAAGACGTACTAGCTAAGTAGAAAAAGTTTCCTTAAACTTTTTTCTCTAATTTTTTTCTTTCTTAACAATCAAATCGAATTCTAATGTCACGTGTCTAATGATGTAGTAAAGATGGTATAGATTTTTTTTCAAGTTTTTTTTCTTTGATAGAATGATTTAGCTATAAAAATAAAGTAAATTCTATTGTAAGATTAATGTATGTTATTTCTTACATAAAATCCACCAGGCAAGAAATTCTTCATTGATTACTTACTACTACCGACCATCTTCCTATTTGATTTAAGAATTTTTTTCCGATACTTACTTAGCATATTATTAACTTGAGCCGCCATTCAAGGTACAGGAGAATTTTTACAATAAAACTCAACAACATAGAAAACTAGCATAATTTTTTAATGAAGACCAACTAGATACCTTTTTTAATCCGGGAGCAGGCGCGCATTCGATACTAACGTTAATGGTCGCACGAGATGACTGAGTCACCCACAAATCCTTTTTTCCATACTTATTTTTATTGTATAGGTAAAAATCGTAATAATAGTGAATAACTTAACTTAGAGAAAGTTTAATTACCTAATTTTAAGGACTTTTCAATATTTCTTCGATAATTTGAAAAAATATCAATTCCACTGAACCAAAAAGTTTCAACTGTGCGTGACTTTAATAAAAGACACAAATCACAGACATTTCCCCCTAACATTACAGAGGAATGTTATTTACGGGAAAAACTGTCATATTTTGTTCAAGTTATTACAGTTTTACTGTCCTTTGATGATCGACAAATAGCATGTTGAACTTTTTTTTGTTTTCTTGCTTGTGTTTTTTTTTTGACGGGGTGAAATGTGTCTTATGCTAGCTACACTTATGGCTTTGTATTTTTCTTGATGGAGTTCTTTAGGTAGCATTTGAAAATTTTCCTTTCGACTCCAACGTTTCATATTCATCGCTCTTCTCAAATTTACTTTCGCTATCAGGATTAATATACATTATTTCATCAGGTTCTACTCTTGCTTGATCAGTTTCAATTTCATCCAATAGAAGTCGCACAAATATATACCCATTTCCTTTTTTTTTTTTTAATATTCTGCTAATTTACATTTCTAAACTATAATAAGTCGCACAGTATCCAAAACCATCAAGTTGTTCACAGAGGAAAAATGTAGCATACTTATTAAAAATATTTTGAACCAAAGTCGTCGCGCTGTAAACTCTGTCAAAACAAGTACCTTAAGATTTGAAGAAAAAAAAATTGCCACTCCTAAAATAAGGTAAGATATGTAACAAATACCTTTTAGTTCCTATAAATGCTGTCATATAGGAGGATACTGTCAAGGACATAGGTAACAAATAAACTGTTTCCGCAGAATTAACGATTTCGTGAGCATGGGGTGACTCTGTGCCCCGCGGGACCGCTTCCGGATTGACGTCCAACCACTTGCAAGAGAATATTTCCAAAAATTTAATCTCTTACACACTCGTAGGTCATATTGTAATGAACAAAACAAAATGCACTAATTTATAGAGCTCATGTATGTGCTAAAGAGGACAACGTTAACTTTCTCTGAAACGTGCAGTAGATGGTAACATTAAATAACTGTAAAACACTATGTGACATTTGAGATTTCATTTAATAGTCGTTTGCCAGCCTTTATTACGAGTAATTTATCAATACAGTTTGTGGTCACAAACTGTGTATAGATATTTTTTTCTCTTTGTTTAATTCAGTACATACATGCACTAATTTTCCGATTTAAAATTCAAAATGGATAGTAAAAGCATGCAGGACAGTGGATTTGAATTTACTAAGAGAGGAATGCGAAATATCATGATGGTGTGGTATCACTCTCATTTTCTTATTGCGAGAGATTTCAGACAAGCAAAGGAAAAACTTAAAGAACATCAAGATCAGATTCGAAGAAACGACATGATGAAAAACTACACATTTTAGTACCTCATTCTGAACGAATAAACAATGCATTATACGGTCTTTTTAAATTTAAATGCTAAAGTAGGAAGGAAGATAGCAACATATTTTTGTGAAACATGTGAAAGACAACCTTTCCTGCGCTTTGGAAATTAAGTAGTACCTCACACACACACTTTAAAAGACTATAAAAATAAATATTATTATTATAGCTCTCTAAACTCAGTGGTGCTGCAGCCCAAGATGACCAAGGCCTACTGTGTCCATCTTAGTATATGACCTTGGGCGCTGAAGTTCATGAGCAGATGTTCCAATCAGATGGTCAGTCTAGCGCGAAGCCCCCAGTGTTTAGTTCCCAAGCACAAAGTTGGTACTCATTTATCGACTCACTGAAGGGATGAAAGGCCCAGCCCGGGCTTTGAACCCCGGACTTGTGGTGCGGAAGGGCGATACACTACCCCTCAGCCACCGGGCTTCTATTATTATAACACATAAAATAAATCTAAAATGTTGAATTCTACTTCAGCATATTACTTTACCTCATTCCCCCCTCCCCAAATAATGCGTTTACACTCAACAACATTGAAAATGCATAGAGTGTAAGGGGTTACAATATTTTTTTAATGAGGGTCCATTTTTTGCTAACATTTTAAATAATTTACAGCTAACTACAAACTACTCTCCAAAGAAAAAAATTATTCAGCAATTGTGTGTGTGTGTGTGTGTGATGAAATAAAAACTTTTTACGATGATTCACTCGAAAAAGAATGATAATTCTGCTGTAGCGAGCAAACAAAGAATTTTAATATATCAAAGACAAGCCATGACATTATGTGATGGAATATGCAAAGCGAAGGAGAAATTGTAGTGAATGGGGAAAACGAAAAGAAAATAATAATAATAAATTAGCTTGCCGATTATGGTTAGAAAATTGGCAAAAAATCCACTAATTAAGTATCATTTAGATCTATAAATTTCTGAATGAAAACGATTTTAAAATAAAAAAAAATCCTAAATTAATGCTTTTCATCATTTTTTAAAAAAATTTGCCAAAAAAGTTGTAATTAACTTACATTTTCGGAAACAAAATCCCAGCCAATTTCAAATGACTTGACTTTTCCAGATGGTGCTAAAATCGTAATTCTATGACATTTCGTTTCAGAAAAGAGCCATAAAACAAATTACTCAACTTTAAAACCATCATCATTCTCAGTTTCGGGATACCAAATTTCATGTCTTTTACCTTTGCTCTACGCCACTCATATAAATATAAACTTTTTTTTTATCATTATGGATTTCGAACCATATTCAAGTCTACTACAATCAAACTAAGACTCAAAATTAAAAATTAACATTCCGAAATCAAAAACAAAATTTTAACATATCTTACTTAACTGATTTTTATTCGACTAACTTTACTACAGACTCAAATCTTAATACATGTTTTATAATTAAGTAAAAAATGAATTAGTTACTTATGAAAACAATCTTTCAGTTGCCATGGTAATTCATTAGAATGCAAAAAAAGATAAGTTAAAATTCTTTTATATTATTTAAAAATAAATTTTTTAAAATGTTTCAACCACGAGAATTGTTTTTAACCCGGGAGCAGTCGCGCGGGGCACGGAATTCTCCCAAGTTCACGAAATCGTAAATTCTGGGAAAACTGTTCATTTGTTACCAATGACCGAGACAGTATCCACCTAAAAGACTATCGTCATGGGAACTAAAATGTATTTGTCACATATATCCCTCTTTTTTCGGAGTGGCAAACGTTTTTTATAATGTTAAAGTACTTCATTTGACTGAGTTCCCCGAGCGACCACTTTTGTTCCAAAATATTTTCTATGAACAGGCTACAATTTTACCCTTAGAACAACTTATAGGTTTTGATTGTATGACTTATTATGGTTTATAAATGTAAATGAGCAGAATATGAAAAAAGAAATGGGCTTCTATGATCTCTATTGTAGGAAGCTGACACTGATCAAGTAAGGGAAGAACAGGCTGAAATAATGCATATTAATGATGCATATCATGATGGCGAAATAAAACTTGAGAAAAGCGATAAACATGAAATGTTTGAAATGAAAAGAAAATTTTCAAATGCTACTTAAAGAGCTCCATAAAAAAAATATGTATATAAAGCCGTAAATCTACCTCAAGACACACTTCACCCTTTAAAAAGACACAAGCAAGAAAAGTTCAACATGCTATTTGTCTATCATCAAAGGACAATAAAACTACAATAACTTGAAAAAAAACTTTTACCTGCAAAAATAGAATTCCTGTACTGTTAGTGAAAAGTGTCTAGCGTTTGTGCTCATTAGTAAACTCACTCACATTTGAAACTTTTTAGTTCAGTTTGATATTTTTTCTAAAATTATCAAAGAAAAATTGAAGAGTCCTTAAAAGTAGATAAGTATTCTTTCTCTTAATTAAATTATTATTTAGAATGAAGATTTTTGTCGTGTACAATAAAAATAATTATAAAAAAAGGATTGGGGTGACTCCGTTACCCCGCGTGAGCATTAATGTTAATATTAAATGCGTGGCTTCTCCTGTGATAATCTTGCTAACCACACACATGTCGTTATTATAAGACAGTATAATCAATTGAAGGAATTCCATCGTCTTATAAGTTCAGAAAATTTATCTCTCTCTCTCTCTGTTCTTATATACAATACTTACGATAAATGTTTATTTTAGTACATTTTACGCAAGCAGAGATTGTTATTAAGGTATCTGACTACGTTTGGAACCGTGATTTTAAAAAGCCGCATAAATGGATAATTTTCATGATATTTAGTGTCACTTAGATTAGAATACATGTACAAAATTGTTTTAAGGACATTTTGACAAAAAAAAAATTATTTAAATACAATATTTCGGCTAAAAATTAACTTAGAATAACCTTTTTTCAAAATGTTTTCCTTTTGTGAAAAATGCTTCTATTATAATAATATTTTGCCTGTATATAGCTCAGACCTCTGCGCAGAGGCTCAACAATGATTTTTGAAAAATTCACATTATTTTCAGAGTTGAATTTGACCATTTGAAATAATAATCGGCGTTTTTTTTAAAAAATTCTCCTCTCTGTTGTCGTAAAACATGGATAAACCCACTTCTAAGTTATATATTTCAAACATTTTAGTTGAGCCTCTGTACAGAGGTCTGAGCTATATACAGGCGAAATATTATTATAATAGAAGCATTTTTCACAAAAGGAGAATATTTGAAAATGGGTCATTGTATGTTCATTTTTTGTCAAAATATTGTACTTAAATAGTTTATTGTAATACTATTCTTAAAACAATTTTATATGCATTTTCTAATCTAAGTGACACTAAATATCGTAAATATTATCTACTAGCTGCATGGCCCGGCTTTGCACGGGCTTTCTCTTTCCCTCATGACGCCAGCAATTATGTGTGTGTTTGTACGCACGCAATGTGAGTGATTTCTAAAATTATTTCATTAAATTTCCCTTTTTCGAATTTTGTTCCACATATTTTCGATTTAAGACAGGTTTTTTTTCCCCTCCGTCTAGCCCGGCATAACACGGTTTTTTTAGTGTAAAATTACTGTTTCCTCTTCCCCTCCCCCTCACAGATAAAATATAGCTTCAAATTTCGATCTATGACTTTTAATAAACAATATTGCATTAGTTAAAAAATTATTAATGTGAAGCAATAAAAAGAAAACGATTCTTTAGTTAGCTTAAAAATGTCTCTAAAATGTGTGTGTGTGTGTATTTTTAAACAAAATAATAGACATAGTACTTTTTTAATTAACAAATAATTAATTTAGTAATTAATTAATAGAAATACTTTTAAAAACATATATATATATATATATATATATATATATATATATATATATATATATATATATATATATATATATAAGTTCTAAAAAACAGTATGGGGGAAGCGTAGATATATATTTACATGTACTGAAAAAAAAGCATTCAAAAAGAAAAAAAACTAAATGAAAAAAACATTTTGATATTTTATTTTAATTTCATAGTTTTCCTTCCACTGTCATAGTTACAAATTTTGTGTAATAAACGCTTAAAATAGTGTAAGTAATTTATATCAGGAAGTGTAATACATTAATATTACTTTTTGTTGTATTTATTTTATGTTAAAATCTTGCCACCACCTCTCCCTTTTATTATGAAATAAAAATAGTGATGACACTGATGAACGGAATAAATTAAAAGCGAAAGCGCTCTGAGGTATGGCGTAGACAAAACAGAAGGGATAAAAAAGATAGATGAATGCTGTCACGGGCTTTTTTGCAAATGGCAGAATTTTTTCCTACTTTCTTGACAATTGTCGTTATATTTTGAAAACTTCTCGCAATATCTTTATAAATTTTAGCCTATGTGTTATTCTGATGTATAAGCTATATTACTGTAAAGTTTCATTAAAATCCATTCAGTTGTTTTTGCGTGAAAGACCCACAAAGATACTCACAAACTTTCACATTTATAATATATGTTAGATTTATACGCTTTTGAAAAATCATGGTTCCGAACGTAGTCGGATACCTTAAGGCTATTAGTTTTTATCATTACGTCATTTTTCGTTCAAAAGTCATCGTTAAAAACATACTCTTGTTTTATTTTATATATTAATAAAGTATCATTTAATTTTGACATTTATTTTTTATTGAAAACAAAAATATGTCATTTTTTATTTTAAATTCCATTTACACACACTTTAAAGATATCAGATAGACTTCATTCGCTCCTTTTTTTTTTTTCTTGCATAGGTATTGTTGTGTGCTTTATTGCTTCTACTGCTGCAGCTTTACCAGCAAAAAATCTTCCTCCAAAGCCACATCTTATGGGTGAAATCAACTGGCCAGAACCAGATCCAAACATAAATCAGTTTCCCCATGAATCGACTTGTGATCATTATTATCTGATGTTGTCAGAAGATGAAATATCCCTTGAGAAATGTCCTGACGGCCAACTTTTCGACTACGTTAGTCATAGCTGCTCTGATAAAGATGTTCATTGCTGGAGTCGTCGATTTGGAAAACTCGTTCATGGTAATTATCAAGAAATTAATCACAAATTAAAATATATTTTAACTCTAATAACCACTGGCAAAATAAATAATTAAATTAATAAAAAAATATAAAATGTATCATAAATTATGTGAATTGGCTATAGAAATATTATGTAAAATACATATATACTTCAGAAATTTTTTTTTAGAAATCCAGTAATACAAGTATCTTATAAGAAAATAATATAAATAATATCCTATTCTTTAAATAGATTCATATTTGTTTCGTTCTATTATCTACAAACATATCTAACTTACAAATTTTATAAATTCGATTTTTTTCTACTTTTTCCGCTTTTTCATAAGGGTTCTTAGAAGGTTTTCATGGGGTAGGTAGGGGTCTTCTTTAAATAAAAGTCAACCCATTGCCATCATTTTCTGAGACAACTGTAATTTTTTTAATACTTTTCTTATCTTTATTGGTGTATGTTATAAATTATTATCTTATTTCGGTGAACCTTTGTTTTCCAAGAGTACCACCTTATGCTTTATAACTTTCTTATTTTATATAAATAAAAATATTCAGACAGAAAAAAAAATCTTATGTTTTCAATGCATGTTTTTTATTTATGTATAATTGTAATTTAAACACTAACCATCATTATGGTTAACCATTATCAACACTACCGTTTCACTTACTGAAAATGAGAAAGAAGCCCGCATTTTTTCTGTTTATTTTTTTATCGTGTTAAAATTTATTCAATATAAAACAAGGTTTATTTTTAATATTTTTATTTCATATATATATATAAATTTACTAATATTTTAAATTGGCTAGCCAGTCCGGTTGCAACAAAGTATTCCGTAAGTGAGATGGGAAAATTAAGGTGGAAGAAAAGTAGGATGCATTGGTGATGACTTGAGAGGCGTGAGAAAGCTTTGAAAAGTGTGAGAAATGTGAAACAGTCACGAGAAATGCGAGAAAGCCGTGAAAAGCGTGAGAGCCGAAAGAAACGTGAGACAACCGTCTGCTGTTATCAAGGAATATTTAATTATGAGAAGTCTTGTATCTTGTTCCAAAGTATCATGTGTGGATAAGTAACTCTCCTAAGTGCATTTAATTCCATCTTTTTTTTATTTAGGATTTCCTTATATTTATTCTATTTAAAATTTTGAAAGCATGCATCTTTTTCTGAATTATTTTTATTTGAGCGCTCATCAATGCGTATATATTACCAATAAAGTGTAGAAATTAGTTAATCTGCAAATTACTAGGGTGATCCATTTAAGTACGTAAATTGTGTGACGGGCTCACGTGTTTTTTCATTAACATGTCCTTTTGGGTTCTTTGGGGCCAGAATGAATGGCAACTCTTTTCCAACCAACCCGAGAAGTAAAACGTGAAGTAAAGATGCAAATTAGGAAGCATTTAAATAACAGAAGTTTAGAGTAAGCAGGGTGACATTTGGGGAATGTTATGTTAGTGTGTGTGGCCAGTGTGAAGAGATTTTCGAGAAGTTAAGTGACAGTCAAGAGAGGTTAATCGGTACAGAGAGCCCTTAGTCAAGGTACATACCATTGCACTCCAGTGAACCGCAACTTCAGCTAGGATCAGATGTATTGATACTTCGTTGGAATTAAAGGTAGGAGTGACAATTTAAATATTCGGATCTGAGTGTACATTGGAATTGAGCTTAGGCGAATTAGTTATTGATAATGGTCCGAGTTACGTTATTTCGGTATCATATATTGTGTGTTTAGCCACCGTAGATTCTCTCACATATCATATTATTATCTAATCTATTATTGGTATAAGTTAAGATCTTAATAAAGTCATATTAAGATTATGGCAGCTTCTAGTTCCACATTTATTCCTACACCTCTAGCTCACGCTGCTAATCTAGGAGAAGGACACCCGAGGGGGGCACCCTTACAATTGTTTCCGTTCTCAAATTACCTAGGTAATCTGCACATTTCCTGCTAGACACTCGTTAATCTGCCCATTACCTGATAGACACTCGTTAATCTGTACATTACCTACTAGATGCTCGTTGAAGTGAATATAAGATCTTTGGTGGAAAAACAGCTACCTATCTGTACGTTTAAATTAAATACTGTTTATTTTTTATAGTTAAAGAATCAAGTTAATATAATCGAATAATCAGCACATTAGATGATAGAATCAATCATCAAGTAATTGAAAAATTACAATACAAGGAATCAAACTTTTTAAAATATTACTGCAATCAATTAAATTGACATCATTTCATTTATTTTTTATATCTAAAGAATCTAAGAATCTATTCTGCGATGAATCAACCTTCAGTCAAAAATTTCAATCAGAGAGTAAATGAGAGAGACAAATTTTTGAGCTTCAACGACTCGGAAACCGCTGATGGGAAGATTATCTTGTTATCTCTTGATTTAGCACTTTAACGGAGCAAATCAGTTAATCTTTAAAGATTAGCTAACATTTACATATACACTATATGTTACCTAACATATACATGTACTGCGCGATTGAGGAACCACATATCCAAGAAGACCTACAAAAAGTATGAAATACTTCATAAGTTAACATCATTTTAATCAATCAAATGAGATTATTTACATTGCTGATAGACGATAAAATATTCGAAAAAAATGGAGAGCCGTTTTATTTATCTGCGAACCAAATTTTCTTTAGTTAGCTTTTGATAGCAAATGGAGACGAACAAAGGTTTGGAAATAATGTCTTATCTTTCTGAAAATTTTTCGGGACCATTATTTGAACATCAATAGCAACACAATATTTTTTTTATCTGTTTTTCGAAATTTAACTGAAGTATTACAGAATCTATTTTTCGTATTTCGAAGATATAGATGGATTTCAAACATTATCGTCAATGTTTTTCGTTTTTTAAGCTTTGTTTAAAAAATATCATAAAAAATTTGTAGCATGTTCATTTACTTTAGCTACAAGCAAATATCACAGTAATCCATGAGCTTTTAATAAAACTGGTTGAAAAAGTGAACTAATTTTCAAAATTGCTTAAAAATGTCTATTTTTCTAATATATATATATATAATATTCATCGAGAAAGAAAAAAATCATAAATCATCTTTCATTACTTCCACAGTTTCAAATCTACATTCATACTTTTATTTATTACTGCCACAGTTACAAAATGAATCATTTTGTTTCTTTTGTGTATCAATTTGAAGAATGACAGCTTCAAAATTTGTTCAGTTTCAATTACAACACACTATTAATTTTATTTATTATACTTATATTATTTTTATTGTAATTTTTGTTATATTGAGACACCTGCTCGTCTGTTGTTTTCCCTGCAGCGATACTATCCTTGTGAGAAAAATGAGTTTTGCAAGCAAAGTTAGCTTCCCTGCATGAATTTGATTAAGAATATGGCAACCGAGGAGAAATAATCAGGGTTACCAGATTTTCAACTTTATCGTCCTTGGTGACAAATTTGGCGAAAGTATGATATCACCAAGGAGTCATCGAGAAATCTCCAAGATCGACCTTTCTGAAAATTTCTATCAGGCTATATAAGGAACCTTTCATACAAAGGCCAAGTCAGTTCTGAAGAGAGTTCAGTATTGGGCGTTGACTGCGATAAGAGAACGAGACTTTCTCTGTCTACTTTTTTGAGAGCCTCTTTTGGAAAGTCGTAAAGCTTGATTATAACGAGTGCGATTTGCACTAGGTTGTAAACAATTTATTATAATATTTGTTTGTATATATGCGTTGATTTTTCCTCTTGTAGTCCTCTGTTTGTCCTTTTTTGTCTTTTAATAAATCCGCCATTATTTTAATAATTGGAGTCGTCGTCTGCTTTACTTACACTCTAATGCAAATTTGAAACAATATTTATCTTCTACATTATTGCTTTTTAGTCTATAGACTTTGTGAAGATCTCGACTTACTTTTATAAAGGCCGTATCACACGCAGACTTATTTCAAGCAATTTTTCCTCCTACTGAGGGTGAAGGGTTGCCGTAAACAAAACGACATGCTCTGACGTCAACCGCGCACTTTCACCACATTGAAATGTTACTCGCCGATTTTTCTCCTTCGGTACCAACCATACATTATTTTTTTATACCGCTCGAGCTTACAGGATTCCTATTGGCTGGAATTCCAAGCAATTTTTTATTCCGGGCAATTTCTTGAGCTCACTAGCAAGAAATTGCTCTAAAGCGGTTGCTATGGCAACTGAGTAAAAATTGCTCGAATTGGACAAAAATTGCTTGAAATGTATACGTGTGATACGGCCTTAAGTCTCGCATTGTACATTTTGGTTAACAAGAAGGTTACTATTATTCAAATTAACCCAAAATTTTTACATAAATCTTGAAAACAGAAAAAGAGTAAAACCTATATAACGTCATTGCATCAGAAAGTGAAATAACGCAGTGTTTTCTCTTTTTTTAAATAATTATTCCATAAACATCATAATCTAATTTTCTATTTGAACTATTAAGAGTGATACCACATTAATTATTAAGAACTATTAAGAATGATACCATATTTTAATTATTAAGAACTATTAATAATACCATATTAATTATTAAGAACTATTAAGAATGATATTACCATATTAATTAATAAGAACTATTAAGAATGATATCATATTAATTATTAAGAACTATTAAGAATGACAACAATGCTATTAAAATGATTCATAACTGTTAAGAATAATACCAATAACTATTAAAATGATTCATAACTATTAAGAATAATACCAATAACTATTAAAATGATTCATAACTATTAAGAATAATACCAATAACTATTAAGAAGGACATCAATAACTATTAAGAAGGACTCCTAACTATTAAGGCTGATTCAAGACTGTCAAGAATGATACCAAGTTTATCCACTTGCGATGAGAATACCAAAGGTTATTTAGGGTATTCAACTTTTTTGACAACTATACATTACCGGATGCAACTAACACGATATTTGTCTCTTATTGCTTACAATTAATGTATCTCATTAAACTGTATCCAGAAAAAATTTGCCTTAAGGCTGCTATATTAAAACTTTTTGTCTACCATTATGAAGTGATGTAGTTTTGTTGAGATTGAATAGTGTCTTTGTTTATATTTTACTCGAAGTCATCAGCATAAACATGGTATTTTAAAACTTGTTTTTCAGTTACGGTCTTTTTCAATTATTAGGTAATAAGTTAATTCCACTCACATGAATATTTTCCTCTCATTTCACAGATCAAATTCACCACAAGCATAAAAAACATTTTAAATGTCCTTACCGTTGGGGAAAATTCCCAAATCTGCATGATTGTTCTAAATATCATTTGTGTGTGAATGGCAAGTCAAAGACGAAGAAATGTGCTCCTTTTGAACTTTTCGACAAAATTTCAAGAAAATGTATTGCTGAAATTCATGCTACATGTGCTGACGAAACAGGTAAGAACAAAGATTTAACAAAATTAACTGCACATTATGTGCAATCTCTTTAAATTCATAACATAGCTTTTCGAATAAAATATTTTAAGAATTTTTCATGCTTATGTACTATTGCAACCATGCCAACTTTCAAGATAACTCGCCAGATTGCCAAACCCGATTTCGCATGTGTCGTATGCGCTGAATTGGCGACCATATGCTTCATTTCATAGCGAATTCCATTTTCAGAACTCTTGTAGTTTTATTCAGTGTCACCAATTTGGTTACAATAAAAAGGAGGTTTTATTCAATGTCGCGCCAATATGGTTACAATAGCACGTAAGTACCGGTTATTTTAATACATCTAGGCATGATGATATTTGTTATTAAGATGAACACGAAGAGTTTATTTACAAGGCATCTATAAGAATTATCTGGATTTATATTTAAAAAATAAATTTCAACTCAAAATAAGACAAAAAGTCTAAATAAATTAAAATCAAAATAAAACTAATCATGAAAAAATTTCAATTGAGCTATTATCATCACTGAAGGTAAGTATTTATGTAAATTGCTTCAGAAAAGTCTAATAATGCATTCATAACGCGCGACAAAAAAAAACTGTTTCTCCTGCCTTGTCAAAGTGTCCCAGTCTGTATTAAAAAACATATATTGTACATGATCCAGATAAAAATATTAAAATTACTTTTTAGTACTACTTTGATGCATATAAATGTGTAGAATTTTTACTGGTAACAAAACATGCCAATTAATTTGCATACAAAAAATAAGTGAAAAGTTGTTGAAATAAAGCACAGCAATATTTAATATCCAAAAAGAGTTTGAGTAGAATAAATTCAAGAGTCAAAAATTTGGTAGAGAGCCGCCACTAGAGGGTACCACTAATGATATGGCTCTCACACTTGAGTACTTGCCGTGTCTGCAAAAGGTAAAATTGTCAAAATTCAGCCCATTAAAAATAAAACATAGTTCTTTTTTTTTCCTAACGATTGGTATTTCTTATGTCAATACTTTGCTGCCTCATTTATTCTTAATCACGTGTTTTCAGATGTAGTGGAGCTCAATTTCAGGTGTTCAAAGGTCTGGGGCTCATTCCCTTTCTCGAAAGATTGTTCCAAATATTACGAATGTCTTGAGAATAAGCCCAACGTCAGGACATGCCAAATAGATAAATTGTTCGATGAACAGGAACAGAGATGTGCACCGAAAGAGCAAGTTTCTTGCGGGACCAGACACAATCCTTACGGCAAGTAGCATTGATTCTACGAAAGTGCTAAGCTAAAATCCCTTGCTTGTATAATTTTTTTATCGTTTCCAGCTGAATGTGTTTCTTTTGATATTGTTATGAGTTTTGTGTAAATAGTGTAAATAATTTGTATTTGGATGTGTAAAGCATTTATATTACTCTACGTTGTATTCATTTTATGTTAAAATTGTAATATTCATAAGCAATGCCGTTCCTTACGCTATATTGACGATTCAATGAGAATTTGACAAAATCTTGGTGATAGAGCCAAGTTGGCATCATATTTAACGACCAGGTTGGCCGCCAATTTAGCGACTTTAGCATCATTGGTGATCATGTTGGCGAGTTTGGGACCCTCTGGATTCTTCTAGAAAGTATTGGAATTTGCCACCAATTTCACGCACTATGACGCGGGCGGATTTTTCTGGAAGTTTCCACCGAATAAATAAATAGAGCAGTGCCAGTCACAACCAGTCAGTCTTGATTCAACCAGCGATTAGTGAGCGTTGTTTTGACTAGCGATAACTGATTAGCTTGGCTGTGCTTGTGAATAATGTTTTACATACGTGTATTTTGAAACACTCATAATTGTGTTTGCGTACTGTAGAAGGTGTGAAGACCTTCTGAGATTTATTCTGTGAGGAAAGCTGTAATTCAAGATTGGATTTCGTCAATAAATTATCATTGCTCTTAAAGAACTGTCCCATACTTTGTGACGGATTTGCATAAAATCCCGAGCCCGGATCTACGTAACAATATTATTTAATGGAGAAGGTGCAAAACTCTCTGGCTACGATATTTTTATTGCTCTTCCTTACATATTTTTAGACGGAAAACAATTTTAATTTTAGGAAATGTGTTTTTAAACAGTCGGCTTGGTGGCTTAGAAGTAACATGCCTCCATCGTAAGCCCAAGGTTTTGGGTTCGATCCCGACTGGAGTCCCTGGATTTCATGCATGTGAAAACCGTAAGCATGCATATCATATGATTATGTGGCATGAAAAGATCCCTTGAGTATCAACTTGGTTCTGGCGCTCTCGGCAATAATTAACGTCCGAAGAGAGTTTGAATTGAATAAATTCAAACGTCAAAAAAATTTGGTAGTGGGAGTCATCACTGGATGTCCACCAATGTAATGATCTCCCACATAGGAACTTACCGTGTCTGCAAAAGCTAATTTTCCAAAATGCGGTCCATTTGAAAGAAAAAGAACTGTTTTTAATATTTATGCTCGACTTGGATGATCTTTCAAACTGTTTTTTGTAACCGGATCTAAAATCGTTACGAAACCATAAATGTAACATTCTATCTGTACTGAAACTTTAAACGGAATTATATATATATATTCAGGTATCGTTTTTGAGAGTTAACTCCTTAATTAAATTATTTTGCAAAATATTACCCAAATTTGCAATTTATTCCTGAATTCTAAACTTTACTGTAAATGCAGATTATTATTGGGGGCGGGAGAGTATTATTTAAGAAAGTTATATTTTATTCTATATATATATTACAATTTATTGTAATAGATTGTGATTTTATATCATTATTATTACAAATATAAACATTTTCAAGAGACAAGAGCATTTTCAAGCTTTTAAATGAAGGAGTTAAGGCAAGAAGGAATTGGAAATAATTTGCCTTTTTACATCATCAGAGATTGCACTTTTTTGTTGTTGTTGTTAAATTATGTATAATATAATATTCACATTTTAAAGATTTAAACATTTAAATTATATTGAATCATTTTAATGTATTTATAACCAAACCTAATAATGACTGATCATTTATGGAAAAATTAAAAATACAATTATAGTTTCAAGTGCACACTGTACGAAATGAGAATTTTGTTATTCATTATAATAATCGTCACAAAATGTGTAATAAAAATTTTTATTTATGTGTCGTTTCAAATTCTTTCGGAACATTTTAAAAATCTTAGTAAGAGAAAATAAATTGAAAACTTATTTAAGGAAAATGTTTTTGTTCTTTTTTTAAAATTCCTTTATTATTCCCCCTATTTAAATGTAATTAATTCTGTCACATTTAAAATTCTACTCCTTTGAATTCTTTCGGGTGATCTTGTGGAATGGCCTACATTCAAACCAAGTCGACTATTAGTTTCCAGTAAACATTTCTGTAGTGACAAAATGAATTTAAATTACAACATAAAAAAAACTTAAGAAGAAAGAATCGTTCTAACAAAAGGAGTCTTATTGGAATTGTCATGAGTTCATACAGATTTAATTCTTTATACTAAAATTTATATTGTTTTTTTTTCGAACATAAGATATTCATTCAGTTTAACTTTCTCTACGAATTACAAAAATGGCAGTTCAATTCTATCACTTATGAAATGAATGTTAAGCCTAAATTCCAAGGTAGAATTTGAATATTAATACGAAAAGAAAATTTGCATAATGTTCGAGAAAAACTTTCTATTTTTATTCTATTAGATCGTTTTAGAACACTTTCAGGAATCTTTATGGTATCTACTTAGGATTTTAACATTTGTATTACCTTCTTTTTGTAAATAATAATCAAAGTATTTGGTAAGATGCATTATAATTTTTTATGTTATTTGGTTTTCTTTCAGAAAAGGAAAATAACATTCCATCTACTGTTTCGGCAATTGTTCCCGGTGCTAAGGTAAACATTCTGATTGATACAAGTGATTACAATGAAATGTCAAGAGTTACAATGGATAAAGTAAAAATAACAGAAAATATAGCTTCTGAAAAAGTTAAGGTAGTAACAGAAAATATAGCTTCTGAAAATGTTAAGGTAGTAACAGAAACTATAGCTTCTGAAAATGTTAAGGTAGTAACAGAAAAGACAGCTCCTGAAAATGTTAAGGTAGTAACAGAAAATACAGTTTCTGAAAGTGTTAAGCCAGTATCGCAAGATACAACAGTTCAATCCAACTATCCACTTTCGAAAACCAAAATACCAGAAAAGGCATTTGATGGAATAGTCACTGGTGAAGTATCAGAACAAGCGATGGTTATTATTGTCACTGAAAAACCACCTGAAAATATGTCAGATCGAATGGTCACGGGAGATATTTCAGATGCTAGATCATCTGCAGTCACAAATGAAAAACTTGAAAAAATAAAGCCTACATCAGAAGAAAATGTCGCTGGACAATCCCCTGTTGTAGATAATGATGTAACAAAAAAAGATAATGATGTAACAAAAAAAGATATTAATCTAACAAACAATTTAAAAACAGAGCAGAAAGAAGAAAAAGAAGAGGATGAAATTGAAGTGCTAACAGAAAAGGAGTTTATTGAAGTATCCACAGAAAAACAGAAAGAACAAATTAAAACTTCGGGAACAACTATCAAAGAAATTGAACGAGAAGAATTTGATGATGGGACCACTATTAATGATGAAAATATTGCAAAAATTGAAAGTAAGTCCAGTTATTGCGTAAACAAAAATAAATTAACAGATCCTTTTTAAAGTAAGTTTATGTATATATATATATATATATATTTTATTTTTATTTATTTTATTTATTTTTTTAAGATTCGATATTCATAAGAGAAATTTTAATAATGCTATACTACCATAATACATAACTTTTCAAAAGTAAATTTAATGGGCACTTTATTTTTCAAATTCTAAATTTTTCCAAAATTTAGCTTTCGGATTTTCAATTTTTGTTAACATTATCCTCATCTTTCGAGTTCTTTTCAATGTTTCTAATTTTTTTATTATACAATTTATTTAGAGGACAAAAAAAGACAAATACTAATTTGCAATAGCCATACTAAATTAGCAGATTAATAATTCCACTCAACTAATAATGCTTTAAACTCATGACAGGCAGCACATGATAAATGAAAGCACGTGTTCTTTATTTAATTTAAAACTGTCTTTAGACTTGCATTTGCTATTTTACTTGTAAAAATTTAAGAGAATTTCATATTTGACAAAGGGGTCTAAATTCATGATGATTACATGATGAATACAATCAGATGTTCTCCCTTCAATTCAAAACAAACCGACTTAAAACTTTTACTAGCTGTTCTACTTGTGAAATTTAGATACATCTTCAAATAAGTAAATTGAGTAGATGCTCAAATGTCAAAATTCTTCAGAGTTTCTCAATTTTTTTCAAAATTCTTATACTACGCGTATATTTTTAAATTCAGTGCATTTTGTTGAACTATATAAATTATTATTTTTGAGAAACATTTACTTTTTCAAAGAAAGTTTCAGCAAAAAGAAAAAACGTTGGTGGACAGCCAAGCGTATTAACTGTTTAGCTGAAAACGCGTGATTGTATTTATTGTGTTACTGTGACGTCACTTGACGGGTTGGCTAGAAACACGTGATTATCATTATCACGTGACTATGACGCCACACGAATTTAGCCTAGAGTAAATTATCCTTCAAATATTGAAACAAAGCCCACTTAGGACTAGTTAGTGTGCACAAATATAAAGATTCTTCAGAAAGTTTTCTAAAATTAACATAAAATTCTCGTTTTATTCGTGTACTTTAAAAACAAGTGCATTTTTGATGTGTAACATCTTTCCTCTCCGTTGCTGGTTTTAATGGGAGTGATTTCGTGAAAAGAGACGGATGTGTATAACAGGAAGTGACGTAAGCGTGCGCTATTTGATTTGACCAATGAGAGAGCGTAGTGGTGTACAGCGCATCGGGGAACAGCTCTAGTAGCCATCAAGCACTCGAGCGCTTAACTCTAAATTCACAATCGGTCTGTAAAATCTACCCCTTAATTCCAAAATCTCTATATTAGAGCAGAGAAAATAAATTGCTTATCTACACACTAATCCTAAGACCAGTATGACACGCCAATCTGGGCACATGCAGCTAAAATTCATACTAATCAAATTGAAGTTTCTCAAAGCATCATTCTCCGACAAATATTAAAAGCTCGATGGTTCATGAGCAATAAGAACCTCAGATCCGCGAGCAAAATAATGTCTATCAGACAATTTATAAAAAATTAGCAACTAACTTCTTTCAAAAAATTAATATCTCTAATAATCCTTCGATCTCGGATATTAAAAAATATATCCCTGATCTTAATTTTAACAGACCCAATAATATTCTTTCTCGGATCCTCTCTTCAATTAAAATTCTTAATTAAATTCACTTCACTCTTCTCACCCAACTTGAAAGCCTACTTTAATTCTTTCTTTGAGCCTTCGTAGCCTATTGGTTATACTCGCTGACTTGAAATTAATCGCCCCAGGTTCGATTCCCGGGAACTCGCTTTTTTCAAATTTTCTTTAAACACTTTAATTTTCCCTGGAAAATTATTTATCCAGATCAAATTTAAATTTAAGCGTTCTTTCCTATTTTTTTTAAAAGTATTTTATTTTTTATTAGCTTTCAAAAAGCTGTTTTTCTTATTTCAAATCATTCAATGTTTCTCTCATTTCTTCAACGACTGAGTTCTAAGCTGCATTCCCATTGGTCAGGCCTCACCTCGCCCACCCACTGATCGAAATTTGTTTACATTATCAGTGCTTGCACCGTTTTTAAAGATATTTTTCTAGAACTTAAAGCATTTTAGTAGTTTTAAATTTTAATTTTTTTCTCTCTTATAAGTATAATTTACTTATTAAGTATTTTTTTATTAACAAAGGGAAAGTGTTGTTAATTCGTCACAGTCACTCAAAATCCTAAAGATAAGAGGCTTATAGCTCGGAAGAACTAGATACTCTGGTCATCCATCCAATGCTACGCTAAATCCACTTAGCACATGCCAGCAAGTCTTAGACTTCACCAGGATAAACCTGCGATCCTTAAGCTCAATTGTCAAAACGCTCACCAAACAGATTTCGACGACGTTATTTCATTAAAATGTTCGTTACTTATGTTGTCAGAGACGTGGTTAGATAATGACGAACGTGTTTCGATACCTAACTTCGTTTGCTGTGTACAGTTTAAACGACCGGGTCGCAGAGCAGCTGGTGTTGCGATCTATCGCAAACAGAAAAACTCACATGTTCTGACTCCTCATATGAACATTACTTATCGTCAAACAAGTGGACTGGGTATTGTTAGTAACAATATTGGGGGACATATGTGTGGCAGAATGCTTATTTGAAAACGGACAAACAGTGATTTCGATGGTCGCATACATTTCTTGAAATCAAACGGTACAAAAAATTAAAGATTTCCTGCATTTTGTACTTTTACCATATACCGAAGGTGGTTCTGCTCTTTTAAACTATCATTCGCTTCCCATGATTTTGAGGGGTGATTTTGACTTTAATTTCAGTTTGCCAAAATCTGAGCCACTCATAGCTTTTTTGAATGATGAATTCAAGCTCGAAATGAACACAAATCAAAATGTTTCGACAACTAACAGTGGTAATGATATTGACGCTGTTTTTTCAACGGTTTTTAAATACTTTGAAATCACAAGTATATGTGTCATATTTTAGTTATCATATGTCTATTGCCTCCACTCTTCCCCAACTTGATCAAGAATAATTATTTTTGATAAAAAAATTGCATTACTTCTTGTGCTAATTAAATAAAATTTTCATTGAAGATATAATTATTCGATAGAAAATTATTTCCAATCATACCCAATTCATTTTTTTCAGGATATAAATTACTATTGCGTATTTACTAAGGTAACATATCAGATGTTACACATCATATACGACTACTGTAAAGGCTCGTTTCTTTTTCTTTCTTTTTTTTTTTTTTTTGCTTATATACTTTACTATTTTAAACAATATGTACTTTTTAAAAGAAAATATCAACAGAAAGCAAAACTTGGTAGCAGCAAAGCGCATGAACTAATCTGTTGGAAACGCGTGATTGCGTTTATCATGTGACTATAACGTCACTTGAATTTAGCTATGTACGTTAACCAAAAAGCTAATGGCGTAATTTTATTGACTAAATGTAAACTAACAGGAGCTGTAAACTTCCGAGCTCTAAACAACATCTAGACACTAATAGATGAAAGTATTCCATTAATACTTTAAAAGAACTCCAGGAAAAAAGTTTAATTTTCAATATTTAAACATTTTTCAACTTTTCAATTATACGTATGAGGTAAAATTGCAAAAATTTGTACAACTTTGAATTGAAGCTATATATAAGGAAATTTAGTTAATATTTTACGTATAATTTTATTTATAAATAAACATCTACAAATCTTTCCCATCCAAACTCCATAACATAACAAAATAGCTTTCAACTATCAATTTTTCCGAAGCGTGAATTCTTATTGAATTTTAACACCTTTTCACAGCACAAGAAAGGACGGAAAATCTTCATAAGACCCCTGTTCAAGACTCCAGATCTCAATGTTTGATTGATTCCACTTGCGTGATTGAAAAAGATGGAACTGTGACCACGTGTGCTGTTGCCAACGGGCTCTTCCCTTATCCAGGAGATGAAAAGCGTTTTGTGGAATGCTCGAATTACAAAATTGAAATTCATTCTTGTCCTGGAGAATTGACTTTCATTCCAGTTCTGAAGAAATGTAGAGTGAAAACAAAGCTGGTTTAGTGTCAAATTAAAAATGTTTCATACTTCTTTTTAAAAAGTAACTGTTTTGATGCATATGTAAAATAAATTTAATAAAAAAAAATACTTAATAACACCATGATTCATTTTTTTTGTATTTTTATATAAAAAAATGAGTAACTCTTTGATGTTACGAATAAAATATCTTAATGGAGAAGTTCATTCAAATTATTGCAGTATTGGTTATGTAAAATTAATTACTAGAGAAATATGATTATATCTAACATTGTTGAGGAATAAATCTTTTGTGTGGTTCAAAAAGTTTATGAAGAAACGAAAATAAGAATTAAAAAGTCTTGAATTTATGATATTGATTTACAATGGATTTGCAGAAGCCTTTTTTTTTTTTAACAAAGATGCTTCTAAAAATAGCTGCTTTAGAAAAACCTTCATTAAATATTTGTTAAAAGTGTCACTAATATTTTAATAAATTTAATGATTTTCTATGAAAATGAGAGGTGAATTAAAAATTAAAAATTATCAACAAATTTTATTACTTATTTTACCTGTAGTTCATGGAAACAAAATTTAAATATTGCAAACATAACTCTAATATATAAAATTTTAAATCCATTGTTTATAAAATGTGCACATTATTTAAATCCTACTGGGGGGGAGGTTACTCCCTGCCCACCTGTTAGCAGACCAACCTCTATTGTACAAATTATACAACTGTTCGTAATCATTGCTCAAATTGTGTAAAACTGTAATATATATGTATTCTGTAGTTCTATTTATTTGTTCTTTATTTTTCGCAAAATTCGTTCTTGGCGCTCTTCAAACAAATTCATCAATGAAGCTGCAACGTCCTACACGTCATTGATAAAGTCCTCAGATTTTGATATACCTACAGATTTGTAGCTTCCTGGAAAATTGAATTTTAGTTCCGTTGATTTTTAATAAATCTTCGTTTGAGACAACGCCTTTCTTCTCCCGCAAAGATTCCAGTCCAGGCAATCGTTGCGATATTTTTCTGAGAGAGCTTGCAACAATGTTGTATCGCAACTGCATTGGCGACATTTTTGAAATGAAGCACATGGTTGCCAAATCAGCACGTACGACAAATGCGAAATCGAGATTGCCAACTTGGTGAGTTATCTTGAATGTTGGTATTGTTGCGACAGTACATAATAAATTTATTACAGCGTCAAGAAAAACCTTTTCTACGTATAGAGATAGCTTTCTGAAATGTTTTTAAAAAATATTTAAGAATGTGATTATTTTTCCCATGCTAATTAAAAGGATATTCATTTATGAAGAATATAAAATCCATTTTATTAAGAAAAATGCATCGAAAAAATTAATATAGAAATCGTGCATCGCACCCCTACACGGTGGGTCTTTAGTGGTACTGGGCTCGAACTCTTGACACGCCTGTCATGATCCGATACTTTGACCGCTGGGCTACTGTTTATTAATAGAATGGATATTCTACATCAGGGGTGGGTGGACTTTTCCTGGGTACGGATGTGGGAACCTCTGGGTCCCACCCTGGACACAAAGATTGAATTGAGGCAAAGAATTACCAGATGACATTTTTACAATAACAAATAATGTTTATTCGCTTGAATCAATTATCAACTTTCTAAATACAAATATGAAGCAATATGTCTACGTCAATGGGATTGAACTTTACTATTAAATTAAATCCCGAAATATGATACTAATCAACTATTAAACTCAATATCGAACGGATTTACTGAATAAGAGGACCGAGAGATATATGCAATTGGAATTACTAGCACAATCATTAACTTTCCACCAACTATTATTTATTTACTCTTATTATCCTATAATTGAAGTTTAAATATCACCTGACTTTCACTACTTCATTCCTTTCCCGTCGGCTCAAACTTTCCGAATGTAAAACGCTGCCTGATAATCAGCCAGAAACTAATCACACAACCAACTTGAATCTTCTTAGCGCTCCGTCTATGTATCTCTTGGCTCAATAGCCTTCTTTGCTAACCTACTACACTCTCCTTATATACTTTGATTCTTTTGTATATCCAGGTTTCTCCTTTTAGAGCTGGTTGGAAATATACGCGAATTTACAATCCCCAAAGACGCCCAAGAGTATTAGTGATAAAGTGCCATATACATTCGTCCCACGGTCTACTTCTAATGTTTTTAAGGTGTTGCGGTCGACCCAGTGCAGTAGGGATGGTCATTCTGTATTAAAATTGTATGTTTTTAGCACTTGTTTTTGATATTTTACCCTTCTTTTAAAATATGACAAAGTACTACTTTTACTACGAAAACTCAAGTAACACAAAATTGTAAAGCTTGAAAAACTATGAGGGACTGATAGACCGTGGAACGTGGACGTATTCAATGCATCAAAAAGTGAAGATACGTGAATCGATGAATACGAAACCGACGTATGTACTTAATTTATTTGCTACTGATTCCCGCGCCATCGCGGGACATGGCGTTAACACAAGAACCCACTCCCGTTTAAGAGCGGGAAGAGCTGCTCATCAAGATTAATTCTCCCCTTCAGTCCGTGAGTGGGGAACTTTTCCCCTACAGTGGCGTTCGCTTCCAATTAATTTACATGTGTCAGATACACATTTATCGAATCGTTTGCTTAAGTAAACACTGTCGCCTCGATTGTGAAAAGACGATTCTAAAATCTAGATGGCATCAGCGTTCCATAAATAGGTTTCTTTTAGTAAGCCGATTTGAGGCCTTAGTAAAGGTGGTCACCTCAAAATGTCTTGGTGGTCTACCTGTCGATCGCGATCAACTTAATGCCCATCCCGGTTCTACATAGTACAGCTTTTAACACTTTAATATCCTCAAAATTTAAACATTATATAAAAATAGAAAATTGAAAATATTTTTAAAACTGAATATAAATAATTTTAAAAGTTTTAATCACGTTTAAAGGTTTCTTAAATTTATTTATGCTATTTGGGATGTTAAAATGTGCAAGGCACTGATTGATGCCTCTGAAAGTAGAGTTGACCATGGTTCAAGATGACGTGGTCCGTCGCTAAAAGCCCTCGAGTAGCTGAACAGTGCGACGTTAATATTCACTCACTGACAGTAGAGCTAAAGATCCTACATTATTTCTAGGTTTCAAACAGACAATTCCATTTCTTAAATGAATTTTACAGTAATTTTAGTTTAAAAAGTTAACAAATTAGCCATTTTTAAATTACAAAGCAAAAAAAAAAAAAAAAAAAATTGGAACTTGATTAAGAACAATGTTTTCAAACAATTTACTCCTATATACTGATGTTCTGTGACTGAATCTTCGCGTGCCATGAATTTTTTAACAAGGTCTAAATTAAAGGATTTCCATGAAAGATTAAATCACAGTAATTTTTAAATTAAACTCTTTTTTTATGGTCCATACAAAAGTATATATCGTTGTTTATAATAATGAATAATTATTAAAAACTTTTTATTAATATTTTGTTATTATTTCAACGAAAAATACATCAGAATAGTTAACAAATAATCCAACAATTATAGCTGTGACATCAAATAATTACTAGTTTCAAATTTACACAAGTTAAAAGATAATTTAACATAAAATTTCTATAAAAAGTTTATAGTGGGGGGGGCACCAAAACTCACACACACACACAAATCCATGACTAGACAGAAACAATGTCGCTCACGTTGTGACCACTGGATTACCGCGACTTTTAAATGAACAGAAAAGTAGAACAAGAGGGTTTGAGGATTATCTGCTCAGCAGGTTGATTCCTGTTGTTTTGGTGATCCTCTTGAGAAACTGACTTAATAACTTTAAGCCCTTTTGGAAACTAGGCTTTCTCGGAAGGGTAAAAAATACTTTTGTTATCATTACTAATATTATAAACGCGAAAGTTTGTTTGGATGTTTGTTCCTCTTTCATGCCAAAAGAACTGAATAGATTTTAATGAAACTTTACTATAATATAGCTTATACATCAGCTACTGCATTGTGCTGTAGCTATGTGTTGAGATATGTAAAAAGCTTTTTTTTTGTTTGTTTGATTTGTAATTCACCTAAAATTAACTGATTAAAAACTTCTTTACCCTTTAATCTGCATTGTTTAATTTTTCAATTTACCCATGCGAAGAACTTAGTAGAAAATAAATTCTTAGAAACTGGTGGTAAATAAATTCAAACTGCATTTTCTAAAAAAACTACATGTGAAAGTAAAAATGAAGGAAAATAAAACTGTTTATGTGTAATTATGTAATACAATACGTATATAATTATTTTTATTATTTCTTTTTTGCAAAAATGCTATTTTTCTTTATTTATATATACCGAAGTACTCAATGTTATAGTGTAGTAATGTGGAAATATCTTGTCAGTAAGCATTGCGTGATAAAAGTGTAAATGGCATTGCCAAGGCTTTCATTTGTGCTCAAGTGCTTCGTGTGAAAAGTTTTCTAACATAATCAGAATCACATGACGGGAATTAAGCAGATTTCGAACATGGAATCCAGTTGAAGGCAGACGTATGGAACGTTCCAATTTAGGAATGTTTGTAAATTCCTCTATCCACATTGTCAAAAGTGCGCCAACAATATATAATTTTAGGTATTCTTTTCCACGATGGACACCGCAGTGACGGATCACATCTGTTTAATGGCCAGAATCAGGGACAGTGAATCAACATTGTATTAAATAACAACAGCCATTAATGTGGGACGTACGACAGACGTAACTCTTTGGACAGAGCAGGAAAATTTGGTGTTGAGGGGATATGGAGCTAAAGACCAGCTCTTCACTTTGGTGTTTACTAACAATACACCATCGACTGCTGCGTCTCTGTTAAGCTTATGAAAATATAGATTATAATCTGATTAGAAAAGCATTGTTTATATACACTTCCCTTCAAAAGTCTGCTGCGTACTGGCAATCTTTGGTGTTTATGCTGCAATTACTATTAAAATCTCGCTTTAGAAAATCAAAATACTTGTCAGCAATTCTTCAAAATTTTTTATTCATACGACAGCAACAAAATTCACCTTAACGAGAAAAAACAAGAATAACCACCAAATAATCACCAACCATCTGCGCCAAAAATCTACGTACACTTACAAAATAGAGCTTTTAAAGTCCTTTTATTGCAAAATAATTGCACTAAATCGTGTTTTTAAAGCTTATGTGGTTTTATGTGGTTCTAAAAATCTTCATAAATCTTCAGGAAAGGGGGAAATTTTTAAAACAATTGTTGAAACAGTTATTAGGAGACATTTGTTGATTTAAAAAGTGTTCATAAACTACAAACCAACTAAAGTTTTAACGTCCAAACCAAAATCCGGTGTCGCATCTGTAGTGTTACCTCGAGAATCTTGCTTTGTAATACGCTCTATAAAAATGAATCCAAGACTATATAAGCTTCCCAAATAGCTAAAAGTGTTGCTGAGATATTGCAAAAAAAGTGTGACTAATTACAGTTCGAAGAAAACTGAAAAAGGATGGCTATTATGCCCGAGTTGCTCTCAAGCAGCCATTCCTCTTTTGAATGAACAGAGATAAGAAAATGACCTTTTTGCCAAAAAATACCTAAATATTACACATATTTTTTAGAAAAATATAATATATTCAATTGTAAGTAATTTTTGTAATTCAGCATCAAAAAGCGCAAAAATATATGCCTGTAAAAATTTCTGGACAGATCTTAAGAAAGAATATCCTTTTTCAATTATCAAACAGGGAGGAGAAGACATAATGTTTGGGGGTGCATTGGAAGCCTTTCGGCTGGTAATGTGAAATTAATTTGAATCAACACTGTGCAAAATTGGTTACTAGAACTTATTAAAGTCTAATATCAGGGCATATGCCGAGAAATTTGCGGTGAGTAATGATTTTTACTTTCAGCGGCACAAAGGTACAAAGCAAATGGCTCACATTGTGAAGTCATAACTGTTCTGACATGTCCCAAGCCAATTCTGAAAATCAACCCAGTCCCCCGATTTAAGCACAATGCAGAGAATTTGTGGGATTTACTCGAGTGAATAATCAGGGAGAACGTAATAACATCTAAGGAAATTCTCAAATCTGTCAGAGTAGAAGAAAGGAACAACTGAGCTAGCTAACCCTTTCCAAATACCTTGAGAGAGTTATAGAAAGAACGATCGAATAGCTTGAAAAGTATTAACTTTTAGTTAGAATCCATTATTGTAAAGGTTTTTTTCAGTGTACGCAGACTAAGCACACGATTTGTGTCGTTTTCAAGTTAAAAATATTTGTATTATTTTATGTAATATTCAGGTGATCGTTACTTATACTATTTGAATTAACGACGTTATAGGAATCAATAAAAAATAGTATTGATTCAGAGAGGCTTCATTTAATTAGAGATCTTTGCATGAATATGAAAGATGATGGCCTTTACGCAGACTTTCGGAGGCAAGTGTATATAGATAATCTGATGAGTTATCAATTACAATTGGTTAGAGATAATAATGGCGTTGAAGCATATCGCAGACTCTACGAAGCGATGATTCAAAACTGTCATCATAGCTTTGAGCATAGTTGTAGCAGTTCCATAATGGTATGAGTTGCTTTTACATTGCATAAACTGGGTTTTCTGGTCAAAGCAAACTGACCAGTGACTGGAAATGGTTAATTTGCCCTACGTTCAGTTGTATTGAAATTCGAACTCGCAATCCACTTGTCCCGAAATTGCAACTTTTTTACATATGCGTACCAAATACCTTAATTTGGAACTAAGCCTTAGAAATTTAACCTAATCGTTTGAATTTCATAAAAAACGTCATTTTAAATAACACGTAACGCGTATTGAATCTATCTCAAATCTATTGGATAAACAACTAGTATAATAAATGTGTATTATTATACATAATACCTATAATTTACTCGTACGTTGGCATTCTTTTTTTTCAGACGTTTTCTGAATCTTTTTATGCCTCATTTCATTTTCTGAACTCATTGTTTTGTTAATACTTGTGCCCTTTCACATTATCTTGTCAGCTGATTTGAAACAAACATCTTTCTTCATTCTTTGCCGACATTTCTGAATGATAAAGAGCAACAGCCATGAAATCTGTATATCTATCAATAACTCTTCAGATCCCTGTATCGGAAGGTAAGTTTCTATTCGTTGTCTAATTCGGATATCTCGCAATTCATTAGATCATATTTTATCTTTACTGGTTTCTCTGTTGTAGTAGCTTATAACGCAATTTACTATTATTTTAATATTCTGTGCTTTTTCTCTAATAGTTTCTCCAGTTAGATTTTATATACGTTTAGAATTTTCTTATGTATTTAATAGTTGAATATATTATAATTTCAACTTATTGTTATGTTGAACATGTTCGTGATCAAGAATTCAATAGAAACAAATATATACGAATATTATATACAGCGAAAAAATTTATTATTAGTAATTTAGAATATTTTAACATAACACTAACACATTTTCGTCATTTTATATCTTATGCATTTTTATAAGAAAATGTTTCCTAATTTTTTTTTATGAAAGTAGAAAAAAAATTACATATTTTAAAAAGTTAATCATAAATATTTTTTGTCCTTTGGCACAGGGGAAAGGCAGTAAGAATTATGTATTTTAAGTTAGCGAGAAGAGAGTGGTAGTAGTGTTATTATCATAACTTTGATACAGGGTAGGAGTTTGGAGAAAATTCAGGACTAATTCTGGTGTTGTCCACTTCATTTGACCATGGATTAAAGTAACGAGATCCACTATTTGCTTCAGAAGGCGATTTAAATTAAGAACCAATCAATATATCAATATGATGAAATATTTTTATAATTAAAAGATCACGAAAATCCTGTGAGATTTCCTTCAATGAATATTTCTTTATTTTTAAATTATATAAATAATGATATTAAGAAGTTCATAGAATGTAATACAAGTGGGAGAGTTGTATAAATTTCAGAAAAATTTTAGGATATCTTAATAACTTTTGTAAACTTCACCACAGTTGAACAAAATTGATATCTCATTTTAATATTCAAAAAGAACTAAATTGCTATCTTTATGATTTGATTAATCATTTGAATTAACTTATTTAATTAACTTCTAAAAATGAAATTTTCAATACAATTATACCGTTTTTGGCAACACTAATTTTTCATCATGAAATCAGCCTAAATTTAACATTTCGCAAAATACTGTCTAAAAATTTCTGAGTATAAGGTTAAAAAATTATCCACCTATAATTTAAAAAAAATGTTTCAAACAAATGACATAAAAATTTATATTCAACCCCTTTGTAAAACACTAACACCAATAAATTGATAATTTTTTAAAATTTTAAAACTCGAACAAAAATTGATATAGTTGTAAAATTCATGAACTGTATAATGTAGAGTTACAGCTTTGAAAGAAGTGAAAAATAAGATATGGCAAAATATTTTTAATGCAGCCGGACCCCGATTTAACGAATTTTTCTTTTCCCCCGATTAAAATGAAAACAAAAACCTCTATATTTAACGAATAATAAACCCCGATTTAGCGAATTATTTCAACAGTTGAAATTTTTTTTTATTCTTAGCTTCTATTAAAAAAAATTGGATTCTTTTCAAATGATATACTTTTTGTTCGGAACAGAAAAAGAATTTTTCCTTGAAGCATCGAATTTCTACTGAAAGAGGTGCAGACCATTATTAGACTTTACAGGTGCAGATGAGTCATGAGTGCAGCCTCTCGTGAATTTGAAATAGGACAGGAAGCTCCTATCTTATCTCATATCACTCCACAACACAAATGATATTTTAAGATTTTAACGATTATGTTACATTTGATGACGAACTGCCTATCGGTGCTGTCGCGTATTCAAGATATCAGTCCTTGGTTTCAGGTTTTTTAAAGCATTTATTATGACGGCAGACACGACACACAAACAATTAAATATAAATTGAAAACTACTATTTTGCGGGTAGGCACCATTTCGGGGTTCCGATATCGGCCACCGTTGGTTACAGACTGACTGAATCTCCCCATCGGTTAGGGAAGGTTCACACATATTTCCCTTTAGGGATTACTCAGAAGCAAACCGCCACATCCTCTCGCCCCGATGAAGAAATTCATCCACAATATAGTTCAAGATACAATATAAACAAAAATTCAAATTCAATATACAATACATAAACAAAATTCAAAATCAATATACAATACATAAACAAAATTCAAATTCAATGTACAATACATAAACAAAATTCAAATTCAATATACAATACATAAACAAAATTCAAATTCAATATACAATACGTAAACAAAATTCAAATTCAAATCCAATAAATTCAAGGTTAAGAATACAATGAATTCCAAAGCATAAATATTATTCAAAATAATTAATTACCAAATTATACACAATACAATTCACAAGAAAATAATAATAAGGAAATATAAATCAAAGAAGAAATTTACTCATTATTCACTATTTCAAAATTATATAGGAATTGTACTGGACGTTTCATAATACCTGTTGATTCTTTAATGGTGTCAGATCTGATTTTACCATCTCGTCTCTTGTGGATCTCAATGACCCTTTCAATTCTCCACAATTGTCGAGGAACCTTCTCTTCACCTAAAAATACTATATCATTTACATTAAATTGAGTTTTTGCAATTACATTTTTGTTTAAATTAGCACCTTTTAACTGAAGAAGATACTCCCTTTTCCAAAAAAATATTAAGTAACCTTTCACGATATAAAGATATCTTTTAATTAATTCTTTTTTACCTTTAAATAAGTTGGTACATCTGGTTCACAAATGTTCATGTAGAGTCTTTTTAGTTCAACTTTTTCGTCAGCACTGATTGTTTCTCTTCCGATTTTGACTTATCAAAACATCTATTATTAAGTATTTTAAAATTTCCGATTAACTGGTGCGTAATTATTCACTAACAGTATTTTTAGCTGTCGAATAAAAAGAGTGTAATTTCTAACTATGGATATTTTTTGTGTAGCAGCATATTATAAAATTTAAAAAAGGTAATTGCAAAAAAATTGGGACTGGATATAACGAATAACCCCGTATTAATGAACAAAATGTTCGGTTCCGATGAATTCGTTAAATCGGCGTCGGACTGTATTTAAATTTCTGATAAGAAACCCTTAAGGTATCCTCCGACTACGTTCGGAACCGTGATTTTAAAAAAGCGCATAAATGGATAATTTTCATGATATTTAGTGTCACTTAGATTAGAATACATGTATAAAATTGTTTTAAGGACATTGTGACAAAAAAAATTATTTAAATACAATATTTTGGCGAAAAGTTAACTTAGAATAATCTTTTTTCCAAATGTTCTCCCTTTATAAAAAATGCTTCTATAGCAGTAATATTTTGCGTATATAAAGTAAGGACTTCTTCAGAGAGTCTGAACTAGGATTTTTGAAAATTTGACATTATTTTCAGAGTTACTACCAATTGAAATAATTATCGGCGTTTTTTTTTTCTTAAAATTTCTCCCCTCTGTTGTTGTAAAATTTGGATAAATCCACTTCTAAGTTGTATATTTCAAAAGTTCTAATTCAAACTCTGTACAGAGGTCTGAGCTATATACAGGCAAAATATTATTATAATGGAAGCATTTTTCTTAAAAGGAGAATGTTTTGAAAATTGGCCCTGCTATGTTCATTTTTTGTCAAAATATTGTACTTAAATATTTTTTATTATAATAATTATCTTAAAACAATTTTTATATACGTTTTCTAATCTAAGAGACACTAAATATCATAAATATTATCCATTTATACGCTTTTGCAAAATCACGGTTCCGAACGTTGTCGGATACCTTAATTCTTGAATATTTTCGATGGTTCAGGAAATATTCAAAGTCAAATTTATGGTCCGAATTGTGACAATGGCTTGGAGCTGTGTAATAGAGGTGGCTAAATATACTTATTTTTTTCTTCTTAAGAATACCTTTGAAATTAATTATCGTATTCAAATAAGGTTTGGAAACAAACTCCACCTTGGCTTTTCTTTATTTTGTTCTTTTGTAAAAAAGCTAAATTTTTCATTGAGAAAGTTTTCTTAAAAAGTTCATGCATTATGTTAATTGGTTAATTAGTTAATCCATCATAATAGTATAATTTGATTCTACTCGACTATTGGCCTAGTATCAGTTTTATTCAGCTTTGATGAGAATTTTTTTTTTTTTTTGACTTTCTGTAATAATTAGAAGTATATATTACCAGTTTTAGTGTTCACAGAAAAAAATTGTGTTATTTATTCGTACTAATTTCTTCATTATTTTTTCTCGCATATATTTTAAAAATATTTATTTTTTATTTTTAGGTAGAAACTTTAGTTCATTCGAACAAGAAAAAGACAAAAAGAAGATTGAGTTAAATAAAAAATAAGTAATGACTAAGAAAATTTTCTTTTCATTGTGTAAGTATCAAACATTGTGGCGTAGATAATCCTGAGAAAAAATTAACCCTTTTCAAATAAATCATAGTCAATCATGGCAATAACTAATGAATTAATTATCTCAAATGGCATTAGTGAGTTGTGATAACTTAAAACAATAAACAAAGCGTTTTAACATCAAACATACATTTTACACAAATTTAGAGCTCTTGAATTAAAAAATTCTTCCTTATTTTTTAAAAACTTAATGGATAATTGTCGTTATTTATTTCTTATTTTAACACTTAGCATTGCCAATTTATTTCACTTTAATGAATGCAAGAATGTTAAACCGTGCTATATATTTTCAGCACTTCTTTATATAAAGTATGTTTATTGGTAATTATCTTTTTAATACATTTTTTCAAATTTTTTGATTAACTATGATACAAATTGCTTCCTCTTTTTTTTTTACTTTTCATCAGTATACTCATCTATTTGAAATATATAAAAATACTCTTCATTAGTGCAAGGGAATTAAGTTTTTTAACTTCAAATTTTGTTGACAGAATAAAAGAAAAAAATTACAAACATTATTCTAAATAAATATTATAGTAAAACAGATGGGAATTAACTACCTAAACATAAATTAACGTTACATCACCTCGATTTATATTAACCCTGTTTTGAGTGCATCTCGAACTTTCAATATTTGCACCCAACGATGTATTTCGATTGACACAATTTTTTTTATTCATCGATAATCCCCCACAATAACATTGTAAATAGAATGCAATAAAATAATGCACTTTTACTCTAAAGATACAATACAGCTTTAATTATAAACTTTAGAAATTATCAAGATATGTATTAAATTTGTTATATGGTAAGCGTTTGTTTTCGACAATCCCATGGGATTTACTAGTAGCTAATAGTTTGTTCTTAAATTTAGATCTTGAGGCCAATTAATTATCAAAATACATTGGGCGGTCACCAAACGTGTACATTTATAAATCGATTGTGGCACGAGTGTGTTTTATTTCTTCTTGTTGGAAAATGTATTTTAATGATTGTTCAATTCAGGAATGAAAATTAATACATTTTTAAATAATAATCACCATTGACTGTAACGTTGGGGCCTTTTCGTTTTTATGATTCAGCCCATAAAGCGCACCAAACGTCAGTTTTCTGGATGTAACGGGAGTTTCGCCTCACAGTTTGCGAGAAGCTGCCTCAAATGCAAGTTTTGTTTGTTGACGTAGCCAATGAATGAACTTTTACCGGTGAATACATTCATTTTGAAAATAAAAACAATTTGAAAACATTTTATTACAGTCTATTCTGATGCTTGTGAATTTTCACTTGACACTGTTTCTCGCCATCTTGGAAAGTAGTCGTTATTTTTAGCTCATAATAAAAACAACATATATATACACTCATGGACAAAAAAAATTAGTGCACAAAGAAGAAGTCGTCAAAAAATGAAACGAAATTTCACATACGTAATGACTACTTTGATATAAGTAAATGATTAAAAAATCAAAGAAAAGGCATTTAAAAGAATGGGAACGGGAATTTAATACGTTAAACCCCATCTAGCGCGAATGCAAGATGCGATACGATCGGGCTTTGAGACTTACAAGTTATGTAAGATGTCTTGAGACACTTCGTTCCATATTCGCTGTAACCTTGCCTCTAGTTCATTCAAACTCGTGGCATGCCCAACTCGCCGTCCCAAATGATCCCAGATATGCTCGATTGGAGACAAATCTGGGAATCGGGCAAGCCAAGGAAGGGTAGTAACAGTGCGAAGACAGTCTTGTGACAACCGTGCCGTGTGAGGCCGAGAATTGTCTTGTTCAAAAAGGACTCCTGGGAGCCATTGCATGAGTGGAAACACATGTGGTTGTAGGATGTCATAGACATACCGCTGGGCTGTCATGGTGCCACGGATCAATACTAGGGGTGACCGTGTATTGTAGACAATGGCACCCCATACCATCACACCAGCTGTGTGTCACTGTAAAGCAAAGGCAGGGTTTAGGTGTTCACCACCGGGTCTCCACACACGAACACGATTGTCATCACTGCTGAGATTGAATCTGGATTCGTCGCTAAAGACGACCTGGTTACATTCCGCTGCAGTCCAGTTTCCTCGTGCGCGGCACCACTCCAAACGGAGGCGTCGATGGGTGAGCGTCAAGGGTAGCAGACGTAATGGGCGCCACGATCCCAAATGCCCTTCAGCCAGGCGCTTTCGTATGGTTCGAGAAGACACAGGGGGCCCTAGTGAAGGTGCTATCTGTGCCTGGATGGTGGCCGATGGAGCAGTTGGCTGTACGCGTGCATTTCTTAAGATGTGGTGGTCTTCTCGATGACTGGTCTGTCGAGGGCGTCCTGAGCCTGGTCTTCATGTAAATGACATCTCTCGGTCCCAACACCTCATCACAACACAATCAGAGTGTCCTAATTGACGAACTACTCGCCTACCTCTACCCAGCTTCCCTCATGCCAATGATTCTCACCCTCTCAAACTGCGACAGCTGCTCATATTGTCTTCGAAAATGGCGTAATGGCATGTCTACCTCAGCTCTTCCTTTGTAAACGATTCGACATACTCAAACAAGTTTTGGTTACTTGTTTTATACTCCATGGAGAATGACGTTAAACGCCCTCTACCGGCTATACGTAATGCACAATCACACTGCATTTCTAAACATTTGCATATCTCCCGGACATGTATTTTCATGTCAAGTTTAGTTTAGATCCCGCAATTATTTCTTGTGGCGCTAATTTTTTGGTCTATGAATGGATATATATGTATAATTATTTTTTTTCACTAGACTTTAAAACGCCAATTTTTTAGCAAGCAATTTTTTATGAAATTGGAAGTCTAAAAATAATTTCTAAAATCTATAATTACTAAGTAGCAATCCTCATAAAAACGGTATTTTGCGACTCCTCCATTTATTTATTTTCCAAAAAAAATGCTCATCGATCATCTTGCTTAAATTTTTTTTTAAATATTTATTTAGAAAGTATTGAAAAATACTGCAAGTAACAACAATTGAGCTCCAACGTAATGTCAAAATAAAATTAAATATAATAAGAAAAAAAACTTGTAGTTCTCTCATACTTTTATAAATACCTGAACATTAAACATCTCGATTATGTAAAAAAAATATGCAGAAATAGTGTCAATCTTTTAAAATATCAATGGATGGAAATAATTACTTTAATTTAAAATTTTTAAAAGGCCAATTTTTTTCACGGATATAACATTCTGGATTATAAAAACATTCTTAATAGTTTTGTATGGAACGAAAAATTAAATATTGATTGATAAAAAAAATTGAAAAAAAATACTTGTAGATATTTATTATTTGTAAAAATGCATTTTAATAACTTTTAAAATACGGATAAATATAGTAAAAATGATATTTTTTGATTATTTAATATTAAAAATAAAAGGAAAAATGAATATTTATTTGAAATTTAAAAGGAACTAGGATTATTTACATGGGTTTTAGAGGTCTAAATGCAAAAAAAAAAAAAATTACCATTTATCAGAACTTTTTTCTGATAAATTTGTGTTTTAGTTTTCCTAAAAATGAGAAATCTGGTTCGTACCATCCACAAACTTAATTGTATTTTAAATTTTCCCCTTCTGATGATCTTATTTCTATAGAAACTATTTTTTTAATTAAGTTTTTTCATTACACCTAAAATGGAAAAAAAACCCATGAAAAAGCTTTTATTTGCATTAAAAGAACTATTCAAACTCTTATGATTTGTATCCTTTAAGAAAACATCTTAGATCAATATATATTTTAGGTTTCATTGCAATCTTATTAGAAGTTGCACCAGCCAGACCAGATTTGAAAATCTGTCGCAAAAGAAATGGAAATCTTCCCAAACCAGGCACTTTCTGCCGAGGCTATTACGCCTGTAAGAACTTCATACCCAAGGAACAGACCTGTCAAGAAGGAGAACATTTCAATACAAACAAAGGAAGATGCGATTCAGAAGATAATTTTCCATGTCTAGAAAGTAAAAATATACATATATCATATTTCCTCATAAAAATTTTTAAAAATTGTTTCGACAGAAGCGTTTGAAAAATAACAATTAATTAAAAGACTATAATTTTGATTTTAATATTATTATACGTAGCTATGAAAAAAAATATGAGCTTTTTTGTACTGGAAAGTCGTGTTAAAGTAATTTGTGCAATGTTATGTAGTCGCCTTAAGGTTCCATAGTTGTCTAGTGAGACTGTGTTTAGTAAAAATTTCAATAAAATGTGTATTTAAAACTTTTCTGTATTCACAAAAAATTAACTTTTAAGAATCAACTTCAGAGGAATAAGTTAGATTTCTCCGCTTTTCTCAGAAATTTTTTAATCTCAGATTTCAAGTGAGTTCTCAAGATGGTGAGTAAATGCAAGTTTTAACTACATCACAGTTCTAATAAATTATCATAATAAGAACCAAAATCGAAAAAAATCAATAATTGAGAATAAAAATAGGCGCATATATACGGTTTGATACAATTTTAAGCCGCCTTAAAACTAAAAATTATGTCATATTTTATTGCAATCAAAGACAAAAAAAAAAATTGGGAAATGGTGCCTCATTCGGGGAGAGCTTAAGTTCCCAGGACAAAGGAAACACGAGGCGTTTTCAAAAAGTAAAGACACTCTACCTCATTATCTTTCAAAATGTTGAAATTGATAAAATGACCATTAAAAATTCCTTTCTACTGCATGTGTTATTTCTTTACAAAGTTGCCGCCATTATGCAAGTACCGTATATTTCCGTATATAGGCCGAGAATTTTTGCAAGCTTTTAAAATTTAAAGAAGAAAGGGGGGGGGTGTCAGCTTATATACGAGTTCGCTAATCTCCGGAGTGAGTGTGTTATATTAACATCACCCGAAAAAGCAACGCGAGGGTTATTGGCGACGGACCTCTTAATTTTGAACCTCGGTCAAGTGACAAGGATGACACCTTAGCTGCACTTCTCTCTCCTAACTAGCGCACCACATCAGGGGGAGGACATTGATCCGAGACAGATTTAACCTGCATCACTTCCTCTACACGGTGGGTCTTCAGTGACAACAGGACTCTAACCAACGACACTCCACCTACGAGTTGCTAATCTCGGAAATACTAAATTTAAGAAAAATATTTTCAGCATGTACCATTAGTCATACAAGCGATATTTATCTTTTAACTATTTAAGTGTTCTGAATGAAACTGTTACCCTAAAAGGGGGAGGGGATTCACATAAGTCCGCCAAATTCAGCGTCTTAATCCGAGTTTCTCAATAGTTTGTAAAATTCATATTCACTCAATAGAATGCGCATGTTTATTCATCCAGCGAGTTTTTTCTCCATGGCAGTCTGCGATTACGTGTCGTTTACACACACAAATTTCTTTCCTCTATCATTTTCCAAATAAAACTAAACGTAAAATTGTCACGGAATAGTCTGACTAGCCCAGAAAATAGCAAATGGACAGAAAAATTTTGTTGATTTTAGAAAGAACCACCACATATAAGTTAAACTATCATCGTTGGTGCCTGGCGTTTTACTTCATTGTAACTTGGCTGGAAAATATTCCATTCTTTTAGGTTATTTTCACCTGTATTTAGAAACTAAGTGGATTCAAATAATTTCTTGTCAATGCGGTTTAAATACAGATTTCGCATATTGAGTAAAATTTTGAAGAAAAAACTATTATGTGCCTATACACGAATCGACTTATGTTCGGAAACATACGGTACACTTTTTTACGTTTTACACCTCACAAAGAAATTTATCGTCAGCTGTTAGAACCACATTTCAGTTATATTTTTATCTCATCATCGTCGAAGTTTTATCGATTAACATGTTCCTTTAAGTTGTTGTCGTGTGTTTTTATTCTGGGATACATATGAAATACAAGTGGAAGAACAGAAACATACAACGCCACTAGAAGAATATATAGATATTTATTACAAATGATGATCACAGCATATAACAGAAGGGTTGCGCTGCTTTCCATTCGAGACGGGAATCCATTACAAGCGAAAGTCCGATTTATTTTCCCGTAGAAATACATCCATGCCTTACTTAGGATTCGAACCCGAACCCACTCGGTTACAAGCCGAGAGTCATATCCACTATACTGGCTGGGCGGCATTTCTTTAAGTAAAGAAGTAAATCGAAGTCATTATGACAGCAGAAAACAAGATAAGAGATCACAGATGACCTATCTATTCAATGCTCATCATGAATATTGAACCAGCCTAATATCAAAGAAATCACATTACAGTTTCGTTACATTTTTGTCGCCTCATAATTTTCCCATACATAGAAACAACTCTTAAGTGAATACTATTTGCTGGCTGCTCTCTTTTTGCTGTCAGAGAACGTATGATGGACTTCACCTTGCACATTCGGTGATATTTTGAATCAGAGCACCCTTTGGAAAAGAATCATTTCGAAAAATTTACCATTTCTATGCTAAATCTAATCAGATTTAATACAGAAATGGACAAGGACCGCAAGAGGAAAAATGACAGGTTCAAGATTAAGGTTAAAGTTAATGCTCCCTTCAAAACTTTGCCTTTCCTCTTCGATATGTCGTATCTTTACTTTTCGAAAATGTCTCGTATTTAATTAGTAAATATTTGTACTATTTACTTCGCATGATTTTTTTATGCTAAATAAGTTTCTCAACTTTAAGTATTTTTTATTAAAAGCCGTGGTTATTCCGCATCAATATCGAATACCAAGGCGTTGGCTTTAGTCCAGATAATAACTAAGAATGGTCCTACAGAATAAGGTGGGCTGCTGTATATAATTTAAGATTGGGCCTTAAATTTCTCAGATTATGTGAAAGCTAGGAACACATCATCTCAGGTTTTGTCTTCATTTCTTGATTTCCATGGTCTAAAATTACGAGGTTCATCAACAGTTGCCCAGGTACAGCCAAAGGATATCAATTAAAATAAAATTCATCAAAGGACATATACCCAACTCTTTTTTACACGGATTTGAAATAACACGTGCACGAATTTAACGATTTTTTGTTCTAGCATGATTTCCCGAAAATTTGGGGATTTGTGCCCTTTGGATGAGGACTATTTGATCGAATTTATGACAGTTTATGATAGTTAAGAAGTCAATACTGACGATGTTGTGAATATAGTTCAGCTGTTAAGAACTGATTTAATTCGCAAGGGTTTGAAATTCGCTTCAAATATGGAGCAACATTTTCTTACTGATGATCCAGACGTAGAGTGTGCATTGAAATTTCAACGTAATCATTAGTTTGTGTAGCAGGCTATCCAGAACTATATAAGCAATTTGAAACACCTCTCGTCTCCCCAAAAAGGAGGGGGCCTTGTAATAGATTTTGTAACAACAACAACAAAAACCTGACAGAGGCCATTAATAACGAAAGAAATTCTTCATTTGAATCTAAACTGACGGTTATGCTAGACATATCTGACACATTTTCTAATGCATTTTTGATTCAGTTCGTAATAAACATGCATTCTTGTTATCAAATAGCGATGAATAGTTGTAGTTAGTAGTTTTATTCTTCCTATTTTCAATTTGAATTTTTACATGTTGTATGAACTTAAAGACTGAATTTTCACTGTATCTTAATTTTAGCTTTTTTTGCCATAAAATGTATTGTTTTTGTTTTATAAATATGTAACATGGATTTTATTACTTTTTTGCAGGTTTTTTGGGAAAATATTTAGAGATTCTTCATCTTACACGATTTTTTAAAGTTATTAAACATATCCCTAAATTTACCGTTTGTTGTACACATATTTTTTGAACAAATTTCTAAGGGACGTATCTCGCGTGTAAAAAGAGTTGGGTGAACTTTCTTAACTAACATAAAAAGAACCAGATTAGGAATGAAAGCTAATTTACGAAAAAAAGATGACAAAAGCTGTTCAAGGTTTTCTATTCTTTAGTATATTAATGAACAGTAAAAATACTATATATTATAATGAACAATTACAAAATAACGAAAAGAAAACGGGCAAATTAGAAAAGAACTAAAATGAATGCGAATTATCTGCCCATTATTATCAGTGAATAGTCCTGATTTTAAATTTATGATTAAAAAAATTGTCATTAAATTCTAAAATCATCATGCATAATTTTTTTAAAAAAACATGCAATTATTGTATAAAAATAACTAAATAAATGCATTTGAAGGAACGCTGAGTGACATACTGTAACAACCTCATTGAGGTTGTTGGTGTTTGGGAGTTTGAGTGAATATCAGCCATAACTATATACACTGGTGTGCAAAAATTAAGGACGAGACGGTTTTTTCAATATAACTTTGTACAAAAGCTTTCCAAATCAACACATTTAATACCGTAAGATCCCCAATACGTAAGGACATGTGTAATGTAAGCAACACTTACTAAAAGAGAAATCAGAGGGATAAAAAGAAGCTTGATTGAAAAAGTAGCATGGAGCGCAATACGACTGAAGGCCGAAACATCCCTGTGATGGGTGTCCAGCAAGAAACATCCGGTCTTTAGTAGGGGATATGATCTCCCCTGACTGCTGGCAGGTTTCACAGCGTCTGCTAATGCTGAGAATGAGGGTGTCAATGAGTTGTTGAGGAATTGCTGCCCATTCGTCTTGCAGCGCCAATCGAAGCTCCCGAATCGTTACTGGTGGTAAGGTACGAGCTGCCAAGCGTCTGCCTAGAAAATCCCATACATGCTTGATGGGATTGAGATCCGGAGATCATGCCAGCCAATCCATACGTTCAATATCCTCACTCTCTATGAGCTGTTCGGCAGCTACTGTGAGATGACATGGTGCATTGTCGTCCATGAAAAGGAACTGCAGACCCATAGCGCCTCTAAAAAGACGCACATATGGAAGAAGAATCTCGTTACAATAACGGGTCCCGTTGACTGAACCTGCGTCGAAGATGTGAAGGTCTGTACGACTACCAAGCATGATGCCTCCCCAAACGAGAACACCGCGACCTCCATACCTGTCCCTTTCAATGATGTTCGAGGGATGATTGCGGCTTCCCCGCTCTCTCCAGATGAGTATGCGATAAGAATCGCTACTCAAACTGAATCTACTCTCGTCTGTAAAGAGAACTCGTCCCCATTCACTGTCTCTCCAATTCCGGTGTTCCCGGCACCACAGAGAACGCCTTCTCCGATGAGCAGGCGTTAAAGGTACACACCGTACAGGGCATCGTGCAAACAGACCACCACCGTGCAGTCTTCTGGCCACGGTAAAAAGTCGTCCAGTCGCCTGTGTCGTGTGTCTAGCGACTTCTCCCGCTGTCTGCCGCCTGTTTCTTCTGGCCTGTAAGACAATGTACCGGTCATCTGCGGGTGTGGTTCTTCGTGGACGACCACTACTGAACCCCCGGATAGCTGTTCCTGTAGTTTGAAATTGTCTCCAAAGTCGTGAAACGATGCTGTGAGCAATTCCGAACTCTGCAGCCACACTTGTCACACTGCGGCCTTTCTCCAACTTCCCAATGATTCGACCTCTGGTAAAAGCATCTAGATGTCGTCTAACAGATTGATTATTCGCTATTTCTCGCTGAGGCAGCAACTCGGTGTGATTTTAACTGCTATACGGCGTGCAATCTTTTTGCCAGAAATACAGATCTTACACCGACAACATGCTTTATACTACTCAGACACTCCCCCATTACGTCTACCTGCATATCTGCGCATGTGCTACCGTACATCACCTTACTTAATCTCCTGATTAGTCTTTCTGTCCGCCCTGCCTCTTCGTTCAGCTGATATGCTAATTTTTCGACTTCGTCCTTTACTTTTGCACTCCAGTGTATATATATATATATATATATATATATATATATATATATATATATATATATATATAGTTCACACACACTCACACAAATTCCTATTTATTATTTCTCTCACTAACTTAAATCAAACAACTCAGGGTAGGAAATGCACAACGCTACTAATTATAAGAGCAATCACACGGCTAAGAGGATACTTAAAATGTGAATATAATCTACTTCACTTACTCATGGAACCCTTTGGAATTCTACGATATAATTCACCGTAACTATTTTATTTGGTGTGCGACCTCCGGTTGTTATCATTGAACTCAATCTTATAACTTATCTACCAATTAACAATAATTTACCCTCCAGAAAATACTCGTCGACTAACTCTCGACTAATTTCCAGTACCTGTTGTTGTTGTTGCTCATGCCACCTGTCTGACATAGTCAGATCGAGGCCCACGAAATTCATCGTGGCAATGGGCTAGATGTACGCCTGTCGTTGACCTTAGCCATGAGCACCATAAGGTGACAGTACGATTTAGCTCGGTGAAATTCCCGAAGGGACAATAGAGCATTACGATAGATGGCGCCACCATCTATCTCCACCTCCACAATTTAGGCATGGAACTGAATTGGAGGGAAATTTTCTCCAGTTCCCTGCACTCGCGATTCAGCCCACAAAACTTTCGGACCCACTGATTTAACGAGCACGTACTCCGTGTGTACTCGGAGGGTATTTGGCGGTATGGGCATCGAACCCGGGCTTTACAGTCCGGAGTCCGGTGCTCTAACCACTAGGCTACCTTCGGCCTTTCCAGTACCTAAATGTTCACGCTTAAATATAGCAACTTATTTGTATAACTCAAGTTTTCTTCTTCGGGAGGAAGTTTTCAATAGAACAACCAACAGTTAAAAAGAAATCAATTTCCCCCAAGATGATTAGTTGAAGGTTTGCGGATAGACCCGTTACAATACATTTGTAGTGAGGAAATGTTACAGAATGAGTGAGTTTACAAAGAAGTTTTCGTTCCTTATTATCAAAAACAAACTTTGAGTTCACACTTATCTTTTAAAAATTTAAAATAATTCTTTCTCGCAACAATATAATTAGATTCGTTTTTAAAAATATAAGTCAAATAATTCCTACTACATTTTAAAAAAATACTATAAATAAATTTAAGATAAAATTTAGAACTTCTTATAATTTTATTAAAGACTATAAAAAAAAAAAAAACTTTTAATTTGTAAATTTGAAAACTGTATTTCAGAGAAAAATTTTCTTAATTTTTTTGAAAAACGACCTACTTACTTTGCTTGTCTTTTAGAACCAAAATTCAAAGAATGCCCCACAGAAAATGGTAACTATTTAAAGCCAGGGACAAACTGTGAGATTTATTACGACTGCTGCAACGGCAAACCTACAGAAAAGCGATGTCGGCAGGGTACATTCTTCGATCCATCAAAAAGAAAGTGTGAATGGTCCAATCTTTATACTTGTATTGAAAGTAAGAGAAATCAATCTTTTAAAATTATTGAAATATTCATATTACGTTTTTTTTCAGGACTGACAAAAAATTAAAAGTCACAGAGAAACAACACTATTGATAATTTTACAGTAATATGATCGTTTAACATTTTATGACATACAGTGAATATCGCTTAACACGAAACTAAGAGGATTGAAATATTTTTTCGTGTTAAAAGAATTTCGTACTAAGGGATATTGCTATATATAGAGAGAGAGATAGAGACAGACAGACACAGAATCATGGTCGAGTAGGAGTGATGTTGCTTATTCGTTTCATGTTGAGGCGATTTATTTCTAGTTGTTGAATGGAAGACACCATTTTCTTTCAGTTAATCCATTTTATTTTACATTTTGGTTGACAGTTATGCAGTTAACCCCAAACACGCATACATAACTAATGGAGATTAACACAGTCACATAGCAGTTACAAATAAGCTGCAGCGACGTTCACATATTGAAGACAAAAAAAAAGAGTTAACGCTGATAATTGATATTTCACGAGGGACTGGGATAAAAGGACTGCCCTTTATCTGGAAATGAAGTTAGCCTGGTGGTGCGGACTTGGCTGAAGTTGAGAGGCGTGGCTTCAGAGTTAAGGACCAATGGGGTGGCAGGATTTCAGCTTTTGGAGTGAGGCTTTTGATTGAATGCTGGTGTAGAGCTTATAAAAATTGAATAGGAAAAGAAGTCAGTGGAATTAAATTTAAGGGAAGTGTGAAAGAAAAGAGAAAAATAAATAAAGCTGAGATTTAAAATTTAAAATGAAAATTAGAGAAGAGTTCATAAATTAATTCTGATCTAGCATGCTTCGATAAGTAAAAAAAGTCTTAGTTTTTTCATTGTCGGCTTTTTTTATTTTGGGTAAAAGCTGTAGGATTTCTGTGAATCTTTTTAAAATCTTTGAAATTAAGCTGACTTGTTCAATTACTTGAGCTACACTCATGTCCATAAATTAAGGATAATTCAGAATCACACAGAAATTGAACTCTAAAATATAAATTTCACCCGTAGAATTATCACACACATCTTGAAGAAGAATATGCAAATTACAGGAAACCATCAAATGGCGCATATAGTACGTCACAATGACGAGAGTGTAAGAGAGAGGTATATAAGGAATGGTGGCAAAGAAGTAAAATTGTTCACAAGCGCTTTAAAAGCCTTTTAGTGCAATAACCGCATACTAATGGCACAAAGGAAGCATTTGGATGATTTTTTACGTGGTAGAATTATTGCACGACTGGAATGTGGACGTACCCACCTGGAAGTATCCGAAGAACTTGGAATCGCCCAGAGTGTCATCTCCAGGCTTTGGCAACGATTCCAAGATGATGGTAATGTGAGTAGATGTTACAGCCCAGGCCACCCCCGAGTTACAACGCCGAATGAGGACCGGTATATTTGGCAGTTACTGCCAAAAGAAACAGACGGAGCACAGCATCAGACCTGTCTCGTCAGCTGTTTTCAGCTACCGGTACGACAGTTTCAAGGCAGACCATGTACAGACGCTTAGGGCACATTGGTCCATATGCTCGTAGGCCTGTCAGATGTGTTCCTCTTACCGCAACTCACTGTCGCCTGCGATTAACCTGGAGTAGAGAGCATGCATTCTGGGCACCACAACAGTGGTCTTGTGTGATGTTTTCCGACGAGTCCAGGTTTAGTTTGCAGTCTGATTCTCGCCGAACTTTAGTATGGAGAGCGCCAGGTACCCGTTACCACCAACAGAACACCATTGAACGACACCGTTACGGTAGTGAAGGATGGCTCGCGCGCGTTTGGGAAGGAATTATTTTTGGTTCCAGATCTGACTTGTGCATGTTCAGAGTGTAACGATGACATGCCACATCTATCGGGATGTCATTCTGGAACAACATGTACGTTTGTTTCGGGGCGCCATGGGGGCTGAATTTCTGTTTATGGATGACAACGCCCGTCCTCACCGTGCAAACATTGTAGACGAATGCCTTCAATCGGAGGATATCATCCGTATGGGTTGGCCAGCATACTCACCGGACTTGAATCCAATAGAGCATGTGTGGGATATACTTGGCCGACGAATTGCAGCCCGTCAACCCCCTACCACCTGTCTACTGGAACTTCGGAGGGAATTGCTTGATGAGTGGTGTAATATTCCCCAAGATCAGATTGATAATTTGATACTCAGCATGCCTAGGGATTGTAAGGCCTGTATTGCATCGTCCGGGAGACATACTCCGTATTAACCATCATACTAACCAAGTTATACTGTTTCTTGTTAATAGGTTCTTTTTTGAAATGTGCTCCAGGGAGTAATAATCGCAATTTTTATTAATTATGTCAAACATATAGCATCTTTTTTGCTCTTTGCCTTTTGTTTAATAAATAGACTTTACAAATAAGTCAAATTTGTTTTGCTTCTGTCTCTTTGATTGCCTGAACTTCATTATTCTTAATTTATGCACATGAGTGTAGATCAGAAATACTATCACCGCTGCTTTACAATCCACATGTTTCTTAGTGATTTTCTATGCATTGCAATTGCTATTGAGAATTGAGTGAGGGGAGGTATATATAAGCTCCACTAACGACATTAGAGAAGGAAATTCTGCTTTACAAACATTACTGGTAAAATTTTTGTTATCTGGAACTAAGGGCGAATCCTTTTTAGGTTGGGGGAATTCGGGGCACTTAGTATAACAGGCTGAAAAAGAGAATTTTCAGAGTCCTGGTTATTTATATGAAGCGGCTACAGGAAATCTTAAATCCGCGTGACTTCTTCGTACCAAGGCTATGATTCGTGGGAAAATATCGTTCGCTAGATTCTGATGTAATCTTATTTTTAAAAATGTAAGCTGTTAACTTTCAAGATACAATTACGGGTAAATCCCGTCAGGCAGACAAGCAATAATGATTTTTGTATGAGACCTGAAGGCCAAGACCATTACAAACTAAAATGCTATTTAGGATGAAATTAAAGGGAATTGTGACGGGCTCGTGCGTCTTTTCATTAACATGTCCTTTGGGTTCTTTGAGGCCAGAATTAATGGCAACTCTTTTCCAACCAAACCCAAGAAGTGAAGCGTGAAGGAAAGATGCAAATTATGAAGCTTTTAAATATCAGAAGTTAGAGTAAGCAGGTGGGCAATTTGAGGAAGGTATGATAATCAATGATTCAACCGTGAAGAGGTTTTGGAAGGATTAAGTGACAGCTAACAGAAGTTATTCGAGACAGAGAGCCATTAGGTCAAGGTGCTTACCATTGCACTCCAGTAAATCTGCAACTTCCAGTAAGATTGGATGGATCAATCGACATTAAGATAGGAGTGACTATTTAATATTAGGATCTTTGATAGTATTGGAATTGAGTTTAGGCGAGTTAGTTATTGATAGTGTTCCGGGTTACGTTATTTCAGTATTATATATTTATATTGTGTGTTTAGCCACCGTAGATTCTCTCACATTTATTATTATCAAATATGTTAGAAATTTAAGTTTTAAGATCTTAATAGAGTCAAATTAAGATCATGACAGCTTCTAGTTCTTCCGTTATTCCTACACCTTTAGCTCACGCTGATAATCAAGGAGATGGGCACCCGAGGGGGCGCCCTTGCAGAATGATTACAAATATATAAACAAAATTCAGCTTATTGCGGTTTATTTTATACAATAGATATGTATATGTGCATGTATTTAATAAAAATCAATGAAAAAAACAATCACGAGAACTTGAAGAACTTTATCTCCTAAAATTTTCAAGTTTTTTGAAAAACAAAACATCTGTTGACTGTGTGGAAAATAATCTGATACTTTCCTTTGCTGTGCTTTAAATAACTATGAACATACTTTTCATGATGTTCCTAGGGAACTGCATTATTCATTTCATTTTCGCTGTCGGAATCTGCATCAATGATACTTTTTGAGTTTTGTGCAAGCTTCGAAATGTTTTTGTCTGCCTTATTTGGTTCTTTACGCTCATTATTATTATCTACTGCAACGAATTCTTCCGATGATACTCTAGGAAGGTCCAATCCGGCTGGAGTTTTCTGTATTTTGCTCATTCCCAGAAAGGAGGTTGTTTCGTGTTAAGAGAAAAAAAACTTCATGAAAATGCATAGTAGTTTGTCGGAACCGTCGTATTATTTTGTGTAAACCGATATTTCGTTTTTAGCGTTAAATGTATTTCACTGTATTCTGTTCAAAGTAGTCTCTTTTAATCCTAATCTACATTACTCGAGACAAAGTTTTCATTATTAAAATATCTGATGGGGAACCAGCTCTTGTATGCAAGCTGACCCTGTAACTTGTAAGCAAAGGTCTTTAGTCTCGTGTTATGCAAAGAATTGAGGCAGATTAAAGTTAGAATATATCTTACTTTGCTAAAAAATATCCAAAGATAACATTAAGAGTTCACAAAGAAAGCCAACGAATGTAGAATAATGGAAATGTATCTTATGAAAAATATTTCAATAATTATTCATATAAATCTTCGAAAGAGCTAATTTTTATTTTGTAAAGCTTTCATAAAAGCAAATAATTTGTCTTTTGTAATTTTTTACTTCATCTGAAGTGAAAAATACACTAAAAATGCAATAATAAACGGAAAGTAATATGCATGTGTATTTTCTCTTCTCTCTCTACCTTTCTTATTCCTCCTTCCCCTTTTTAATTGTGATTCATAATTTTTTCAAAATATCACCACTACCTTTTTAGAACCGAAAAACAAGAAATGTCTGACGAGAAATGGTAAATTTTTAAAGCCAGGAACAAACTGCAGAAAATATTACAAGTGTAAAAATGGCGAACCTGAAGAAGAACAGTGTCAGAGAAATTTTTTGTTCAATCCAGCAACCGAAACTTGCGAATCTTTAAATGACTACACTTGCGTTGAAAGTAAGAATTTAAATTTATTCGCTAGCGTCCTAACATTTATGCCATGGCTTAAGTACAGTGGCGTAACGTACACCCCCGCAACCCCCGCACTGCGGGGGGCCCAAAGCTAGACTGACGCCATTAACGTAGAAGCTCACAAAATTAGCTTTACATTTTTTTTAATCCAATTTTTAAGCGATTTTCAAGTTGGCGATCTAACATCATTCAAAATCAAAACTTTGATCCCTTATTAGATATCTTAGATCCAATAACCAAATAAAAAAACATTTTAATTTGCTGTAATCCCCGCGACGAAAGAGATACTTTTCTTTAGTGGGTTTTCTTTCTAAACCTAAATTACTAACACATAAAAGGAAGTCAGACGGAAAATTGATAAAATGCTAGAAAGATAAAAAAATTCATCACTGTTTTTTTAGTATACTTCATGTTAGCGGTAGGGAGAAAAAAGACATGTTACTTTTTACTGAAGTAGCAAAGTAACTTATTGTCGTCTTTAGCTTCCCCCCTCCCCCAAATGTATTTCATTTTCATTTAGCGACCTCGTAAATAACGTACATCTGTTATGCTTTTTCATGAAAAATAGTATTGCGATACTTGAAAACATATAGAGAGCATTTTAAATGATTACATGGTCTAGATTTATGATTTAAACACCCATATGCCCACAGAAGTTTCCGTAGATTTATGAGTATTCAATCAAATAAAGCATAATGAGAAATGTTTCACAAAATTATTTTTAGAACATATATATTTTTATATTCAAAGCACTTCAATAAAGGGAGTGTTCCTTCGCTGTTAAAACATTTTGATCTCACTTCTCTATCTTGTAATATTAGAACTGTTTTTTTTTGTAAACGGAATTAATTATTCGGGTTCTTATATTGTTATTTTGTTAATAAGACAAGAAGAAACGCGGCCCTAAAATGAGTGGAGTTTAAAAAAAAACTGAGTGGTTCTCAAAAACGAAAAATTCGAAAGGAAAAGGAGTATAATATTAATAGCAAATATGCAAAATTGGATAACTTTTTAATATCCGCAAGTTCATCATCTTGTGCAAGTGCTAGTAGTAGTAATGCCAGGGAACTTGATGAACAAGTTCAAGCGAAGTTCATAAGCGAACTAGTTCATAAACGAAGAATGCGGTAAGTGATACCTTTTTTCTGTCATAAAGATCTGAAATCGAAAATATTATTTTACAGTGCTTGTGTTTTTCTTAGTGTATCGTTTTTATTTAAATTACCAGGTTATCAGTCGACTGTTGTTAGATTTTCCATTTTTTAAATACCATAAATACTCTCTTATTTACTTTGTTTACTCAGACCCAGGTTGATTTTATATTCAGTTATAAGTTTAATACTTAAATAGTTTTACGTGATGTGTAAAGGTACATTATGTTATGGTTTTGCAATTCTTTATATATATATATATATATATCCGGCTTGGGGCCCAAGATCTGACCTTGCGGGGGGGCCTAATTATTTTCCATTACGCCACTGCTTAAGTAGTTGACATGTGTGCACTATTTGCAAGTTTACTACCATTATAGTGAATAATGTTGCAACTTTTTCATAGAACCAGAGCGAAAAGAGTGTCCAACCAGAAATGGTCGCTTCTTAAGGCCAGGTTCAAATTGCAGAAAGTATTATGACTGTATCAATGGTGAACCTAACATCAAAAAGTGCCTACCAGATACACTGTTCAATCCAGAAACAGGACAATGTGAATCGTCAAGGCAATATGTTTGCATTGAAAGTAAGAGAATTCTTCTGTGATATTTTATGAAAACATTCTTCTGATTTTCTGGAAATTTGCTTTCACACCATTCTCCAATTTCTCTGTCAAATATCAGAATGAAAAGAAAAAAAACATCATAAATATCTTCACGTAATTCAAATTTCGAAAACGTTCAAGAAGAAACAGTCGATTTTTAAAACCAGGGAATAATTTCAAAAATTTCGAATTATATAATAAGTATTCAAGTCGGCTGGGTGGCGTATTTGGTTTGTCACTGGCCTTATACGCCTAAGGTTTCGGGTTCGACCCCGACCCAAGTCGGTGGATTTTCATGATGCAGAAAATCGACAGCAATCATGTCGCATGATTATGCTTTATGTAAAAGACCCCTTGAGTACCTGTTTGACTTGGGTGTTCTCGGCAAAATTAAAAAATCCACGGTTTCGCATCGCTTGAGCTCAGAGGCCTCCCTCTGGGGAGGAAACTGGGCCTCAAAACTACCTGTGGTGATTGATATCCGCTTATATGTTGACGCGCTAAAATGAGATACCGTCTACAGAGAAATGTACTAGGCCTGCAATGGTAAAACACCAATTCACGGCCAATTAAAAATAAAAAAATGTGCATTCAAATAACAATGCCATAAAAAAAAGAATATCGGAGAAATCTATTCAACTCATCAACAGAAAATTGGGAATTATCAGATTTTTACATTTGTATAGATAGTAAGAACCCTACGTAAAGCTAATGAGTTTTTAAAATGTGTGAGTCGATCTCTAATCGTATGATGAAATTATTTTAACATGCATACACCGGGAGTAATCCACTCTATTTAAATTAAAATACTTTATAATACACTATATAACAACAAGAAAAAACGACGCACGAAGAAGGAGTTGCCCGATTGTAATGAAATTTCGTATGTAAAGAAATTTGTACCAAACATGCAAACAACTAAAATTTGGTGCCCGATGAATGAATAGTGGGAGCTACAGTGCATCGGAGCTGCGTACTCAACAGGTGTCTAACAAGAAGCGATTCTCAATCTGATGGTCAAAATTTCTGTTGCATTGAGATTAAGAATACCTTTCAATGACTGAAAAATGCCTCGTTCCAGGATTCGAGCTCATTACGAGCAACTTTCAGAGTTGAAAAGAGGTTGAATTACTGGATTGAAAGAGGCAGGTTGGCCAAATTGGAGAATCGCTCGTCATATGGGTCGAAGCAATGCGGCCTTTAGAAGATGCTGGCAAGAATGGGTAGACAATGGCAGATTTCAGGGCAATGATGGTAGTGATCGACTTAGGGCCACAGCAGATCGGAAGGACAGATTGCTTGTCAGATTAGTTGTCACAACGCCTGATTCGTCATTATCAACCGTCAGACGTGCGACTCGCACACGAGTGTCCACCATGACCATTCAGAGATGGCTGATAGAGCAAAATTTACGCTCGTACCAACCGCTACGCCACCTGCCACTCACGCCTGCACACTGCCAAGCCAGATTACAGGGGTATTTGGTTCTATTAATTTGGAATAATGCTGACTGGGGCCGCATAGTGTTTAGCGACGAATCCTGCTTCCAACTGTGTCCTGACGATCATCGAAGACGTGTCTGGAGACTCCCAGGGCAGCGTGAAGATGTTGCTTTCTCTATTGCACGCAACTCAGGACCTCAACCAGGAGTTGTGGTCTGGGGGGGGGTCATTTCTTTTGAAAGCCGGACTCCTTTGGTCGTCATTTGAAGCACGTTTAGAGCACATCGGTACGTCGACGACATTCTGAGAACTGTTTTGCTACCGTTCCTTTTGCAGTACCCTGGCCTTACTTTTCAGCAAGATAATGCCTCACCACATACGGCACGTGTTGCTATGAACTGTCTTACAGCTTGTCAAATACTTCCTTGACAAGCCAGATTACTAGATCTCTCTCCAATTAAGCATATCTGGAATATGATGGGAAGGTGATTGTCTCTACCAGGGAATGTTAAGGACCAAGCCCGACAATTGGAGATACCGCATTGATTTGAAAAGAAATATCACAGGAGATCATCAGGATGCTTTATCACTCTATGCCACGTCGTGTGGCAGCTTGCAACAAGGCTAAAGGAGGTTCAACACCTTATTGAGATCGTTACTTTGTAACTATGTAACTCTGAAATAATCATTCAATTTTTCTGAAATTTTAATCATTTTCTATTCTGTACATAATCTTTCTACCCACCAATTTTTATCTACATCGGACAGCTCATTCTTAGTGCGTCATTTTTTCGTTATAGAGTGCATTATTTTATTTCTTTTTACGTGTATATATTCATGTATATTTGCTGAGAAACACTTGTGTTTTGGAAGTGGTCCCTATGTGTTTTTGTATCAGGAAACCAGACGAGGATGTTGATACAACTCTTTTATTTCCAAACTCGGTTACTCAGGAGTATGTCGGAACACTTACGATGGGCACAGAAAGGAATTTCGTAGGTACTTTTGTTTCATGAAGATTCCAAAAGAAAATCCAGGCACAATGAATACTCCAAGTCTAGTGGCTCAAAATTTATTGATGGTTGATAGCCACACACACACACAAATACATATTAACGAAACTAACTATATACATTTAAATTTAAGTTAACACCATTTTGTTTTTCTCCTCGCGCCCGCTCATTTTCTCCTCTCTTATCGCTCCGCCATGTTCGTCCCCTCCTCTCCTCGTTCAGCTCTCCTGTCTCCTCTTCTCGATGGCCGCGCCACCTATAAAAATTTCAACTTCCGGGCGAATCTTACATGCCCCACCAACAGAAGCACATGCGTCATCTTCAATGACCAGGTGCTACCAGAAAAGGTTAGTCACACACACACATAACATCAAAACCTTAGTTAAAGAGAGAGTGCACTACCTTACGATGAATATCAAGCTACTCAATAACATTCTTTAATTAGTTCTAAGAGTACACAGGTAAAAATATGCTAAATACGTAAATAAGTCAATGATAGACGGTTTCCTAGCAAACTATGGAAATTCCACTTTTAAATGAAAACTACATTTGACATATATGCATATACAACACTAACAAAAAAACAATAATAAGAATAAGTATACGCTATACTCCAAAACAGCTAATACATAAATCAATCAAAAAAAATAAAGGTTTTCTAAATACACTATGAAAATTTCACTTTTAACCGAATATGACGGTTACCATATATATATATGCATATACAACATTAAAACAAGACAGTAATAAGAATAAGGATACATTAGACTCTCTAAAACAGCTAATACATAAATCAATCAATAATAGACGTTTTCTAAATAAACTACAAAAATTTCACTTTTAACCGAATATGACGGTTATATGTGTGCATATACAATATTAACACCCAAAAAATATTATAAAGATACATTATGATTATGTCTCTGCTACTCCTCTTTCCTCGGTCCCAATATAAGCGATGCGAGGCTTTATCTCCCCGAATGGTCACTTTCGGTTTGGCACGTCGTTTAAAACAACGTTTCTGAAATTCTATTTCACTCTCCCTCAATTTACGTGCAAATCCTTGCTTCATCCACGCTGGGTCAACGATCTTTAAGTCTAGGTGTCTGGTTTCACCCTAACCTTCCCGTCTCGGTAGATATTGTCTTGTGGTCTCAATTTAAGTCGAACTCTTTTCCTGGTGCTTCGAATTTCTTGCGATGATCGTCGTATCTTCACAGTAACATCTCGCTTGATAAAATCCGACAGTTTCCACGCAAATTTTCCCATTTCACTTTTATCCTGCGAATAATCGCCTCTAAAACTCCAGTCCTGGGGTATAAGTACTACGTTGCTTGAGGCTTTTAAATTCACCTTTTGCTGTGATTCTGCTTAATTTTTGAGCTTTCTCTCGGGCAATTTTGGCTTTTCTTCTTCAATTTCATCCTCATCAAAGTCAATTCGCTCTTTGCTAAGGATTACGAGATTAAGATCATCTTTATCCTTTATCACATCAACTGATATTTCTTCCTTTTCTTTCTCCACCACAACAGATTGTGCTACGGCATATTGATCCGCACTACGCGTCTGAACTTGTTCACCTTTAGGCACAAGAACCTTCTCGATTGCTTGGGTTACCTCCATATCTTCATCTGACAATTTTTCCTGCTCTTCATTTAACAATTGGTTTTGCTCGTTCATTCTTTTGCATCTTTCTTCTGGTAAACACTTCTGTTCTTCTTTCATGCTTGTTTTACGTTCCTCTTGAACATGCAGCATCTGCTCTTCCACAAGCCATCTTTCTTTCTTCAATCTCATTTCTTCTTCCAAAGCTATTATTTCGTTCATTCTTCTTTCTTTTCCCATCTTCCGCTCATCCTCCACTGCTTTGGCTTCCTCATCAGCCTTGAGTCTATCCTCCACTTCAACCTTGAGTCTGGTCTCACTGCTAAGGTTGGATCTCACTTCGTTTCTAATGTTGCCTCTATCTGTGGACACTCCTATGTCTAGGCATGCTATTGCTAAATGACCTTCTCCTTCCAACTCGATTAGTTTTTTCTGGGTTTCGAACTCCATTTCCATATCCCTCATCTTCTGCTCGAAATCGGCCCGTCTCTTCCTTTCCGCCAATTCCATCTCTTCTTTTCTTTTTCTTTCATCCAATGCTATCTCTTCTTTTCTTTTCTTCTCAGCCAATTCTATCTCTTCTTTTCTTTTCTTCTCAGCCAATTCTATCTCTCCTTTTCTTTTCTTCTCAGCCAATTCTATCTCTTCTTTTCTTTTCCGTTCCTCTATAATCGTGTTTAAAAATTCTCTACAAAACTCCTCGTCGAAGTATTCGCTATTCAAGATAATATCTCTCAACTCAAACACTCTCATCCCAAGGACATCCTCAACTCCCATTTCCGTAGCCATATATTGCAGGTCTACTTTTGATCCCTTTCCTAAAAATGCCATCTCGCCCCTTACTATAGTTATCCTAAATCAATCAATAACACTCTAAATTTCACAACACAACAGTATGCTTAATTAATCCAGGTGGGTCTTATTTTTTTTAAAAAAATAAATGTTTTGTATTTCTTCCGCATAAAATTTGCAAATTAATACCTTGGATGATACATTTAGCACATATGATAGACCAAAATTAAATTCAACTAAATATTATTACAATAATAAGAAAGATTTCTGTTGCATAAAATAATATCTCACTTTTCGAAAATGTAATTCTAAAAAAATCATCATAAATCATAACAATAAAAAAAAATATCTGCGTTTATATCCTTTTCACAAAATAAAACCAAATAAAATAAAAGAAAATCAACCTTTTAGCCAAAATAAAAAAATCATTAGTAATCATATTTGACATATCAGATACTTCAAAAAAAAATAAATATACTCATAAATACAAGTTCTACTTGGCAGACATAATATTCCTTAATGTATTCAAAAGAGAAAAAGAAATACGTTATTACACTTTATTCTAAAAATAAAAAAAATGCACACTTCAGCTTATGGCCTTGAGCAATCACTCACTTTTTTTTTTTTTCTTACTCAGCAATGGTTAAAATCAATTTTCATAATGAGTCATATGCGTACAGAAAAGGAAATGAAAATATATGTTCAATTCTTTTTTTTTTAAAAAAAATATTATGCAATCCAGTGAAATAATGAATAAATCTTTCATCAATTAATGTACATTTCACATTAAAAACAACTATAGCTATTGATAATGCACTCTTTACATTACAATACATATAATAATAACTTTAATTTGTGAGTGTGGACCACCCTTTCTTACCTGGAGCTTCGATGAAATCTTTAAAATACATCCGACTGCGCCAGAAAGGAATTTCGTTGGTACTTTTGTTTCATGAAGATTCCAAAAGAAAATCCAGGCACAATGAATACTCAAGTCTAGTGGCTCAAAATTTATTGATGGTTGATAGCCACACACACACACAAATACATATTAACGAAACTAACTATATACATTTAAATTTAAGTTAACACCATTTTGTTTTTCTCCTCGCGCCCGCTCATTTTCTCCTCTCTTATCGCTCCGCCATGTTCGTCCCCTCCTCTCCTCGTTCAGCTCTCCTGTCTCCTCTTCTCGATGGCCGCGCCACCTGTAAAGAATTTCAACTTCCGGGCGAATCTTACAGGCACCGTTTCTGCGCTCTCGCTCGTCTGATCTCCCCACACACACTCTGAAAACTCTTAATTCGCGTTTTGCTTAATACACTTATTCACCGCCGCGCGCCCACTGCGCATGCTCGAACAACTTGTCTAATAGATCGATAAATTAAGAATGGAATTGTTAAAAAAATACCTTAAGAAATACATATTTTGTAGCAGGGCATTTTCATACTCAGATTTCTACATTTCTTATCCCTGGATCAAATGAATAATTACATACCTCCTTTTCTTATAAAAAGGGTTAGCTTAAGTAAAAGAACTATTAAAAGCAACAAACCACTAAATAAAATCAACTAAAAATTTTTAAAGCATAAACAAACTAACCAACCGAAATAGAAAAATTTTGTAAGTGTTTTGTTGGCTGTTTCTACCTGAATGTTCCCTTAGCCCATGGTCAAGGTCAGTGCTTCTCAAGCTTTCAATATTTGTGCCCCAATTTTCAATCGTATTTTTCATCGTACCCCCTCCACACAATAATAAAGTATTGAAGTGAATGATAATGTTCTTTGATGCTAACGCTACGGATTTAATTATAAACCATATAATCAAGACGAGTATTAAATGTTGCATAGGATTTTGTATATGATAAGCCCATAGGGGAGAGAGTTACTAGTACTTATTTAACTGGTCCTTAAGTTTGAATTGATAAATTAATTATCAAATACATTGTGCAATACTGATACATTTATAAGTATACTATATCAGTGTGAATGTGTATTTTATTTTTATTATATCAGAATGTATTTCTTTTTTGCTTCCTTTCAGCTAATTAATATTTTTTTAAAATAATATTTTATTTTCGACTTTTCACATACTCGCACCTCCACGTAAGATTATGACTCCTCACAGTTTGAGAAACGCTGGGCTAGGTTGATCCACTGAGAAAAAAATCCACTTTTATTCATACTTATTAATAGATATAATGATCTGAGCTTATTTTTTCTATCGAATGGTGTTTCATTGATGTTCATTCTGACGCTAATTTACAATAATACTACATTAGTTTTACACTGATTGAAATCAGCATGTGTCCACTGCTTTATTAGAAAATATCTCGTTTATATTTTTTCCACGCATAACATTTTGAGGGTAGATAACTGATAAATGGGGTAGTTCGTTCATTGAATTGTTCACTAAATTATTTAATTGTACACATTTGTAGCCTATTTAATTTATTATTTCACTTCCCTTATAAAGATGCGATTTTTCGATTTTCGGTGAAAAATCATTCAAAATAGTTTTTATTTGCTAAAACTATAAGTATGACTTATTTTCTTATTTCTCCTGAGAAAAATGAATGCATTTTGATGAGCACATTTAAATTTAATGAGATTTTATTTTTTAAGGCTATATTGTACGTAATTTTTCTTAGAAACTTCTTAAACACATTATTTTAAATCTATCTTTACTCAAACAACTAATCTTTCAGATAATTCCTTGTTTAACTCTATTACTAACAGGTTTTTTTACCTTAAAACTTTTATGCTTTTAAATGTACAACAGTGTTTCTCAAACTGTGGGGCGCGCCCCCCTGGGGGGCGAGATAAACGTGCAAGGGGGGCGCGAGCATATCGAAAATAAAAGATTAAAAAAATTATTTACTGGAATGAAGTAAAACAAAATACTTTCTGACATAAAAAATACACATTTACACTAATATAATTTATATATCTGCGATATTACGTCATAAAAATTAAAGCTTCTACTTCTATTACGGTTTCTTTTCAAACCAAAATGAGAAAAAACAAAACCCAGACCCATAATCAAAAAAAATTTTAGGAAGATAAAAAATTCATCACTGTTATATTATTGTCATCAGCTGTAGGCAGCAGAATGTAGTTGCTGCGGTTTGACCTTCGAACTTACTTGTACGGTTAGTTACGCGTCCCTGCTCTTATGTGTGTGTATTTGTTTTTTCATTTAGGGAAGTTGCAAATAAACTATTTCTGATGCGATATTTTCCTTGTAAAATATTTTTATGATTTTTGGAAAAGCACAGTGAGCTCTTTGAAGGATTACTTGGCCAAGATTTATTTCTATGAGTTATTCCCAAGCATATAAAAAAGCATAATGAAAAACGTTTTACATAATTTTTTTTGAACATCCATATTGTAATAAATACACTTTTATTCCGGAGCTGTCACGCCGAGCACAGAGTGCACGAAATCGGTAATTCTGGCAAAACTGTTTAATTGTTACCAATGCTCTGACACTATCCTCCTGTTTGACAGTCTTAACGTGTGAACTAAAATATATTTGTCACATATCTCCCTCTTTTTGGGGAGTGACAAACGTTTTTTTACAATCTTAAGGTACTTGTTTTGACTGAGTTCCCGGTGTGATAACTTTTTTTCCGAAATATTTTCTGTATTCTTGAAAGTAGGTGAGTATATTTTCTCTTAATTAAATTATTCACTGGAATTACGATTTTTATTGTGCACTATAAAAATAATTATAAAAAAAGATTGGGGTGGCTGAATAACCCCACTCGACCATTAGTATCGAGTGCGCGCCTGCTCCAGGTTTAAAACATGTTGAAGTCTTTTCACTTTAAATATTAAAAATAATACAATTATTTCTCATCGGAATTTTATATTATTGTTCATTATTCAACATCAATTCTAAATGATAATTCTGTGAGGTTTAAAATTACAGTTCGCTTAAAACTAAATATAATTTGAGCAATGATTTAAAAAAAATCATTTTACATTTTTGTAAACATTGTCGCGCACTTAGCTTTATTCTGCTTACAATTCAGAGATTATTTCAATAATGTTTTATTTTCTTAAAAATGAACTCGTGCAAAGAGCGGGTACTTAAGCCGGTATACTTTTAATGTATCAGTGCTGCACAGAGTATTATAAAACTAATTAATTAATACTAAATTAAGAACAAGATTAATAAGTATTAGCGACTTCCATGGACTTGTCTTAGAGAGCAAAGTTTTTCAAAAGAATGCCTATGATTAGAAATTGACCCTCTGAGTTCTTTTTCTATATTTGGCTGATATCTGTATTTTGTCTTCTAAGCAGCCACCGCATTTTGCAATATGTTCCAATTTAAAAATTAGAGAAAGGAAAAATAACATAATAATTATCCTATTACTTAATATTTTTTTTGCTTAAATATACAAAATTTAATGCTTATGTCATGAATTTGTACGGCATATAATTAAGATTATTGCTTTAGCGTAAAAAAAGTGCATTATTATTGCATTCAGTACATTAATGTATAAGGGGGCGCGATAAAAATTGCGATTGATAAGG
>BMAU01015065.1:0-218690 GCA_019973935.1 Trichonephila clavipes
CAATTCAATGCGCCTGCGCGCGAAGACTGCGTTGCTTTTGGCTGCATGCCATATATATATACATAGTTATATAAAATGTAGGTTTAAACATATGTTTTTTGTCCAGACAACCTTCATCTGTAATTTGCCTATACTACTGCGCCATAGGGAAAGGAAGAAATATTCATAAATGTTTTTTTCATTATCTTATAGAGAGTGAATGTTTGTATTTTCTGCTTTCTTTTACATTAATTTGCGTTCAGTATTTCACGCATTCTGATATATTTGTACTTATGTATTATACCGTCGACCAATTTCGTCAAATCAAAAGATGTTGCTAAATGCTACAGTTAATTGTAGAAAACCATTCTCCGTGAATGTTCAAACAAAATAATCACGCTGGTAGAATTTGGTGACACTTTTTGAAATGGTGGAATTGGTCGATGGTATAATACGTAAGTACCAAAATATTTAAATATGCTTTTTTTCCCTTTATTAAAATTTATGCTACATATTGATGTGATACATTTATTTACTGATATGATTTTAATTATCCGGAACTAATTAATAAACTAAAAAAACAATTGTTCTTTTTTTTCTAGCAGTACAGAAGAATATCCATTTCCCCCCAAAACTCTAGTCACTGAAAGAAGAATGAAAAGTCTCACGCCGCTACTCATCTGTGTGACGCTGTATCTTGCGACCACTCTTTGTGACGGTAAAGCTTCTCTTTTTGCTTTTTCTCTTTTTTTTCCCCCACTAAAACATAATTTTTTGGGGAAATAATTTTTATTCCTTAAAAATTTGACAGCAAAATTAAATACCCCTGCTTTTACTTGGACTGCAATATCACATGTAAAATTTAATACTTCATTTCCTCTAAAAATGATTTTATGCACTAAGACTAACGCAGTGCTTCTCAAACTTTCAATACCTGCGACCTAGTTTTCAATAATAATTTTCTTCGTTTCCTCCTCCCCTATAAAATAGTATTGCATTGAATACAATAATAATAATGTACTTTGGTACTTACGCTACAATATGACTTTAATTATAAACCGCACAATTTATTAAGATAAGTATTAAATTTTATAGTTAAGTTTGTATATATGACAAGGTCATGGGAGTCAGTAGTAATTATACAGGGTGTTTTTTTAGAGGTATAGAACTTTAAATTGCAATAAAACAACGATGTATTATTCGATTGACATGAATTTTTTTTATTCCAAAGATAATCTTGTGGCATTACATTTTAAATATGATTTCTGGCGGCATAGGACTGCCACGGCTGGCTCGGATGTAGTCCAATCTGGACGTCCAATTTTCGATGACTTTTTCCAACATTTGTGGCCGTATATCGGCACTAACACGGCGAATGTTGTCTTCCAATTGGCCAAGCGTCTGTGGCTTATCCGCATAGACCAATGACTTTACATAACCCCACAGAAAATAGTCTAGCGGTGTTAAATCACAAGATCTTGGAGGCCAATTCACAGGTCCAAAACGTGAAATTAGGCGGTCACCAAACGTGTCTTTCAATAAATCGATTGTGGCACGAGCTGTGTGACATGTTGCGCCGTCTTGTTGGAACCACAGCTCCTGGACATCGTGATTGTTCAATTCAGGAATGAAAAAGTTAGTAATCATGGCTCTATACCGATCACCATTGACTGTAACGTTGTGGCCTTCATCGTTTTTGAAGAAGGATTCCACCAGCCCATAAAGCGCACCCAACAGTCAGTTTTTCTGGATGTAACGGTGTTTCGACATACACTTGTGGATTAGCTTCACTCCAAATGCGGCAGTTTTGTTTGTTGACGTAGCCATTCAACCAGAAGTGCTCTTCATCGCTAAACAAAATTCGCTTATGAAAATCGGGAACAACAGCAATCTCGTTTTGGGCCCATTCGACGAATCTACGCCTGGCTTGATGATCGTTTTGATGAATTGCCAAACCAAACTGAGAATAAATCACTTGACAGCTGTTAAATCGGTCGCCATCTTGGAAAGTAATGCCAACTTAAACTTCTATACCTGAAAAAAAACACTCTTTATAACTCATTCTTAGATTAGTGTTGATAAATTAACTACCAAATGCTCTGTACAGTACTAAGGTGACCAGTTTTTTTACAATGCAAAGGAGGACGAAAAATTTAAGAAAATGTTACAACGTAAATATATGAAACATTTTATTAATTCAAACAAAAATACGCTAATTATGCTTAAATCCCTTTTAATTATTTACTTAAACGAGCATTTTCTCAATGAATGAATTCTTTTGCTTGTCAATGTATTATTTTCTAATACATCGGGGAAATTTCGGAGCAAAAAGTACCCCTCATCTTTACTGTAAGTACTGCAGCTAAAATATCCATATTGAATCTTGATCCTTCCCTTGTACAAAAATTACCAACTGAAAAGACTCTTCAAATGGTGCATTTTAGTTCCAGGGCAGCACAAAATAAATTCAAAAAGAATAACTAAATTTCCAAATGGAATGTATTCATTTTTGAAATGGTTAAGTATTTCCACCCATCTTTTATCAATGTCAGCATCTTGATTTTCAATTGTTTCAATTTATCATAATTTAAATATACATACTGTCTCTTGTCTCCAGTCTCAGACCATTGTCAACTATTTTAATATCAAGCCTTTCTTTTGATAAAAAAAAATCCACGCAGTTTTCTATATCTGCCTAATTTACTTGCGATGAAGTAAAAAAACACCGTTGAAAACTGTTATTTCCTGCGATATTTATTACATACTATTCTTCGACATATTGGAAACATGTTTGGTTCATCTCTGAATACGGAAATTAACAAATCAGTTTTAAAATATTGTAAAGGAGGACAAGTAGGAGGAAGGATAGAGCCTATAAAAGGAGGACGGTTGGTCACCTAAAGGTATCCGACTACGTTTGGAACCGTGATTTTGCAAAAGCGTATAAATGGATAATATTTATGATATTGAGTGTCACTTAGATTAGTAAATGTATATAAAATTGCTTTAAGGATAGTATTGCAATAAAAAATTATTTTAAGGATAGTATTGCAATAAAAAATTATTTTAAGGATAGTATTGCAATAAAAATTGTTTTAAGGATAGTATTGCAATAAAAAATTATTTTAAGGATAGTATTGCAATAAAAAATTGTTTTAAGGATAGTATTGCAATAAAAAATTATTTTAAGGATAGTATTGCAATAAAAAATTATTTTAAGGATAGTATTGCAATAAAAAATTATTTAAGTACAATATTTTGACAAAAAATGAACATAGAATGACAAATTTTCAAAATGTTCTCCTTTTATGAAAAATGCTTCAATTATAATAATATTTTGCCTGTATATAGCTCAGACCTCTGTACAGAGTACGACAACAGAGGGGAGAAATTTTAAGATAAATACGTCGATAATTATTTCAAATGGTTGTAACTCTGAAAATATAATGTGAATGTTTCAAAAATCATAGTTGAGCCTCTGTACAGAGGTCTGAGCTATATTATTACATTAGAAGCATTTTTTTTTTTACAAAAGGAGAACATTTTGAATAAAGGTTATTCTAAGTTAATTTTTTTGCCGAAATATTGTATTTGAATAATTTTTTGTGTCAAAATGTCGTTAAAACAATTTTATACATGTATTCTATTCTAAGTGACACTAAATATCATGAAAATTATCCATTTATGCGCCTTTTTAAAATCACGGTTCCGAACGTATTCGGATTATTCAGTACTGAAAAATTTATAAGTATTTAAGTCTAAATGTGTATTTTATTGTTTACTAAGACAGAATGTATTTTTGCAGTAAATTAATAATTTTTTTAAATAATCTTTTATTTTCGACTTTTCAATATGCTCGCCCCCCATGTAGGTTTATCCCGCCCGCCCAGGGGGATGCGTCCCACAGCTTGAGAAACGCTGCACCAACGTTATAAGGAATTCATGAAAGGTTGCAAGAAATAACATAAAAGAAAATAACATTGCATCAGATAAGTTTTCAAAAAAACCCCTGACATTGACAATGATGCTCCACCTTTTTGGAAGCCAGCGTATGCTACACAATAGGCAACTGTGATAAGATTCTTACGTTATAGCTGGAATCAGATAACTTAGTGATACCAACAGTGAACAGTAACACTTGAAAGAAATAAGGAACTATTCTGAAAGTGCGAATTATCAAGGTCGCATATTTATTCTCTGTATATTTCCTGTTTAAATTTTTAGATTTTTGATAAAGAACGAACAACGCAGCACGTGGTTTTTAGCAGATCACCTTTGGGCTTTCAGAGCCCACTTTAATTGAGATGAACTTGGAACGGCAAAGGCACTGTGTGCTTGATTGAGTAATAAGGGAAGACAATGGAGAGTATCTATTATTATGTGTCTGTGTATACATAAACAGTTATTCCGTTAGGGATAGTTAGTTCCATTTCGGTGATTTCGAGATTTTTGTTTCTGATTTGTGAGAAATGAAACTTAAATCAGTGTTGAAAGTATGATTCAAAGCATTGTGCAAAGCTCATTTTCGCGATACGAATAGATAATCAGTTTTACAGATCATTAAATTAAAAAAAAATGCTTTTGAATAACTAAGTAGAATAAATTCTAAAATTAAAAAAAATATTATAATTGAAATATTTTATTTTATATTGTTGTTTTTTTAATGAATTGAATTGTTTTCAATTGGTAGTCCTTCTAATATGAAGCTTAAAAAATAGACTCTAAAATGGTTATTTCTAAGTGAAAACATGCAAATTTAACTAATAATGAATCTCTATTTCTCTTACTCTATACCTAATTTATTCTTCTTTTCTTGTTTTTTCACCTTCCTTTTTCTTGATATTTAGTATCGTTAAAATTTAATATACTAATAGGAGATAAATTAAAACTTACTTATACAGAAAGTAATTTAAAATTTTATGACATTATTTTATACAAAATTAATATAGAGCTAGAGAAATGCGAATTAACTATATTTATTCAATTATATAAATGAAACTAATTAGAAAGATAATTTTTTGAAAAAAAATTAATCTTGTACTTTGAAATAAGAACATTTTCCATAAAAGCTTTAGTCTTTTAACAAAAACTTTGTGTTTAAAGGGTTTTTTTATAAATCCTTATCCAATATTAAATAATGTATAATAGATTATTGCCTTAAATTATTTTTGTATTTGCTTAAGCATTTAAGGAATAACTTTAAGATCATATAAGTAAGGTATGCAAATTTATTATACCTCAAATAAAATGTATTTTTACAGGGAAGCCCTTTAGTCGTATTCTGTTATTCTGTTTCCTAAAGTGAATGCCAATTTTTTTAAAAAAATTCTTGCAGTTTCTAGGTTAATGATTGCCATTTAATGAGAGTAAAATTTTAAGTATTCAATTATTAATTTTGGATTGCCATTTAATGAGAGTAAGATTTTAAGTATTCAATTATTAATTTTGGAGGAACAACTGTTTTCAGATTTTTATTCTTGAGTAATGTCAGTCATCCGTTAAATCTCAATTATTAATACATTATTATTAGTATACTTATTATTTTTATTTACAAGCAATCATTTAACAATCATTCATTCAAAATTAAATTTAATTAACGTGGATTGCAATTTTCATTCCCGTGACTTTTCACTAAGAAGCTATCTAAGGGAGCTCTTGTATCAATGTCTCAATATTGAAATTCAACTTATATATAATCAAACGTTTAATAAAATAACAAACCAATAACAAGTCATGCTTGTGGACATAGAAAACTATTTTTAAAAAAATTATGTATTTCCGAATTTAAATAGTTAATAGTTCTTATGTCTCTGATATCGTTAAATTATTGCAATTGCATGTTCAAGAACTTGAGATATTTTACTTTCTCAAGCGAGCCATTTGCTCTGGTAAACGGTTTTGATAGTCGGAAGGAGGGGGAAGAAAAGGTAGTTTTTCATATTTCATATGAGGATAATAGACTCTGGCCTACTACTGAAGCATTTAATTCTGCAGAGGTCATTTCCTGTTGAATTGTACGGTACTCGCAAATGAATAGAACACCTTTGTAGGCGGTAACTCTTCGATGCAGAACCGCTGACATCCAGGGTTACTGTAAATTGCTGTTTTCTTTGTAATGATGGGTTGTTTGCAATCCAATTTAATGTAATGGAGGAAGAACTTTACTTTCGTTTTAATACTACCGCCTATGTTACTATTCAATAATAATTATTTTTATAAAGTTAGATATAAGTTTGCTTATTTTCTTTTTCGTGTTTATAAATCTCATTACATTTGTATTTCTTTGGTATGTTAAAATTAGATGCGATTTGAACTCGTTTAATTAAATGTTTCCTTAAACTTTTAGAGTTATGATTTTAAGGAATTGGTGTTTTTTTTATTTAGATATTAGTTAACCTCTTCATTTTAGCTGCTATTTTTAATTTTTGCTGTTTAACAACTTTGCTATTTTTCGAAAGTTTTATAATCTGCAATGCTTATTTTTAAGAATTTATGCAGAAATTGCAAATTAATTACTTAACCAATCTATCTACGATTATTTAAAGCATCTAACAGTTTTGAAGAATTTTGTTTTTAAAAAAAATCGTTATTCTTATGATTTATTTAAAAACAAATATACTGCTTTATTTTGTATTCCAATTATGTATACCCTACATTAAACTCCCAATTTTATCATCCAAGATAACACATACTCGTATAATGCTTTAGAATAATCAATCGTATATAATGCGCATAATTTTTATATAAAATCTTCTTGTTTTCTTTTTCAAATAGATAACAACATAATTCATTTTTAAGGGAAAATATTCATCGGGAGGAAGCTTTTACTTTTCTAAAAAAAAAGAAAGAAATTTTTCTAATTTTAATTTTCTAAAGTTCAAACATTTTAAATAAAAATATGAAGATAAATTCTAATCATTTTCTGATTATTCGCCGATAACCCTTTTATATGTTAACATAGAACATTTGTTGAGAGTAACTCAAGGGTTTCATTTCAACAATTAATTAGGACATATCGAAATTTCTTGAAATTTTCAAAATTCATATTTTTACACAGTAACTCATATTCATAATCTTGAAGTACATTTACCATATCTTCGAAAATATATCAGATTTACACATGAAAAAACTTAAGAATAATTTAATTCACAAAAGACATGAAAAATGGAAGAGGAAAGGGTGGGAGAATTAATGGTTAATTCATAAACATTTTAATTTTCAAAAACTGAGCAAATTTGTATTTGTTTAATTTTACATGAAGTATACAAATTCTTTTAAAAAAGCAGTAAAATAAACACAACATTTCATTGACAAAATAAAATTAAATACAACTTACGAATGCTCTTAGTTATGGAATGTTTTTATTTGTATAATAACATCACATGTAGGCTTCATAATATTGTCCAAATCTATTCAGGAATGTGTGCTTAACTGATCCACAAACTAACCACAATTATTTTTTATCATAAACAATCCTCTGGGAATAGTTTTGTCTCCAAAGTATCTTATTTTCTTTCATCTACCTCTGTAAAGTATTTTAATCAGTTTTGAGATCTTATTCTAAAGATTGCTTAAAAGAACAGAGTTATAATTCGTTTGAGCGTAATAATCGTTTTCAAAACTCCTTTAATGTGTGTTGATAGCTGATAAAAGCATCGTTTTACGGTGCAATTCTTCGCTTAAAGCTTACGGATTTCCGCATGTTGTTGTTTGTAATGGACTGTTATTACACCTTTATCTTGTTCTTTTTCTTCTTGTGGAAGCCCATTTGAACAATTGCTTTGTGATCAGGTTGAAGAGATTTGAGTAACCATAGTGTTTTCTTTCTTGCTAAAATTCTTCTTATTGCTTTTATCTCATAACAACTGAAAAACGATTGATCTTCGTTCCGTTTTATTGGACGCATTTTCCCATCTGTTTTAGGGTTATTTTTCCATTTTATGTTTTTCTTGGATAATTTTTAAAATCGCTAACGCTATATTGTTTAGAATAGTTTTGAAATTATTAATATTATTGTTTAGGGTAGTTTATGAATTCTGTAATTTTTTAACTTAAGGTATCCGACTACTGGCGTCAACTTTTTTTAAAAAAAAAAATAGAGATATGCATATTTCTGTGATTTTCATATTTATTTAGTACATTTTAAGAAAAAAGGTCAAAATTAAGAAGAGAAAAATAAATTATTCCTACTAAAATGGGTAAAAATTGACAGAAAACCACATTAATGGGGCTCCGCTCTGTACAAAGAGTAAATGAACAAATTCTCAATTTTTCAGTTTTGATGTATTACTTTACTATACCTTTTTGAAATGGCCTTCAGGATAAAAGATATTTTAATTTTTACAAAACCTAGAGCGCTTTATCTTACTTGTTATAAGAAATTGCTTAAAAAAACAGTGATTATATTCACATAAAGAACTGTACATTTTATAATAAAACAGTGATTGATAAATCTGAAGGTAAAACACTTCCACTGTTATACAGAACATACACAAAAATTTTCAGCAAATTATTTTAAAAATTTTTTGAGCAATCGCTGTCCCCGTTTAAGCTTTTCGAAAAAAAAACACATTTCGAGTAAAACGCATTTTAAAGTTTGACATCTTGTGTAAAGTTATAGCATCTGCTTTTACTAAAACAATTGTAGTTTTTGTTCTAGGGAGTGGAAAATAAAAAAAAAACTTGGTATTTTTATAAAGCCAATAAGATGGCCTATAAAATCAAATAATAAAAAAAATTGTCAATTTTTTTTAAATAATCATGATTTTAGGGTAGTCAGATATCTTAAAATAGTTTCTGAAATCACAATCACCAAAGCTACGTTGCCGTTTTATTTTTTAAAAAATTTCCCGACCTTAAAAATGCCATATCGCGAATAATATGTTTCGGATTCCTTGAAGTAAAATTGAATTATTTAGCAAATTATACTCATTCAACCCCTTCAATGTAAAATACTAGTAAAAATATATAACAAAATTCATTATCTTTGAATTTGTTTAGTTTGGAATATAAAACTTTCTGTATTTTAGATTATTCTCAAACAGGAAGTCACAAAAGTAAGAATTCGAATTAAATTTTTTGATTATTTTTAAAAATTCAGTTCACAATTAGTTATATATAATGGAAAATTTCAGTTCATCATGTTCTCATAAATTTCTTGAATCACATTAATTAATATAATTATCTTCGATTTCATTATTTCAGGAATTCTAAAAATTAGTTGCTTATTTGTAAAAAAAAATATTACCTTTTAGGTGCTAGCCTAACATTTTTTTTTTCTGTGAGAAGATAAACTGTGTTATAATTTGTGAACTAATAATTAAAGTATATGTTTAAAATTGTCTTTAATATACTTACTTCCAGAATTTTAATTTAAAATGTATACTGACAGATAATCACTTAGTAACTAACATGTAGTTTTCAATACTCAAACGTTAAGATAAAAATAATTATATATTTTCAAGGAAACATTGATAAATTGAGCTAATCTAATTCATTGAGCCATCAATCATTCGTGAATCTTTCGATTAAGCTAGACATGAAAATTATGATGTAGTCACGAAAGTACGATATAGCCTATGAACTAAGCCCTCGTATATAGCCTATGAACTAAGTAGCCTGAATGGATGAAAAAGAATTGTAATAAAATTTTAAAAATGATGTAGATTTCCGAATAAAAAATATATTTTTCCATATTAAATCTAATCATAAATTTTGAGTAAAAGGGAAATTTTTATTCTATTGATTAATTTATGCACAAAAAGAATTCAAATAAATATACCATGTACCACGTGCAAAGCAGTGAGGATATCTATAGATTTAGTGTATGCATTTGATCTTAGGAATCAAACAATTACAATCGAATAAATATTGATGCATCGACTCCTGACATAAGCTGTAAAATTCTATTAAAATCCTTATTTGATAAGATATTAAAGATCCTTTTTCACAATATTTTACTTTTTAGTTTGCCATAAAATCCGGCGTATATATAACACGTATCTATACTTGCAAGCTGCATTTTTTAATTTTTAGACATGTTCACTGTATAACGCACACCCCCTTTTTTTACGAAGAAATCTTAAGTATTCATGTGCAATGCTCTTATGTTTTGAAGTCTTATATTCGAGGCATTATCCCAAGCTTTAGCAAAAAGAGAGCTAAAACCCTTTCACTTCATAAGGAAAGTAATTTCTTTTGAATAAACAGTACTTAGATATATAGAAGACTAATTTTTTAATATGTTCATTCATTTTTTTAAAGCTCTAATTTTTATACCCGGCGTATAACGCGCATCCGTAGGTATCGATCTTATTTTTTAAGTTAAAAGTGCGTCTTATACGCCAGATTTTACGATAATAAGTATTATTATTATTTAAAATCTATCTTGTTCTAAATACTCTAAATATCATCACAAAAATGTGTGTGGGTGAAATTTGACACGACCTAAGAAACACAGTGATAAATTTAGAACAAAGATACATTGTTCGATTCGGGTCAGATTCGGTATAGTTTTCCAGAGCATACGCTTGATCGATTGGAAAATGAAGTACGATAATTTAGAATTGATAGGAAATCACGGTCGTACCCGCATCATTCGAAGCATCAACATAAACAGCAGGCAGCTCTGATAATCGTGACCTTTTCGGTGGATCCTCTTCAGCTCGCATGGTTTCACGAACAGCGATTAACTTTTCATAGCTTTTGTTTCACGCCATTGATTTTACACGATCACAAATGTACCAATATCCGTCGGTTCATTGCCCATTCAACATTAAGCAAAGACAGCAGTTGAAAACTTTCGGGAAACAATTCGTTTCAAATATCTCTTCCTTATGATAAGAATAAATTGGGTGTTAATGGTGGTTATTGAAAAGGGTTGCTCACACACACATAGTAGTTCCGGGCAGAAAGTAAGTGATTTTGGGGCAAGCTGTTAAATTTATCTTCCTTAGAAAAAATCCGGTTGCTTATGGCTTTGAACTGATAAAAAGTATTTTTTGGAAAGACTTTATATTAAGTTTAAAATTCTTGAAAAGAAAAAGGCATTATGATACAGAGAATAGATTGTGTTATCGCACCTTTTTTAATTTAAGTTCTAAAGCCTTTTCTGAATTAAATCATTTACTTTGTAAAGAAAATTAAAATTCCTCTTGAGTTCACAAGTCTTATCTCATGTTATAGTGATCAAACATAACATTTCAGATACAATACAGCTACAATTATACAGGAATATTATACTCTAGGTACTTTTAGTACAACCCACTTAGTAATTTTCAGTACGAATATAATATTTAAATAATAATGAACATTTTAAATAAATTTATATATTTTTTTATCAATGAAAAATTATAATAAATTATGTTTTAAACTAAATCAATTATATATTTTATGAATTACGACTAATTTTAACAAAATTGAAAAAACTCTAAATCAGTTATATGCAGTTATAATGATTAACACATACTTTTTGATTAGAGATAATTAGATTTATCAAAACAAATAATTATTTAAATATTAAAAAAATACATGCATAGGCGCAATTTTTATAATAAAATGACCTCATGAAAAACAGCTTGCTAAAAAATAAAATTAGAGATAAAAAACGATATAAATGTTTAATTCTGGAAAAATTAAGTAATTAATCTAATTTTAAAATTCTTTAAAATTATAAGCAGCAATAGAATTCTTAATTTGAATACTTAAAAAGGTTTTTTTCAATATTTGTTTCTGGACTTTTTTTAGAGATATAAAGAAAAGAAAATATATGTAATATTATTTGGCGAAATTTATAATTCCATAAATAAATTACTTCCATGTTATTGTCGTGGCCGCGGTAGCCGAGTGGTATAGGCATCGGATCGTGGCTTGCCTGGTCACGAGTTCGATCCCAGTACCACTAAAGACCCGCCGTGTAGGGCAGCGATGCACGTTAAATCTGTCGAGAGCTGAAACGTCCTCCCGTTGGTGTGGTGTGGTAGTTAGGAGAGGGGGGTGCCAGCTCAGGTGTCGTCCACGTCACTTGACCATGGTTCAAAATTACGTGGTCCGTCGCCAAAAGCCCTCGTGTAGCTGAACAGTGCGACGTTAATATTAAATCAAATCAATCAATCCATGTTATTGTCCTACCTACATACAAAAATTAACAAGCTACACAAAATAATTTCTGTTTAAATTTAACACGTTCATACTCATTACGGTACCCTAAGATGTCATGTAGTTTATTTTTCAAATTATAATTTTTCACATAAAGTTTTTCTTATTAAAATAAACGTGTATCATAACATGATCATAAGTCATTTTATGACTTATGAACAAATTCGATACAAATTTATAAATTAGTTTGAGAAAAATTTAATAAATATTTTAGAAATAAAAAATTATCCATTTTTTAATTTTAAAAGATCATCAATTTAATTATATAAGTTAATTTAATTTTTTTTAAAAATATACATGTGTGTGTAATTTTTTTAAAAAAATACTTTCTAAAGGGCATGGATTAATACTTGTAAACCTCTAATTTACTCTGAAAGTCGTTAAAAATGTACTAACATCATAACATAATCTATTTAAAGAAGATACAAGGAAATTTTAAATAAACAAAATGGCCTCAATGAATAGTGGGAAAATGTAACTTACTTTGATTTTTTAATTATTAGAATCAAATTTAAACAATGAGAAACATTATTTTCTTTACGCTCAAATTAGCTTTTAAATCTTCTCTTATTATTTTTATTTTAGACATTATTTTATGTGAATAGGTGAAAATAAAGCAAAAGAAATCCAAAATTATCAAAGAAAAAAATTTTCTTTTTAAGTGCAGTTTTACTTTTTCCCGAGAAAAAATGAAAATTTAAATTAAAAATACAAAATAAAACGTTTATTCTTACCTTTGATAAGTCTGTGGAATTAATTAAGTTTGCTGATTTAATAGATAATCTTATATTCTATATTTTCAAAATTTAAAATTATTTCTACACGACCACATTTTCAAATCTTCCTGGAATTTTCTCCTAGATTACTGCATTTCTCCAGAAAAACTATTCATTTAAATTTTTTTTGTATTAAATTCATTAAAATGTATAAGAAGGAAAACATTTCTTTTAAAATATAACATTTGCTATTATAAAAGAGGTGAGAACAAACAGTAAGGTTTAAAAAGAGACTAAATCATGTTTTGTTCTTAAGCGAATTAAGAACACAGGATAAAAAAATTTATTTGTTTTATAAATAATATCTCATTATCAAATGAGAAGCATGTTATCAGTATTATTAGTAAATGTTCAAACAATAAAAGTAAAATGAATTGGACGAAATTATTAAATTGAAATTATTTACATTTTCAAAATAAATAACGAAAAGTTCCACATGTATTACTTTTATGTTTCTTTTCTTTTTTTGTGTGTATCATTAGCGCATTACAATTGAAGTATTTTATTAAATTTCATTATTTTTTATTTAAATTACAAAAATAATCATTTTAAACTCTTAAACTCTAAAGAAACTTTCATAGTTGAATTATTTGCGTTGTTTTTCGTATCATTAATAAATTCGTATCATTTTAAAATTAATATCACACACAGATAATTATTAATAATATACACGAAGTTAATAAACACGAATATAATAAACATAATATAAAAGAGTAGAAAAAATGACTATTTCTAAATTCATTAAAAGTTTAAATCTGCTATTGAAAATAACTTTTACATGTAATTCAATTGTGTTAGATAAAAAATTGTTTGTTAAAAATAATGTAAAAAAAGAATTAAATTTATCTTGGGGTTTCTTTCTTGATAAAATTCGAATATTATGTGTGAGTTAAATAAGTTTAGAAAATATATATAATATACTCGTTAGTACAAAAGACAATAACATAACCGGAAATCCTCTAATTCCGAATAATTATTTTCTTTATTAATCATATAAAAATACTTGCATTTATAAACAAATAACAAATATAATACAGATTATGTTAATTAACCATTTTATTAATTTATTTAATCAACGTATACTCTGATTCTTTCATTGTTTAAAATATATTAAATATCTTAGTAACTGTTCTAGTGATAATATTCGTTTTAGAATAAAATAAGTCAAAATCATAACCTGTTTCTTATATGTTTCATAAAAGAATTCGGAATAACGCTTTAAAATTAATTAATGAATAAAAGAAAAATTTAGGCAATTCAATAAAATTAAGAAAGTTAAAGGTAAATTCAAGTGTGGATTATTTTTGTGTACAGACAATCAATACTACATACAGTAATTAATACAATATGTGTAAGATGTATTGTAATTACTTTTATATATACGGAATAATAATCATTTCAATTCAAAATAACAAAATTTGATCAAAAGTTGTTTTGAATTTTTGTGCAAGAGTTTTATGTACATAACACACATAAAGATTCTAATAATAATTTTAAATAATTCATAATCCCTACAACTTTTGGAGCTGATTTTAGGTTTTTGAGAGAACTAGTTACTCATCACTTCAGTTTGAAATTTGTAAAAATAATGTGTAAGAATCTGAGTGAGATTGTAACCGATTTCTTTTCAAATTGTTAAGTTCGATTCTAAGTCATATTTCATACTGCCCTCTTCCCTCCAGCAATAGATTCTTCCAATAAAACGTAATTTTAATTTCACATTTCCAACCTAATTCATGTACGTACGAGCTTTTGCAGCAATTTTTAATGCATAGCATCCGGCTTAATATTATACCTCAATCTTCTTACACCGGAACTCAAATGACCGAAACATCGCCTCAAGAACTCCCAAGAATAGATCACATACACAACATTAACTACCTGTCATATCCCGTTGCTTGCAAATCCTGAAGCGGATTGCGGTTCTAGTGTTTTTCTCACAGAAATGAGATTACAGACAAAATGTTTTTTTGATAATCACTACAAAAAGCTTTTTTCACACGTGCCGCTCAGAGGTAACATTTGAGACAGCCAAACATCAACATCTATTAAGACTTACGATCTTTTAATACCTCAGGATATGCATTCTGAAGGATGAATTTGCCACAAGTGAGTGCGCACAAAACACGCGTCAGGGAGGCTCTCGCTACAATAAGTAACACGCAGCTTCAGGGCGTTCAGGTAACCTTTTGATTCGTAATGAGCTTTACTACGGATCAAGATGTGTCCATCTGTTTGATTGTGATAACTCAATGCGTAACCTTTGATGTGGTTTGTTTGAAAGCAGAAACTTAAGTTCTTGAATTGAGAGGAGCAGACAGTGTGAATTGGTTCATATCGTACCTCACTCGTGTTTAGTGACCTGTTTAGAAGAATCTTATCTTTTTGATACTTAATCATATTAATGTAAATGAATTGTAACATTGTAAATGAATGAACGGATTTTATTTTGCTGTAGAGAGAAAAAAAACAGAATTTTCTCATTAACGTGTTCGATGAACCAAACGAGCACTTCCTAAGTTGCCATCCTCCAATGAAGATATTTTTAAGCATTTGAAGCTATATTACGCATCCATATTAAAGCAAAATATAAAACAAATACAAAGTCAAAAAATATTACAAATTAATGCGCATATGATAATTAATGCGAAATTTTTCAAGCTCTGATTGTTGTATTTTTTCAAATATAACATATTAATTGGTATATTTTTTCAAATTGCTATAACTGTTTTTTTAAGTTGTTCATATTGATTATCATATTATTTTTTTCATTACTTAAAAATATCACAAAAATAGTTTTTTCCACAGCAATTTTCTAAGAAAGCTAAGCTTAACACATGATCTTTAAAATTTGTGTAATTAGAGAATTACTTAATATAGGGCTGAGCAAATAGTAGCCTGCGTGCCATATGCAGCCCGCCAAAACTATCATGAAATCAAATATAGAGAAAATGTTTTCTTTATTTGGGTCGACATATATTTGTGAGCAAAGTTTTCTTGTATTAAGAAATCAACAAGAGTAAATAAAGTTGGCTGAAATTCACTTGCAGGCTGTGATGAAAATTTCAATGATTAATCTAATTCCTGATATCAAAAAAAGTTGTCGAAAAAATGGATAGGATGCATTTGTCTCACTAAACTAATTATAAAATTAAGTGTGCTTCCAGCTATAGGTTATATGAAATTACCACAATAAATAAATTGAATAAAACTCTCACTATTTGTTGATTTGTATGGTACAATGAATACCTTTTCTGAGATGCACAATCATTTTAAAAAAGTGCGGTCCTTCGCGGTATCTTTCGCTTCCACAACTTAGTCTTTGAGCCAAAAACGATTGCCTGCTTCATACTTAATATAAAATCATTCCAAATACATATTTTGCTCGACTAAGACATAAAGCAAGTTAAATATAAATTAAATTTTTTTAAAAAAATTGTCGAAATTATACTGTAGAAAACAACTACGTTTCCCTTTTTGAATATTTATCTATCAATGTCTCAATACATTAAAGAAACAATTTTATAAGCTATTTTGGAATAATCTTACAAAGTATCTGTCAGGTGACAGTTTTTAAACATGTCACGAATTTAAATATATATATATATATATATATATATATATATATATATATATATATATATATATATATATATATATATATATATATATATATATTAGTAAATTATTTAAACACGTATCGGACGAAAAGAAAGTATGTTACACAAAACTAACATATTCATTATTTTATTTACGGAATAAATTAAAAGCCAGCACGCACTGAGGCATGACGTAGACAAAACAAAAGGGAAGGCTTTGTTTCACACAAAAAAAGATAGATGGGTGCTGCCACGGGCTTTTTTGCAGATGGCAGAATTTTTTCCTGCTTACTTGACAATTATCGTTATATTTTGGACACTTCACACAATATAAATTATAGCCTATGTGTTATTATGATATATAAGCTATGTTATTGTAAATTTTCATTAAAATCCATTCAGTTGTTTTTGTGTGAAAGAGCAACAAACATCTTCACAAACTTTCTCGTTTATAATATTAGTAAGGATGAAGTTTCCCCTGGATATGTTTTTCTTAGATTATGTTTCATTACCCACAGGCAAAGTGACTTTTGAAAAGTTGACAAATCAAGATTATCCTGGTACAGTCTACTACACCGTATGGAATGTGTCTTTGTATGAATGTCTGGGTTGGTGCAGAGATGAATCAGAATGTGCAGCTGCCGCTTTCAGTTTCGTAGTGAATCCTTTGACTCCAAATCAAGAAACCACATGTCAGCTTCAAAATGAAACTCAAGCCGTACGACCCACTGCTCTTTCTCAAAGAAGCGTTAATACGTATTTCTTGGTGAAATTGCATTTGAGAACTGGTAAGTGAAAACAAGTCAATTAAATCTGAAACAACTTAATAGCATGAAGTTATTTTAAGGATTAATTAGGATAACGATTATTAAGGATTCAATCTTTCTTCCAAGTTTTTTAACTCTGCCCAAAATCATAATATTTACCCCTCTAAACATTTGAGAGGATTCGGACACATCAGCACAATCCTTAGTATCATTTTATAATCAAATTATGTGAGACAAAATATAATCAGAAAAGATTTAAATAAAAATCTTTAAAAATTCTGCGGTATTTTAAAACTGCAGAATAAAATATATAGGATGTCCGAAAAGTAATGGTTACACTTTTAAAAATAAAGAAACATTTTCGCTTACGGTTTTTCTGATGTTCCTTAAAGAAAAGATTGACATTTCTGTTTAATGAAACGCAAACAAGATGGTGCAAAAGCCATACTTTTCAACATTCTCGTTTCAAAATGGCTTCGCCACAACAACAAGCTTAAGTTGTAGTCCGGTCAAGCGAATTAAAATATGTAACACATGAATTGCGTGAATTTAGGACTACTTATAAGTGAAGTCCACCTTCAAAATCCACAATTTAGAAGTGGTGCGAAAAATTTATGACGATAGGTAGCGTATTGTCAAAAACAAAATTTGACCGCCCTAGCAGAAGCTGAGATGACGTTACTCGTGTACACTCGATTGTTGCGCACAACTAATGGTATGCACATTGAAATCGTACAAATGTACATTATAAAAAAAAACCTTTGGTATTTCTTTTTATGGAACATAAAAACAGTAAATGAATACCTTTGTTTATTTGTAATTAAAATTTGATATATGTGTAGCCACATTCTTTTTGGACACCCGATATAAGCTCATAAAAAATATGATTGTGAATATATAGTTGAACTTATTCTTTGAGACAGCTGCTTAAATAATACTAATAAAAATGTATGGCAATATTCTTTTATATATTAATAAACATAAGTAACTCAGAAATATTGTTGGGAAGCTACCTTATTAATTAAATGTAAAGCATATACACATTGTCCTCTTTTCATGTTTTTATTTTTAATATATAACTCTCTTTAGTAAATTTCCAATATTTTACAGATGCTTTTAACACAAGTACTTCATTGCACAACTTATAAAATTAAGATGAAGACAAAAAAAAACGAGTGTTACAGTAGTCGCGCATATGATGTGTAACATCTGACATGTTATCGTAGTAAATACGCAATAATAACTTTTTTCCTGAAAAAATATATGAATAGGGTATGATTGAAAATAATTTTCTATCGAATAATTATATCTTTAATGAAAATTGTATTTAATTAACAAAAGGAGTAAAAAAAATGCAATATTTTATCAAAAATAATTATTCTTGTTCATTTTGGGGAAGAGCGGAGACAATAGACTTATGATAACTAAAATAAGACGCACATACTTGTGATTTTAAATTATTTAAAAACCGTTGAAAAACAGCGTCAATAACAGTACCACTGTTAGCAGTCGAAACATTCTTATTGGTGTTCATTTCGAGCTTGAGTTCATCATTCATAAAAGCTATGAGCGGCTCAGCTTTTGGCAAACTGAAGTTAAAGTTAAAATCACCACTCAAAATCAGGGGAAGCGAAAGATAATTTTTTAAAAGAGCAGAACCACCTTCGTTATATGGTAAAAGTACAAAATGCAGGAAATCTTTAATTTTTTTTAACCGTTTGATTCGAAGAAATATATACGATCACCGAAATCACTGTTTGTCCATTTTCAAATAAGCATTCTGCTTATTCTGCCGCACTTATGTCCCCCAATATCATAACTACCGGATTTAGAGTCAAGTGCTTGATGGCTACTAGAGTTGGACCCCATGCGAGTCTAGCGAAAAGACACAGCCATGCACTCTCTTTGGTCAAATCAAGTAGTGCGCACTTACGTCACATCCTGTTACACACATCCGTCCCTTTTTCACGAAATCACTCCCAACAAATATCCAGCAACCGAGAGGAAAGATGTTACACATCAAAAATCATGGCTTATTTTATAATTGCCAACCATATTTATTAAAATTAAAACTTTTATTCGTACATACATCTTTTAAAAGTAAACCATGCGTGTCTTCTTAAATAATAAGTTTATATTTTATTAAATGATATAGATTTGATTGAAATGTTTCGCGATATCTTTCAAAGAGAAATAAATGGAAAATAAGTTTTTTTTCTTTTGATTTCTTCTTGTGTGATCACTATTTTATGAGTGTTTTCATATATCTCTCTCATTCCTAACCTAATACAATACAATCCCAAGACTCATTTTCACGTGTGTGACGAATATCTATCACATACAGTAAGACAGATTTGATTGATGTTGCAGTGTTTCTGTTGAACACACATCACTTTTATTTTTTGGGAACTTGAAACCAAAACAAGCGAACGTTTTTCATTTGTTTGCATATTCCAGACAGCGTCTGCAACCGACTGTGGTCGTTCGAGCGTGTTCCCAACCAAAGTCTTCGAGGTTTGGAGAACGCCATCATTTTCACTTCCAACAAAGAGGCCTGTCTGTCAGCCTGCCTGGGTGAGGCCAGATTTGTTTGCAGATCGGTGGAGTTCAACTACGTCACCAAGGAGTGCAGACTCAGCGAATTCGACAGAAGATCTCCAGGAGTGTATGTTCACATGGTGGAATCGCAAGGCGTGGACTACTTCGAAAACGCCTGCTTACAACGTAAGTTCACGTGGTTTCTTGAAACATGACAGTGAAAATTGTTAAGGCTGTTTTCGGCTAATGTTAAAGAAAAGGACCCAAATTCGGAATATTAAAACAGATGTAAAAGTACTCAAACATTAATATTATATTCTGGCTTCACTATCCTGCAGATCAGTGCTCCGCAACCTTTTTATCGCCACGGACCGGTCAACGTTTGACAATTTTACAACAGCCCGTTGAGGGTGGGACACGTTGATTATTTATATTTTATATTGTTTTGATTTAACTATTCTAATTTAGTTACATTTAAATATGCCTTCAGAATAAAATATAGTTACACCAAAAACGAATAAAAGTGGAAAAAAAATCCGTGGAAAGTTGCGCAAATCCGAGAGAAATGCACCACTTTAAATAAAATAGCAATAGTTTAATGTTCTTTAGGCGGCCGGCACCATTTGATCCACGGACCGGGGGTTGCGGATTACTGCTGTAGATAATCACTTATTTTATCATATTTCCCATTTTTATCCGAGTTGACACATTTTTTTTCTTTTATAAAATGTGTTTCGCATTTTTTCTCTTATATCATTGCTAAATGAGTTATCCCTTTCCATGTTAAAATAAAAAGCAAATTATTTATGAAATATTTTAAATTTTTAAAAACACTATATTATATAAACAAATGCATGAGTTACAATGTCACTAATTTTTATAAAAATTGAGACATTTTTTTCTGTCTGAAAATGTGCTCCGTGTTAAGTTCACGCTCTTGTGTATATGGCGAAAGCAGTCTTAAGGAAATTCAATAATTAAACTTCAACACAAAAAAGCGTTGAAGTAGCAGAGATTAATTTAAAATAATTATACTATTAAAAACACAAAATCCTATTCCCAAAATTGTAAATAAAGTTTTCCATTCTCCAGACTCAATAAATTATTGAAATAATAATAAAAAAGAACGAAAAAGAAACAGTTCTTTCTTTTTTTTCCATCAGCATTTGATTATTTACACAAGTTCAACTTCAAAATAATCTTCAAATAAACTTTTGAGAAACGAAGGATTTAATCCTCTATTAACCACGGACAAACATATTCAGATGTTAAAACATGTTACACGCGCTTTCTTCCAAATATCGTTCACTGATTGAAAATTTTGTTCGAAATTTCTCAGAATATCAGGAAATCAGATGATTCTGATGCAGATGTTAAAACATACACACGTGCTTGCTTCCGTGTATCGTTGACTGATTGAAAATTTTGTTCTTAACTTCTAAGAACATCAGGAAATAAAATTTTTTAATGCTATAAATAATACCTGTTTTTATTTCTAATAGAAATTATTTTTCATTTCTCCTATTGCTTCAAATATTATTCTTCAGAAATTCAGACAGATATAACTTAACCTCGGAGCAGATCTTCAAAATATGTGCGAAAATTCATTTGAATGTTTTTAATAATTAAACTGAATTTATTCAAGAGCCATAACAGAATCCTTCAAATTAACTTATTTTTCCCATAAAAATTACTTAAAATTCTTTTTATTATGCTACTTAAAAATATAATTATTTACAAATTTATTTATACACTTAATATTAACTGCTTCATTTTTTTATTGATTTTAGCGGATAAGGTATGCCGAGGACCAAAGAATTATGGATATGCACCTGTGAATTTGCCTCAGACATCGCTAACGTATTACATTGATCTCAATTATTATTTAGACAAACAAATATTGGTAAGAAAACGTGTAATATTTTTTTTTCTTATTACATATTTCTATATTTAAAAATGTTTAAATAATTAAAAATATAAAAAATACATTAGTTATAAATATAATTGATTATTGATAACACAATTTCAGAATATTTATATTAATATGCCTAATTCTATATATATATATATATATATATATATATATATATATATATCATTACACGACAGATAAATTCCCCAAGAATACGTGTAAAAAAATCCTTGTAAAACATATATTTTTCTATGAAAAAATAGGAGATAGGTTTCAATTTTAAGAAATCAGTAAAAATAATACAATAAATTATGAGTTTTCATGTTAGAATCTTAAATAATTTTTTTTCATAAAGATTGTACATGTATATGCAAAAGTAAGTTATGACTAGAAAAAGAAAAAAAAAAACCTTTTCACACAAATTTATGAACACCAAAGTTAAGTAAAATAATATGAATTACACAGGAAAATATTTTATTCGTTGACTTTTTTTGACTATCAACGTCAGTAAAACTGCAATATTACTAGAAATTTTTCAGTCAACGTCTTCATGCTGCATTAGTGAAATTCTTCCAGTAATCTCTTGAACAAAATTAGGACTAGCCTCCAGTGGTGACAATCCTTCAGTGGATTTAAGAAATAATTCAGAAATTTTAATCGTTGTGTTTGTATGTTGGCTAAGCAAAATTCCATACTGAGGTGACAGAAGTCAAGAAATTCTAAGAAATGAAAATCGCATTACATTCTTCATTCCCAGTGTCGCAGATATAAAAATAAATATAAAGCAAAATATTCTTAGAATTTGTTTGGACTCAATCAAAGACGTGTAAAAAAAGTTTGTGCAAAAACATAATTGGGTGTAATTTTTATACACAATATTTAAATGACTATATTTAAAATTCACGAACTTATTAAAAGTACGAATTTTATTAAATTGACATTCATATAAAAATATTTTCATATAGATAATTAAATTAAAATATTATTTTTTAAAAAAAAAATCCCATATATATATATATATATATATATATATATATATACCGTCTTATAATATTTTAGAACATATTTTTTAAAAAATAAAGTACATTAATTTAGGTATAAAAAATAAACGTCGCACTAAAGCGTAATTATTGTTAATAGCATGTTATTAAATGCCTTAGAAATAATGATAGTTTTCGAATTTACTTCCAAGACCCTCAGTGGTTGCGGTAGCCTCGTAGTCATGGTAGCGAACTCATGGCCGGCGTTATCGAGTCTCGGGTTCGTAACCTAGTGCCACTAAAGACTCGCCGTGTAGAGAGACTGATGCACGTTAAATCTATCGAGGCTCAAAGTCCTCCTGTAGGAGTGGTTTGAAATTTTAGAGAGATGGGTGCTAGCTCAGGGGTCCTCCCTCATTATTTGATCGTGGTTGAAAATTACGAGTTCCGTCGCCAATAGCCCTCGTGTTGCTTTCTAGTGCAACTTAAATTAAAATAATATTAAATCTTTATTCATTCCAATTCGTAAATTAAATCGAATTAAAACTTATAAGAATTTCCAAGCATATCCTAGAAACGCATTCTAATGTAGACTTTATATACTAAAGTGGCCGCGGTAGCCTAGTGGTCAAGATAACGGACTCGTGGTCGGCGTGTCATGAGGTCGAGCTTATTGCCGCAAAAATCCCGCCATGTAGGAGGGCGATGCGCGTTAAATCTGTCGAGGCTCAAACATCCTTTTATCGTGTGGTGTGGAAGTCAAAATAGAGGGTGCCAGAGCTCAGGTGTCGTCATCGTCACTTGACCATCGTTCAAAATGACAAGGTTCGTCGCCAAAAGCCCTCGAGTGGCTGAACAGTGCGACGTTTGTATTCACATCACTCCATATAATAAAGTACTCTCCTTTTGACTTACCATTAGGTCAATACTCGTCAGGAATGTCTCCAACAGTGCTCTCTGGAAAGAGAATTCGTCTGTCGTTCGGTTCTGTTCCGCGCAGAGCCAAGGACCAAGAAAGCTATCTGCAAGCTGTTTCATCTCGACCACATCATGTTCCCCGATGGTGCAGAAACATTTGCTACTCCTAACCCCTTTCCTCTCTTGGATACTGGAGACAGCACTGGAGTATATTTGGAAGCGATCTGTGCCAGTAAGATTTTTTTTTAAAAGAATTAAATATTTTTTAATCATGTTGCCATATTCATTTTAGAAAAATTTTTTATGAACTCCCGATATTAATATTCTCTCTCAAATTATGGAATATAAATCTCAAGTACTCAAAGATTTTGTACTTTTCAATCTCAAATTCAATAGCATCGCAATCTATCACTGAATGCAGTGGCGTACGCAAGGGTGGGGTTAACGGTTCAAACCCTTCCCATAGACCAACATATTTTTGTGCTTTAGTATTTAGACGGTAGACAGTGCTCTACATTACGTTTTCTTTTTAAATATAGCCCTGCCTAAGAAAGTAGACAGTGTAAACCCTCCCTCCAAATGAATATGCATTTCAAAACGGAATGGAATCTGTAATTTATATAATTGAAATCAAATTATAATTTCTTTCTATTTTTTTACTTTAAAAAAAGAAAAGAAAATGTGAAGGAAAGAAAATTGTTTTTTACACAATATACGAAATGATTTCTTTTCATTTATTTTATGTTACTTGAGGGAAAAAAAACAGAATTGTCACATAGAACCTACCAAGAGAGTTTTATCGTACGTAATCTATGAATTCTATCGAGAAAATTCATTTTGAAAGTTGTATTAATAAAACCTATCTTTAGATTCTATCAAGGTAAATTATAATGAGAGTTCTACAGCAGAGAATCTATCTTGAAAGTTCTATTAACAATCTCACCATATCTACTTGAGAAATCTATTCATGAGTCTATGCATTTCTGAAAATTGATGAAAAATATTGACGACAAGAGCAAAAGGATCTTAAATCAACGATAAATTTTGCTTACATATAAATATTTCTAATTACAGTTAATTTAAAATATTAATTTTGTTTGCATTCCGTGTATTCAATAATAAAATAAATTTCTTCAACTATAAACTACTTGTCAAATAAAATTTTTGTTAGTTCGAAATTTAATTATAATGTGCTGAAAAATCCAAATTCTTTACAGACGACACTTCAAAGCGTAACAAGCCTTCCAAGGGTAATATCAATTTGAGTTTGAACCAACAGTCTCAGTCACCTCAACAACAGCCACCAACAACCGTTCCATTCTTTCCCAATACTCAAGATCCTTCTTGTGATGTCTACGGAGTATGCTACGACGGTAAAAATTGTTCATTTTTTTTATTTGTTTATTTACCAATAAGATGCATAGTTCCGAACTAAGGAGAAAACTGTCTCGGCTGTATGGATTTGTACTTTTTTCACGAAACTTTTTTTTTTTGTTGTTGTTCTTATAGTATCTATCCAATGCACGGATTCGAAGATCATAGTCTACGTTAAGACAAACCGTCATTTCCATGGTCGTATCTATGCTTTGGGAAGAAGTGAAACTTGTCATGCCAATGTACTCAACAGCAACCAGTTCAGGCTTGATCTGTCATTAAGTGGCCAAGATTGCAACACGCAGTCTATGGTAAGCGAATTTCATTAGGCTGAACAAATATCGAATATGATAAACTGACCCAATGAATACCTATTGTAAGTGTAAAATACGAATCAGAGAAATTAATTATACTTTTGTAAATGCAGTTGTTTCGAGAAATATGTAGAATTCGCTCAATGCAACTGTCTCTCTCTATATAAAGGGTGTTTTTTTAGAGGTATAGAACTTTAAATTGCAATAAAACAACGATGTATTATTCGATTGACATGAATTTTTTTTATTCGAAAGATAATCTTGTGGCATTACATTTTAAATATGATTTCTGGCATATGACTGCCACGGCTAGCTCGGATGTAGTCCAATCTGGACGTCCAATTTTCGATGACTTTTTCCAACATTTGTGGCCGTATATCGGCAATAACACGGCGAATGTTGTCTTCCAAAGGGTCAAGCGTTTGTGGCTTATCCGCATAGACCAATGACTTTACATAGCCCCACAGAAAATAGTCTAGCGGTGTTAAATCACAAGATCTTGGAGGCCAATTCACAGGTCCAAAACGTGAAATTAGGCGGTCACCAAACGTGTCTTTCAATCAATCGATTGTGGCACGAGCTGTGTGACATGTTGCGCCGTCTTGTTGGAACCACAGCTCCTGGACATCATTATTGTTCAATTCAGGAATGAAAAAGTTAGTAATCATGGCTCTATACCGATCACCATTGACTGTAACGTTGTGGCTTTCATCGTTTTTGAAGAAGGATTCCACCAGCCCATAAAGCGCACCAAACAGTCAGTTTTTCTGGATGTAACGGTGTTTCGACATACACTTGTGGATTGGCTTCACTCCAAATGCGGCAGTTTTGCTTGTTGATGTAGCCATTCAACCAGAAGTGCGCTTCATCGCTAAACAAAATTCGCTTATGAAAATCGGGAACAACGGCAATCTCGTTTTGGGCCCATTCGACGAATCTACGCCTTGCTTGATGATCGTTTTGATGAATTGCCAAACCAAACTGAGAATAAATCACTTGACAGCTGTTAAATCGGTCGCCATCCTAGAAAGTAATGTCAACTTAAACTTCTATACCTGGAAAAAAACACTCTTTATATCCCTCCAAAAACCATATATAAATCTCAAAATCAGACTTTCATCAGTATAACTTCTTTTTCTGAATAAATATTGGTATCTAATGCCATTTTCTTAACTTTCAGGGAGGTGTATATACAAATACTGTAGTTCTACAACATCATAATGTGGTCATGACAAGAACAGATAAGGTTTACAATGTCCGGTGTACTTATGAAGTTACATCTAGAAACATATCTTTTGGAATGATGCCTATCAGGTAAGCGAGTGAACAGAAAAGAAAAAACTTGCATCAATAAAAAACTTTTTGTTGTTGTTAAATCCGGTGCCGGGTTAAGCTCATTTTGGGCCCTGGACGCAGAAGATTACGAGCCCCCTTGGGACTGGAGGAATCCGGGGCCCCTGGGTGTCCACCCTAAGCACCCAAGGGATAAACCTGCACTGGTTAAATCTCCTTAAAATTATATAATATTAACGTACTTTAATATAATGCTCATGTAGACAAAAATTATTTAACTAAATTATACTTAGTAGATTAAATTTAATTATTGTTTTATTTGTTATAAATGTCTATAGTGCATTCATCCATAAATATTAGTAATTACTATAAACAATTTTACCAATCACAATGCGATATTGACAACGAGTCTTGACCACTTAAACAGATAAATATTACTGTAGAGCGTTGAAAGTTAAAGATTAAAGTAAAAGTTGTAAAATGGGGGGTTAGGTTCAATGAAGTCCTTAGCGTAACAATTATTTATTAATTTAGGTTAAGTTACACAAAGACAACACATGTCATTCACAAAAAAAAATAAAGGGCAAAAAACATGGACGATTTTTCCTAATGTTTACATTCTTTCCTCAACTGACCTGTACTAAAATTCAGTGGTCGCTAGAGGGCTCTTCTGCTGCTTGTCACATTCAGTTACATTTATTACTACAAGAGCGGTTACATTTTACATTCGTTTGCCGAGTAAGGTTTGGAACTGTCTTTCATGTGTCCATAAATAGATAATTAGTATCCTATCCAAAATAATATTACATTCACTAAATTTCAATACGATTTACAATTTAATGGCTTAATTTTATTAAATTAAAATCATTCAGAGTTATAAAATGAACAGAGAAGATGAATCGGAAATACGCGCGATGGCCACGAGCAAGAACAAAACATCTCGCACATTAATTTTCTCGCCATACCATATGAATGCTTTGTGGCAACTGACACGTATTATTAATTCGCTGAGAATTTTCAGTAATGAATATTCCAGTAGGCGCTCAGTCAATCAGATTTTGTGATTTCAAATCGCGCGTATATAGTCAGAATACTACCTTAGAAAACTAAATTCTTCTTGACATTTTCGTGATATAAGAACACATTATGCATATTTTTGAAAAAAATGAAATTTAAATATATTTTTATTCATAGGGAAAGGGAGAATACAATACATATAGTTTTTTTTTTTTTTAAATATCGTGATCCTATTGTTAAATACTCTTACCTAACAATATTTTTCATTCAGTAAATATCCATCTGAAGAGTCCAGTGATATTTTGAATTAGGTAAAAGAATTCAAATTTTAATAACAAAGTCTACAAGTTAAGAAATTAAATAGCTCATTATATTAAAGAAGTCATATTTACAAATACTCAGATTCAGAGACGTAACAAAAGTACGTTTCTCCACTTGAAAGAGCAACACAACACAAAAGAAACAGAAGTAAAGGAAACAAATGCCAATTGCAATTGAAATAGTTGCACGGTTTAATGATTCCATTTAAATTATAGACTCGAAGAGTCTCTAAAATTAAATTCAGCATCAGTTACCGTACAAAATGAAGCGCAACAACTCATATATCCTATTTCCTGATAAATCCAAGCGATTTTAACTGTCTTTAAATCTATCGAAAGAATTATTTATATCAAAACCAGAATATGCAGTTCACTTCACTTCTTCCACTTTAATTACTTCGAGAAATGAACGTAAAAGAAGTATAATCGGTAACAAAAATAAAGTTTTTCTTCATGTACGAAATAAAAAAAATATAAGAGTGTAAAACCTCGCAAATAATAATCAGAGATATTATATATACACTAAAAACGTAGTACAAAAATTCATTTCAGAGATCCAGATACTATGCAAGTCACTGCATCCCCTGAAGCACCAATGCCGAAGATTGCCATCCTGGGAATTGAAGGAAGAGAAGCCAATACAGTTAGGATTGGAGACAAACTCACTTTCAGAATAGAAATCCCAGAAGGAAGTAAGATCTAACATTCTGCTTGAGTTTTCATTCTTATTTATCACTTGTCTTTAATTTTTTTTAAAAAAAATTAAATTTGTTCAGCAAAAATGCATGGAATTTTGAAATGCATGAAATTAAGAACCAGTAAATAATATTCTAGTGGAAAAAGCGACAAAATAAATACGAAACCGTTGGTGCCTGCAGGAAGTACCTAACCCTTTCGGGTTATAGCCTCCATTTAGAGTACTTTGAGAGAGAATGACTAAGATATTATTGAAACTTGCCCTTTGTTAAAAATAATCGTTCGGAAGAGTATTTTTTCAATTCCTCTACTAATAGCTCACACTCTCTCTCTCTCTAGATATTTATTTATTTATCTTAGTGGAATTTTCAATCGTTGATAAAATACATTTTAAAGCGCTCAACTGAGCATGGTTATTTTGAATGACAATAATTATAATTAATAAAAATTAATTGATTAAAGCTAATTATTTAAAGAATTACAAATACAGCCACGTTGGCATCATTTTTGGCGACTTGTGTCAAAACTTGAAAAAGTTTTTTTTTCTCACGTTTTAAAGCATTCAGTTGAACTGAAATTTTATACACACGATTGTTTTAGATGACAATACGATACTTTAATGATATAATGAATAAAAATTAACTACCACTTAATGTTGTGATTCTGTCCTATGTATATACATATTTATATTAATTGTAACTATTTAATAAAAAGTAGCTAAAATAAAGTTTTTCTTTGTTGATCTAAGTAGGAATTGACTTAAAAAAAAATTTTTTTTACATTGTTTTATCAGAGCCAGTTTAATTTTCACTTTTATGATAATCAATGATCAATTACGAATATGTTTACAAGTGATAATTTCTTCAGATGTTTTTTGCAGTAAATATTCAGTGTATATGTTTATGTCTACTTTCTATCATGATTTTTTTACGTAGTTAAAAAAAGCCCCAAAAAACTATTTAAAAATTAAAAGATAGGAATTCATGTCGCGAGGTAGAATGTGTGTGGTTTTATCAGCCACAATGGAAAATAAATAATTTTTTTTTTCTTATTATGTATTATTTCCGATGTATAATGCAGAAAATTTTTGAAAGGTATGTTTACTCTTTAAAACTAGAAAAAGTTAGGCGTGGAAAAGGAACGTAAAAATAATAATTTTTAAAGTTTGGATGAATATATTCCACGTAAATTTTTTATAGAATTATTTGTCATTATTCTAAAAAATATACCATCGTCTTTAATAACATTGTTTTATCATATAAATGGCTGAAATGTGTCGATAATATTGCTCGTGTTTCATTTTCTATCTCTTGCTAGCTCCTTATGGAATATTTGCTCGAAGCTGCGTTGCTATGGCTAAAGATGCAAGAAGTGTTTTTGAAGTTATTGATGACAGAGGGTAAGAGATTGCTCTTATTTTTCAAATACATCCATGTACTTTATCGTATATAAATAATAATAATAATTTAATTGATAATTAGATAACCTAAATTCAATCACATTGCATTTCAATCAAAATAAAATACTCTTACAATACAGCAATCGAATAGTTTCATTTTTGAAACTTAAACTAGAATAAATTTAAAATTCAGATGAGCGACAGATTAATTTGAAAATAGTCTATCTTTAAAAAAATTAACGAAACGCTTTTTCATTTATGCATTTCTAAAAGTTTTACAGCCTAGTTAAGAAATTCAACAGTTTTATGAACGCCTCACTTTAAATAATAATCAAGTATCGAAAAAGAAACCTGAATGTTAATATTTGTGATTAACGAAATGACAGCATATTAAACGGAACGGAAATCTAACTAACATTCTAAAATAATTTTAAAAGCTACACTTGTAGACAACGTCTCGGTTAAGTGATTTGTAGGCAATTAAAAACTATATTGAGTCTGTTAAACTAAAATAAATCATATGTTGCAGAAAAGCAACAGTAGGAAGTTAAGGGTTAATAATAAAAATTGTGATAAAAAATAATAATTGTTAAATAACTAATGCATGAAACTAAGGTATTCCTTCAAGTCGGGTACAAAATTTTTTAATAAATGTAGTAAAAACTTTTATGTATATGTCTCACATAATACAATTGTGTTATTTCAGCTGCCCAGTCGATGCTAACATCTTCCCCCGTTTTCGTGAAATCGGAAGTTCTCTGGAAAGTAGTTACGAAGCTTTCCGTTTCACTGAGTCTTACGGAGTGATATTCCAATGTAACGTCAAATACTGTATTGGAAAATGTGAGCCTGTAAGTCCCACAACAAAAAACTTTGTTGTGATTGCCTGAGTTGTAGAATGACATAAAATAATACTTAAAATGTTTACTTTTTTGCAGGTAAACTGCGGCCTCGGCATGGAGAAATCTAGCTCGTGGGGACGTCGCAGAAGATCGCAGCCTCAAACTATCGAGAAGGAAGACAGCGAAATGACACTTAGCCACGAAATATTGGTTCTCGATTTCGGTGATGAATCCGTTAGCTCCATGAGAGATGTCAACTCAGTCAACGGTAAGAGTCTGATTTCACATTATCCGAAATTATTTTCTTCAATCATAAATAAATAAAAGTAAGAATTAATAAGTTTAAATTGGAAGCTAGATTATATTGTAGACAAAGCAATATAAGTGATTCAAAGTTATGACTGTTTACAAAAGAGGTATCTTAAAATCCGGCGTATAACATGCACTTTTAAGGCTGTTTTCGGCAAAGGTACGAGAGCATAAACTAAACGCGAAGCATATTTTCAGACAGAAAAATACCTCAAATTTCATGGAAATTTGGAACATTATAACTTATACATCTGTTAATAATATAGTGTTTTTAAAAATTTCAAAATATTCAATGAATACTCTATTTCTTTTTTGAATGCGTGCAGGTATAGCTCATTTAACATTATGGTATAGGGAAAAAAAAACGCAAAACACATTTCATACCAGAAAAAATGGGTCAACTCGGTTAAAAATTAGATGTATGATAAGACATGCTACTCTCTAAAGGATTTTTGAAGCCAGAATATCATAATTTTTCATTTTTTTTTACATCTGAAAAAAATGTTCCAAATTCGGGTCCAATTCTTAAACATTACCATTTAACATAACCCCAGCCTTAAAAAAAAAAAATCAAAATTTACGGGTGCGCGTTATACGCCGGGTATAAAAATGAGAACTTTAAATATGAAAAAAGATGAGCATAGAAAAAAAAAACTAGACATCTACATACAAAGAAATACTGTTTAATTAAAAGAAAAGACATTTCTTATGTACTTTAAGGATTGTATTTCTAGACGTATATTGTTTTTCCAAAAGCCTGGGATAATACCTTGAATAAACGCCTTCAAAACATAAAAGCATTGCGCAAGTACATTTCAGGTTTCTTCACAAAAAAGGGGGTGCTCGTTATACGGCGAATATACCTAAAAATTAAAAATTGCAGCTCTAAAGTATAGGTGCGCGTTATACGCCGGATTTTATGGTTATATATATATATATATATATATATATATATATATATATATATATATATATATATATATTAAACTAATGAGTTCTCAAAAAAGGATCACGGGGAAAGCAGTGGTTAATCGTTAAGCTAAGTTTTACGTTTAATCATAAAAACAAGAATTAAGCATGAGCGCCTATTATAAATGTTTGTTATCAAACAATTTTTTATATATAAAAAAAACTTTGTTTAAAATTCAAATTATGGTACAAAATGATAAAAGGAAACAATTTAGGGGAGTTTCAATAAACCTTTGTAAACAAAAAAAAGATGCTAAATTTCTTAATTTGTAGTTAATATGATCTTTTCAAGAAATATTTTAAAAATTAAAGCACAGTGTAAATCGGTCAAGATGCTGAGGAATTTAACATAATTGAAAATATAATCTTGTAGTAAAAAATTGTTTTAAATAAGGTAAAGCATGAAAAAATATATTACAAATACTTTGAAATAATTATGCAAAAAAAGCATAACTAATTGAATTAATTTTTTTATTCACAATTCAATTAAATGTCTCTTAATATGTAAAGTTTCTATTACCAATTAAAAAAGTTATAAATAATTCAATAGGATTTTTATAAAATTTTGTGAGGACGTTCTTTTATTATTCGCAGGAATAAAAAAAATTAAGAAAATCATGAAATTCAACAAATGCATGCGATGTCATAGTCACATAACTACGTTTCCAGCCAATCAATTGATAAATTCATGTGACATCACAGTCACAAGATAAATACAATAGCATGTGTGCCTCCAGTTAATCAGTTCATGCACTCTGCTGTTGCAAAAAAACTTTTGCTTTTTACACAAAAGCTTTCTTTTAAAATGTACACATTTGTCAACAATAAATAATGTGCATCTCGGTAAATGAAATTCACCAGATTTAAAAATATATGTATAATTTAAGATTTTTGTTTAATTTTGAAAAACTTTTTGAAGAATTTTAATACTTGAACATCCAACCAAATTATCAAATTTGAAATTTTATTTAAATTTTAAAAATAGAACAAGTACCAATTCTGACATCAGTTTTGAATTCAATGAAGAGCACGTGATTGTATTTATGATGTGACTGTCATAAATTTAGTCTATTAAGTCATACTCTGTATAAAACTGATCAAATATTCACAAAAAAATGCACACTAAATTTAATCTATATATGGCAATGCATTCATCAATTATTCATTTTCATTTTCAGAAAGTACACATTACAAAGAATCTGTTCTAATGATGGACACTTGTGCATCCAAGACATCATTGATGGCTCTTAGCGTTACAAGTGCTCTCCTTTTGGTATTCTACATTTGTACAGTGGCTTATTTTGTGGCTCAACGAAGAGTCATCAAGGAATTCCGATAAAATATAGGAATCTCAGTTCAGAATAAATAAAAATGTAGGATTTAGGCGAAGACAAGCAATTGGCAAATCTTCATGCACTGTGTAAAACTCATGGCCAATCCTTTGAAGCTGATAAATACAGAAGCAAATTTTTGTCTTACAAGAAAGTTTACAACCAATTTACTTTACTAAAAAAAAAAGAACCAAAGCATATTTTTGTGATATATTTTTTCTGCATAACTTTCTTTCAAGAATTTTTTTTTCATAATGCCTGATCATTTTTTTAATGATTTATTAACATTTAAAAATATATTTCAATTTCATACTTTTTTATAGAATTATCAGCTTGCAGGTTTTTTTTTCACTTTCAGCATTTTTCAAAGGCATTTGTCATCATATTTATTGCATCATCAGCTTTCATTGATCATATTTATTTATATCTGTGTTGCATGAGTTTATGTATTTGTTTAAGTTATTTGTCATGTGTTATTATTTTTGATTGAGGGTATGGAGTGGAGGTGCAATGGTTCCTCATATTAAAAATCTGTACATATTGTACTGGTTTTTTTTATATTTTTTTACTTTACAAAAAAAAGGTATCAATATTACTTTTTATATTTTATTTGTAAATAAATTAAATGCAATAAAGAATGGTAATTTATATTTGATTTGACTTATTTTTACAACACTTTGCCTGTGTTGCTACTTAATTGTCTTCTTTCATTTTTATGAAATGAATTACAGAAAACGTCAACTACAGACCATAACAAAATATTAGGAAAACATGGGAACATATCTCTAAAAATATAATGTATTTAACAATTAAATGTTAAAAGAAAAACAGGATAACCTAACATTACTTTTGTAAATAAAGTGTTAAATAGAAGAAAAAATAGCTAAAGCATCGTTTTTTGGTTGAGCAAATTGCTTTTATAATCATTTTAAAAAGGAAAATTGTAAATGAGATGCGCTCGTCATAGGTAGAAAATATTTGTATAATATTTATGTTTTAATATACATATATAAAATGGCTACTGACGTTAAATTTTTGAACAATCAGTTATTTGAATGTCACTCAAGGTAGCATCTCATTTTTCAAATGTAATAAAATTCAAAGCATTTTTAGAACATAGTTTTAATATTACTCCCTCTTATAACTTTGATGTGAGATATTTTTAGAGCCTCTGTATACAATTTTCAGAGTCTAAACTAATACATTTCACATTAATTAGTACAATAGCTTTAACAAATACAATTAAAATATTAAACATTATAACATTTCCATTTGACATATTCACACAAATTATAGAATTCTTTTTCTCTAGTATTTTTTTTCCTTTATATTATATTCAATTTTTGAAAATTCTTCAGAAATGCATCCTTTTAGGTAACATATAATTGATTTTTCCCCCCATTCCATGTTTATGAACCTAAATAGGGGAACTTAACGCATGCACCATCATTACTATCTGAAAAGTTGAAAACTAATTTCCGAAATTTGGACCATTAAACAAAAACACATACATTTTTTAAAAGCTGAAAACAATCTGATTTTTATATTACTAATAATTAAATTTAAAACAAGATCTTCAAAATACTTATTACCCGTACACAAGCACTTTAATAAAAATAGATGACAACAATTTACCTACTTGATAATCTAAAATTATAAAAAAAAAATAGAAAAAGGATTTATAAGGCAACAAAAAAAATTTACATTTAGCTTAAAACTACAGTATCGGAAAATTCTTTTATCTCTTTCAATTACAAACTTTAATTTTATATTTTCCATTTCAAATTCATCAAGTATTCCATTTCCTATTTCAAATTCATAAAAAAAAGTAAAGAAAAACTTAATTTAAATCAGATTTTGTTAATATAGATTAAATAGATTGTATAACTACAAAAATCATAACTTTATTAATTCTTTCTAGGGTTTTAACACTTCTTAAAATTAAATTCATAATGCATTAATTACAAAGTATAAAAAAATTCCATATTTAGAATTATCTGTAGTATTCTCATGTATCCTTTTTTACATAGAAGTATTAAATAAATTATGAAATAATATTAAAGCATATATATATCTGAAAATGATATACACATTGAGTGAGTGTTTGGTTGGTTGGTTTTACGGAGCAAGAGCCAATTCTGGCTAAACTGCACCAAACATTTGTCAAAATACTAAAACACATAAAATATCTAAAAATGTTGACAAGAACACATTTTCAGTAGAATATAAAAGATAATAAAATATAAAAATCCAATTCTAAAGACAAAAGTTAACAATTTTTATTGGGGGTTTTCTTCAACCAATTTAGACAAGATCTTAAAATAACAGACAATGTTAAAACAGATAAATGAAAAAAGTTAAGTTTGAAGTAAAAAGTTTAAAAGCATCTATGTTTTTCAGAAAATTAGTTCCTACTGTTTTTGTAACAGGTTGGTGTTAATGTGTGTGAATATTTCCAATGATCTTCCACTTAGAAATATGCAAATGGATCATTTTCTCCTCTGATGAATCCTGTTAAGCAGTTTGTGGGGTGCTGTTTTTATTATTATTTTAGATATATTCGTTGATTTTACTTAATTTTTTTTCTCGTACATTTACAATTTGGTTTTAAATGACACACATTGAACAAGTTACCTTTTTATACAGAATTTTAATTACAGTTACACATACTACAAAAATATAAGAACTACATGTTCCAAGATACAAATTCAAATACAATTATAGTATAATTAGCAATTTATTAAATTTATAATTTAGGACAAGGGAAATATAAAGATTATTTTGTAAAAAAATAGTATATAAATAGTAAATATTTAAAATTTATATCACTTAACATACAAAATTTACACATATTTTATGATATATTTCATATCTAATTTGTATCAAGGTTAGTTACAATCTTGAAATTAATAAATAAAAAGCTAAAAACAAATATTCTATCATTATATGTTACAATGATATTTTACCCCCCAAAAAAAAAACTGAATCTCCCCTTTATAGAATATAAATTTACAAAAGATAAAACCTCCCCCTCCCCTTGTTTTTGGATACAATGGCTTTATCACAACCTATATATGCACATACACACTCACATTATATACATACGTCCAAAAATAAAATTTCTGCCTCTATTTAGAGACGAACTAAAAAAAAATCCCTTTCTTCACATTGATGGAAATTTTGAATATCAAGGCTTTAAGTACAGACAGTTTTAAAGAAGGAACAATTAGAAAATGGCATAATTTTGAAATGTAAAACAGAATAATACTAAATGAAGACCTAAATGAGACCATTAAAGAATATTTTGGACAAGGATAAATTTAGTGATCAATTTCTTGCACAAACTGTCATCTGCAAAAAAATCTGAACGAAATATAATCAACTATGTGTGTTTTAGAATGTAACACTGTGCTTTTTTTTAAATTCAAATACATAAATAATGACCGATTTTTATTTATTTCTGTTTGATATAACAAATATTTTTTCATTGACTGAATCAATTTAAATATGCAATCATTTATAATGATAATTTTTTGCTTGCCCGGAATTTAAAGATGAACAAATGTAATCCAATAGATGTACTTGATTTTCGAACAGATAAAACCAAAAACATAAACTGATCAAACATCGGTTTTTAATCTGTATTGCTTATTCTTTATTTACATAAATTTAATTTTACATTGATCTAAGTTCAATATTCACAAGAAAAAATATGACTATGTGATTGCTAACTTCATATTCAAAGCCCTTGGTATATCTTCACAAGGATCATTTTTTTTTCTTTTATATATGTATGCAATAAAACAAGAAATCAGTTACGACAATGAATTTCCATTTATTTACTTTTCAAGTGAGTACAAAAACTATGATAATGGAAATTTACAAATCTCATTGTAATTAGAATTATTTAAAACATGTTTACATGATATACACAATATACTTACATAAACAATGAACAAATATTCATATATATATTCATAAAACTGTACATTTCTTTACAGAGAAGTGAAATTCAATCTTTGAATTTAATATTTGACTAAAAAAGCAATAAGAAATTAAAATTTCGGTGGTCCCTATAGTGAATCTATACTATAAATAGGAAAAGGAACCTTTAAATGCTTCTATATTCACTTCAACTTGCATCTTTAGGGCTATCCTTTTTGGTAGCATCACGAATAGAAGAAAATGTTTTTTGAAACCAAGTATTTTTAGAGGTCTGTAACTCATTCACAGCTGCATTAAGTTGATGAGTAAGATCCTAGAAAATAAAAACAAATGTGTTCAACAGCAAATGTAAGATATTATCATAGAGAAAACTGTGAAATATCCTGCAAGGAAATTTAACTCATGTAATTATAACTCTAAAAAATATGTTGTATACTTATTGGTTACTTATTTAACATTTTATACTAAAAATGAAAAATTATGCACAATTAGAACATCATTGATTACAGGAATAAAAGAAAAAAGTCCATTCAGTTTTTAGATTGAGATTTATTAATATTTTGCTTTGTTACCTGATGTGGCTACATATAAAATTTCATTACATTGAGATCACATCATGAATGAACAAACAATTAACGTATTCTTTTTTACAGTTTTTTAGTATATAAATTAGTCTTTATAAAACCATAATATTTTTAATGTTGAATAATGACAAAAGTATTGAATTAAAACATTAAGAGAACATGGTTCTTTTTTAAAAGATAAGATACATAATATTTTCAAAAAACACTTACTTGATTTTTACATTCAGATTCCACAAGAGCCAATTTAGTCCGAGCGAGTTCCAGCTCAAGCTCTCTAGCTTGGGATTCTGCCTCATTAGCATCAGTTTGAGTGTTTTGAAGAGATTCCAAATGAGATTTACCGTTAGCTACATTAGGAATTAGAGTGTCCATATATTTAGAACAATATTCACAAGATTCAGTCCTTGCCTAAAAATACAATGAAATTAATGCAATAAATAAAAATAATAAACAATACAGAAAAAGCAATTATACATATACATACATATATATATATACTTTTGATACAATCCTTTAAATTATGTTAATTCCTTTTATTGAGTTTTATCTTACCAGGACTTTATCTTTAGGGACTCCTTAGAGTAATTTATCTTGTAATGGTACAAACTAATTTACAGTCATATTCCAAGTGCAATAAAAATAGTATGTGTTGGAAAGTTTCACAAGAGGAATACTCTTGGTTCAATCAAGGTTTCATTTAGTCAATTTCTACTTGCATGCTATTTTTATGGAATGAATTACTTGGGTAGATGGAGAAATTATTGTTTGTGCATAAGTATCTGCACACATTTAATTTAAAACTAAATTATCCATAATCTTCAGTCTTATTAAAACCAGTGATTACACTAAACATCTCACAATGAAAATTATAAAACAAAATTAATTTCAATGTAGAGCAGAAAAAAACTCAAATATAAAAATTTTCAAATTTCCTCTCTAAATCACAGCATTTATATCATTTTTGAAAGAATTAGTGATCAATTCAGATAGAAATATTTTCAAAATATTAATTTACATTTTCATACACAGCCATTTTACATTAGTAAAATCGCATCAAAATATGTTAGGCACATATTATAGTATCTCAAAATACAAATTCATTGTAAAAAAATTTATTTTAATATTTACTAACATACCTTTATCAAATCCAGAATCTGTTTAGAAGTTAACTGTTCTTTTTCCAACCTGCAGTTTAACTGTTTGCATATCTGCAAAATGAAAAAATATTTTATTTATATTTGAATAAATTTTAATCAATAAGATGTTTTGTATTTTAAAAAATTCTTGGTTCACAAATATGATTTCATTTTATTTTTATTTTTGGGGGCACACTGAAACTAAACTAAATAATGAAATAAAGTAGTTTGATTACATGATTAAGTAACATTTTGACAAAACAAAATCAGCTCTCAACTCTTTAAACTTTTACATTTTATCCAATGATAACTTTGGTAGGATTGATGTAAACTCTCAAAGTACAAGTCATAAATCAAATCAAACAATATCACTAAGCTCTAGTAATCCTATGAAAAATATTAAGCAAACATTGACTTTTAATTAACATCTTCACATAAATTGGTAAATAAGAATTCTGAAGGCCTTTGAATATATCCAACATCAAATTTCATATAACAGCAACAAGACTAAATGAAGCAAACATTACAAAGAAAATATAATGTAAAAATAGAAAATAAAATATCAAATAAAAATTTAAGTAACGATTTTCAAGAATAATTTTCATGAAATAAAAATTAATACTTTGTTCTCATAACTTTAATATCTCATACTAAAAAAAAAATTTAAGAAGCAGGTTAAGATCCTTGTATGCAATACCTGTTTATATTGAGAAATAATTGTTTCATTTTTAAGATTCTCAGTTTCCGCTCTTTGCAACTCTCTTCTACACATTTCTTTCAACTGAAAAGGTAACAAAAAAAAAAAAACTTGAAAATAAATAATACACAATTACAATTAAGCAAGATGTAAATTATCTATTTAAAAAAGAATTATTAATTTCACAACTTTCAAAGACCTACTAAGAGTTTTAAAGAATCACAAAAAAATGCTATAAATGTTATATGCATGATTTTCTTTTTTCCATTTATGACATTGCATTTGTATTGAAATGAGAAATATTTACAAACCTGAGCTACTTCTAAAGAAAGTCTTTTCTTTTCTTCTTCTAATTCACTAATAGTAATAAGAGCTGCCTGTAATTCCTTAGCTTGAGATTCAACTTTTTCCTCAGACTTTTAAAAATAATATGAATGTTATTAAAATTATATCAAAATAATTATACATGAAGAATCATCAACATAAATGTCACACATTGATTTAAACATTAGACCATTCACCATGAGTTTGTGCTTCCAGAAAAATTTTGCTAAATATTAAAGAAATATTTTTGATTATTATAAAAGCATTTTAGTGGACCACAGGCAGAATAGACCCAATTCCAGATTTCCCAAAATGGAAAAAAAAAATAAAGAAAGGACAAGAAACTTTAGTAAGCTTTCTTTAGAATGTTAATACCTTAAAAATCATAACAGGTTGACTTTCTGTAGAATACATAATCCTGCTGATTGCCACCAAGAGTTTTTCACGCTTTCCAGTAACCCATGTAGACTTCTAATTGAAAGCAGAATTTTTTTGGAAGTATTGTGGTAAATATTTTTAAAAATGCTTCAAAAATTATTTACATCCTTACATAGTCAAAGGTGATTCTAAAGTTAAGATAGAGTTGCAAAACATACTAAGATTGCTTGACACAACACAGCATTTTCACCCACATAAAATTTATTAGTACTACTTAGTATGTTAAGTTCTTACAAGCAATGAATAGGTTATTCACATAGCATTACAGATTACACATATTTTCCCATAAAATAAAATTACTTAATACTAAGCTACATGCATGTATTATTAATGTAATCTTTTGTTGGTGACTACCATAGTAATGAGAGTACTGTGGTAAAAAAGTCTTCTAATATAAGAACAATATGCTATTCAAACAAAATAAATAACTAAAAACATGCAAGTATCATAAACTAACAAACAAAATATATGTGAGTATAATTAGTTAATTGTATAATAGTATTTTGCTAGCTTTCAACAATGTAACTTTTTTTCTTTCTCTTTCTTGTTATAATGCTCAATATAAATACAAAAAAAAATGAAACGAAATGAAATGTTAAATAACTTTAAATTAAGTAAAAAATCCATAAAATTCTTTATTTTTCAAAAATATCTAAAATAAAGATACATCTTAAAAGTGAATAGTTTTAATTATATTTTGTTTCTATCAATAAACAGAAGTAATATCCCAGAGATATTAACATTTATACAAAACAAAACTATAAATAGGATTTATTAAAATAATTTATTTTCAACTTTGTAACAATAAGATTACTTTAGAAAATTGATACGCTAATCATCCGCAACATTTTAAAATGAAGAGTAAAGCATTACACGTTCCATTATTCTATGGGTATTGACCAGCTTCAGTAATGTTTAGTTTTTGAAGTAATGTTAATAATAAATTAACATAATCTAATATTATTTATTAGGAAACAAATTGCAATGAATTAATATAAATTTTTTTTAATCAAATAAAAACAACAGACATTTGTCAAGTGGTTTAACAGAATAAATAGCATTATTATTCACTCTAACTTTATTTTTTTTATCGCAATTAATCTTTTAAATATATAAGATATTTGTATTGAACAAATTCATGATTCATTTATGAGAACTTTGTGATAAGCAATATTAACATAATTCCAAGAAGAAAAAAACATAAATAAAGCAATTTAGGAAATAAAATATTTATTTAAAATACGTTATCCCTAAAATCACAGTTTCCTAAAATCAGCTTATAAAATCTAATTTTAGTTCAAGAGACTTTCACTTAATGTAATCCATTATTCATTTCTTGTCGAGAAATATACACATACAGATACAGCTTATATGCATTTTAATACTGACAAAATATATAAGTGTACATGTAAATTGTTCAAAAATATACTCAACATAAAAACAAATTTTGTGACAAAAACCAAATGGTATTATGCTAACAAAAACAATATCATACCATTAAAAACTTTAATACATGGAATAAAAATAATTAATCATCTTAATAATATAAGCAATTTTTAATAAATATATGATTCATTTCTCTCTCACTCAACAAAAATATTGCTGAAGTGTGATTGCTAACTGTTTTACTGATTTAACACATTATCATCATAATTTTTTATGTAATTAAATAGAGAAAAGGAAAGTATATAGCATACTCATCTACATATAGCTGAACATTTGTACAAGGAATACATAAAACATCATACTCACTTTGACTAATTCGTTGCGAAGCTGTAACTTAATATTAATAAGTTCATGAGCAAGATCATCATTTTCTCTATCAAGATGCAAATTAGTCTCCAGAAGCTTTTTGTTTTCTCTCTGAAAGATATATCGCAATAACTCATTTAATTTAAAATTAACAATTCGTGTAAAAGTGGATAAAACTTTTTGATTTAAGACATTTGTCTGATATAAAATTACCTCAAAATCATAAAAGAGCAACTTTATTCTAAATATAATTAAACTAAAAGTTTCTTATATGAATTTATGCCCGCTAATTATTCATTTTAATTTCCAAAGCCTTTTCTAATGGTTTTGTGAATATATTAAAAAGTAATTAATGAAAATTTTCTAAAAGGTAATTGTGTAATACTTAAGTTTTCAATTACACATTTCATAATTTATTTTAAGTACTAATTATACTAATTTTTAAAATACTTATATGCAATATTTATATTTAACAGCAGAAATAATCAAATCAATTACAAATAACATTTTAGAGATCTTCACTCAGAACAGTATCAACAGAACATTTTATCATACTCAATACCATTTCAGATTTCAATCAAAAAAATTTTTTTAGTTAAGGTCAGATAACTTTGAAAACTAATAATGATTATAATAATGATGTACATAATTTAAAATATATATTGGGTTGGCAACTAAGTAATTGCGGATTTCACTCATAGATGGCTTCAGTTGAATTTTTAGGTTTGCAGACGTAGTACAAAAGTAAAACACATTTTGTTATTTAATAGTTGGCAATTCAGCTGTCAATCCGTAAAAAAAGTTTTTTGATCGGTTGCGTAGTTTTCGTTTGGCGTTCGTTGAAAAATGGAAAATCAAAAGGAACATTTTCGTCATATTTTGCTTTTTTATTTCCGCAAAGGGAAAAACGCATCGCAAGCTCATAAAAAGTTATGTGCTGTTTATGGTGACAAAGCCTTAAAAGAACAGCAGTGTCAAAATTGGTTTGCCAAATTTCGCTCTGGTGATTTTTCACTCAAAGATGAAAAACGCTCTGGTCATCCAGGTGAAGTTGATGACGACCTAATCAAAGCAATAATCGATTTGGATCGTCACAGTACAACACGTGAGATTGCAGAGAAGCTTCATGTATCACATACATGCATTGAAAATCACTTAAAACAACTTGGCTATGTTCAAAAATTCGATACATGGGTTCCTCATGAACTGAAAGAAATGCATTTAACGCAACACATTAACAGCTGCAATTTGCTAAAGAGACGTAATGAAAATTATCCATTTTTAAAACGACTGATAACTGGCGATGAAAAATGGGTTGTTCACAACAATATCAAGCGGAAAATCGTGGAGCAGGCTAGGTGAACCAACTCAAACAACATCAAAAGCTGATATTCATCAAAAGAAGGTTTTGTTATCAGTTTGGTGGGATTACATTGAACAAATAACGAAATTAAACAATGCAGTTGAAGAAAAGCGGCCCGAAATGACAAACCGAAAAGGTGTTGTATTCCATCATGACAATGCAAGGCCACACACATCTTTGGTCACTCGGCAAAAATTACTGGAGCTTGATTGGGATGTTTTGCCACATCCACCATATAGTCCTGACCTTACATCATCTGATTACTTTTTGTTTCGATCTTTACAAAACTCCTTGAATGGTAAAAATTTCAATAATGATGATGTCAAATCGTACCTGATTCAGTTTTTTGCTAATAAAAATCAGAAGTTTTATGAACATGGGATTATGATGCTGCCTGAAAGATGGCAAAAGGTCATTGATCAAAATGGGCAATACATTACAGAATAAAGTTATTTAGTTCCATGAAAAAATTGTCTTTGATTTTCTAAAAAAAATCCGCAATTACTTAGTTGCCAACCAAATAAATTGAAGAAACTAAGCAATTGCTTAAAATATAAACAGCATTAATACAACAGTCTACTGATTCATTTAAAAAGCTGTATTTGTGCATTTTTGTAATATGGAAATATCAAGGGAAAATTTAAAATGTGTATGTCACAAAATGCCAGATTCAGAACACCTAAATTTAAATAGACAAGAAAAAAAATACCTGAAGAGTTTTTATTGGATCTTCTTGAAGTTTTTCTTGTTCCTTAAAAATCGCATACTCCTTCTCATATTTCTTTAGTTTTTTAACCTATAATGAAAAAAAAATTTTTTTAATCATAAATAAAAGTTTATTTATTAAACATTTAAACAATTAAAAAAATTAATTATTGAATTGTAAACTTTGTAAATATTAAAATAAAATTAATACCATCAGTAGCATTAAAATATTTGTCTTAATTACAATTATGTATTCAATGTATATGAAGTGACTTGCATAAAAATAAATAAAAAAACATTAATTTCTAAATGAACTTGATATTTTTAAGGATAGCTCAATGAAAATTACAAATGCATTTCTTTATGGAATACAAATTTTGCACAAAAACACATTAGAAAACTTTGAACATAAAATTTTAATTTTGAAATATTGTTATGAAATTTGAGAGAATCATCAAAACTGATTGAAATAAAATAAAGCACTAGAATATAAAATTAATACAATTATGCTATCTAGTCAGAATAAAGCTTGAAGCAAAACTCCTAACTGAAAAATGACTTAAAAATTTACATTTTAATGAAACATTTTAGTTATGAATCTGTCATATGTATATTACTTAAGTTAATACATAAATCTTCTATTTCATACTATTTGATAATCATAAATGACAAAGGAAAAAATTAAGAAAATCTGTAAATTAAAATTGTATCAAAAGCATTAATAAAAATTGGAAAATCTATTTAAAATACAACATAATACAGATGGGGGAGGGGGAAATAAATTTATCTTTGGATGTATTTATAATAAATTAATCATTCACAGTTTTAAAAAAAATATATCACATAACTTTTCCTGTGCATATTTAAAAAGTAATGCAGAAAAAAATAACTATTTTAATATTTTCAAACTGTTTTTTTTATTTACTCTCCCCTTGAATTTAATAATTCATAATTTATCTTTCTAAAATATTATATATCCAGAATAAAAAATTCCACACACTATACCATTAAATTTTAAGGTCATACACACAATGTAATTATACTGCTAGCTTCTGTACTTAATTTATTAGATTACAAGGGGGGATGAAAGAGCAGGATGAAAAATACGAGGCATATCCAGAAACTAAGTTCCGTTTCTATTTATATCTGCTCCAGCGCAGCGATCGCAGTTCTGTGCATGCCTGGCAGATGCTCAGTATCAAGGAGAAGAAGCATGCGTCATTTTTAGATCACTGTCAGCCATGTACGCTTTGTTGTACTTGTTTACAATGTCAGTGTTGATTGAAAATCCCGCTGCATGCGAAATCAGATGTGTAATTCGTTTTCTGAATGCTAAGAAAGTGAAATCAATCGAAATTTATCAGCAAATTTGCGAAGTTTACGGACAAAATGCGATGAGTGATTCAATGGTGAGAAGATGGGTCTGACAGTTCAATGAAGGACATAGTGAAGTGCACGATGAAGAACGAAGTGGGTGTCCATCTTTGATTACAGAAGAACTGGTTCACGCGATTGATGAGAAGATGAAGGAAAACCATAAGTTTACAATTAGTGCTCTCGCTATGGAATTTCCACAAATCTCAAGACCACTAATGCATGAAATTGTTACTGACAAACTGAAATTTTATAAACTTTGCGCACGTTGGGTACCAAAAATTCTGAGTCTCACAAAACAAAACGGATTGGTTGTGCACTTGAGTTTTTGACCCGTTATCATGAAGGCGGCATAGATTTTCTGTCACAGGAGATGAAACTTGGGTTTCTTATGACACCCCTGAAAGTAAGCGGCAATCAATGGAATGGAGGCACACTTCATCCCCAACAAGGGTTAAGCCGAAACACATCTTGACACCTCGAAAAATCATGTGCACAGTGTTTTGGGACAGCAAAGGCATCTTACTGATAGGCATCTTACTGATTGATTTTTTACCGCGAGGTCAAACAATCAATGCAGCTGTTTACTGTGAGACACTTACGAAATTGCGCTGCACAATACAGAATAAGTGCCGAGGATTTCTGTCAAAAGATGTTGTTTTTCTTCACGACAATGCACGACCACACACTGCAGATGTGACGAAAACCCTCCTACGAGAATTTGGCTGGGATGTGTTTGATCATCCTCCGTACAGCCCTGACCTCGCTCCTAGCGATTTTCATCTCAAGTCTTTCCTTGCCGGTTGAAGACACAGGCGGCAACTTTCTATGAAGAACGCATAGAAAAACTTGTGTTACAATATGACACATGCCTGCAAAATTTCGGCAGTTATGTGGAAAGGTAGTTTAAGAGTTTTACATTTTTGTCCAATAAATGTTTTTTTCTGTATCTGTATACAATTTATTTTTATTACCAAATGGAACTTAGTTTCTGGATATACCTCGTACATTAAAATTTTTAAAATTATACTAACAATCAACATTTTTAAGCAGAAATGCACAATCTAAAGTTCAACAAACTGAAGTCACTTGAAAGATCTTCATTACATTGAAATTAGTTTGCCATTTATGAAGATAGATAGAAAGGGAATATCAGGATTTATCGTACAGAAAATATTGTCTACTCATAGTAAGACAAATTGATAAGCATTTAAAGATATATATATATAATTTTGCACTTACTTTAATTTTGATGGCACTATGAATCAAAAGCTTTGCAGAATCTTCCGTTCTGTACTTTTTTGGAAGTGACACTCTAAAATGCTTCAAGACACCTTCAAAATCTAAAGCAAGCAATTCTTTCTGTGATAACTATAAAAAAACAAAAACAAAAAATTTGCATTATGGTATATGTACATCATACACAGAACTGCAATAGAAATCAATTTATATGATAACTTTTATTTAAGAGTCATCAGTATCAAAATAAATAACAATAATTATATATTTCAGTCATTAAAATGAATGAATTCCAATCGTGTCTTACCATTAATAATGCCAGAGCAACTTGAAAAATAACATCCATACCCTGAAAAAAATTGTAGCATTAAAGAATTTTTTTAAAATATGATTTATAGTTAATTAATATGAAGAAATTTTATGAAACTCTAATCAAAACATTCCTGTTTATTTAGAGCTTCAAATATTTTTAATTAAAAAAAGCAATAAATTTTAAAGACCAATTATTATATTTACATCATCTCTTTCCTATATTTTAATAATCAATTAAAAAAATCCAGAAGATAGCAGAAGAAATTAATTACATTACAAATATTACATAATGATTAGGGTTAAAAACAGATTTCAAAAATTATAACCATAATCAAAAGCTATTTCATTTCTACTGTTCTTTACAAGATATAATCAACATAATTTTAAATAAAGATTGTTTTTTTTTACTTTCCACAAAATTACCATTATAGTTTATTACTGCTTTAACTGTTTTTATAGATTCAAAAGTCATCAGACTATTAATCAAAGTAATCAAAAAATTATAATTATTGAAAAACTTATGATTATGTAATATTTTACTTGTGATAAAAAAAAAATAAGAAATAGCCACATTATGATACTTACATCGAGTAAAAACAAATCAATGATATAAAAGACAGTTATCAATGGAAATTTTGCTGTAAAAAGAGTTAGAAACCATTGGGACGCAAACATATGAACTTCTATTCCTAGGTCGTCAAAATGAGATACAAGTCCAGGCATATGATCCTATTGAGGACAAAATTAGACCTTACTTTTAATTTTTACCTCGGAAAATATTTTACAAAACAATCATCATTTCACAAGTATATTTAAAACTATTAAATTTTTAAGCACAAACAAATAAAAAAAATTATGTTTTATATATATATATATATATATACTATAAATAAAAATATTCTTTTTTTACTTTTTTTTAGAACAGAAATCACACAAACTGATAAATAGAACAGGATAGTAAATAAGAAACATGAAAGAATAAGAAACAAATTGAATGAATGAATAAACCATCCCACAATTACATGCATAGTTAAATTCAATCAAAATTATACCCTAATAATTACATATTCTAATCTTAAAATCATATATATAGTGAGTGTTGATTCAATTATTGATAGTCAACAAATTAAGACATTTTTACTACACATAAATGTAGTTTATTATTCATTTATTTAAAAGATTATAAAAGACAAAAATTCATCCCCAAATTGTACATTATAAAAGCAAAGACATAAGTATATCCACGAAATCTAACAAATTAATTTAATCTCTCTCTCATCCTGTACTTCCAACAGCTTACCTCCATCAATTTACGAAGTTGATAGAACTTCAAATGCAATTCTTCAAAAGCATTTCTAAACATATCCCGAGTATGATAGTCAAACATTATTTTCAATAAAACACCAAATGCTTCCTCCTCTGGCATCTAGAGCCAAAAATAACAAAACGAATGATAGAAATGTTAGTACACAGCAGCAAATTTTAAACACTTCAAATATTTTTTATGTTTTCAGTATTTTGTTTTATACTTTGAACAATATAAATGGTGACAGAATGAATCAGAACCAATTTTAATACATATCTTACCTTCCTTTTATCAAAAGAGAATAAAGAATGATAGAAGAAATGTGTATATTTACAAAGACATATTTTTACATTAAAAATTACTTTATTTTAAATAAAATAAGCAAAAGGAAAAGTTTGTAGAAAATTTTTAAAGTTTTCCAAATTCAAACATGTTAAACTACTTGATTAAAAGTATGGTTTTAAAACTCCTCATTAAATGCATTTTTACATTATTAGATTAAACAATTTAATCAAAGATTTAAACAATTTAGGTATATATACAAAATTCAGTAATTTATCTACTTACATGCAATAACAAAGCTGCAACTAGAAAAGATAATCCTTGGCAATAACCAATTTCAGGATCATATAATGAATACGCCTTTGAAAAAAAACAACTAATTAAAATGACTTTTCTTTCTTAAAATAATAACAAAAACTCCACTAAAAATCACTTTTAAAATAAGTACCATAACTATACTTACAAATATTCAAACTATGCAAAAAGTAAACATACAAAAATGAATCCTTTTTTTACTGTTAAATATTATTTGAAAATATATTTGAGGTCATTTTATAATTCTTAGACATATTAAAATAAAATTCATACGAGTTGAGTAATACAAGCTTAATATCTTTCAATAAAAACAAACAAAATTGAACCAAAACAATACAAGTAACTTCCTCACTAAACTTTAATAATGAACCAAATCTTGCTTCTTTTTTATTCTTTTAAAAACATTCTTAAAATTTACGTATGGAAAATTAATACAAATATACTTAAAGATGATAAAAAATGTAAAATAAATTTACCTTGCATATTTTATACAGAGATTCTTGACCAGTACCATTTCTTTCATTAAAAAGCTCATGAGCAGGAAATGTTCTATAAATATCTCTTTGGATAATACTTTCAAAAGAGCTATCCTGAAGAAAATATGTACACAATATATTAGAGTTAATATTTAATAATATATTTCTAAATATAAATACTGGATTATTCAAATATATCATAAAAAGCATTAAACACACACACACAAACATTTTCATCTTTTAAATAAGTCACTTTCAAAGTATACTTGCAGTAAAACAAGTTAAAGCCATGTAATTTTTACAGAACTAATTCTACAAAACATATTTATCAATTGAATAATTAATTTTTATACCATGTAATACATGCTAAATTTTTCTGTAATTCTCATATATATTTAATTTTTTATCATTACATAATAAGTTGAAATTTTAAAAGAAAGAAAACTGGAAGATGTTTCATCACACTCTTTTCAATTTTAAAATAACTTATTAAATTTACTGAACACAATTTTTCAAAAACATTCAAGGAACATAATCACTGTTGATTAGCGTTTCAAATATAGGCAATCATTAAAAGCCATTTAATTTTTTATACTAACAAAATGTAAATACAATATCTAAATATAATTTGGTGATACATGCATTGGTTACAAAAATTTTTTTAATGAAAAATACTAAAACCAAATTTATTTGATACATACTTACATACCTTATTTACAAGAGATTTGTAGACCTCTACAGTTCCTTTTTGATCATGACAACCAGCAAGTAGCTGCCAGACTTCTCCTCGGAGAGCTTCAGGAATACCACGCCTCACAAGACTAGTTAAATGTTTCGGTCTCTGGGACAAATTTTGTCGCCATTTTAAAAGAACAGCTGACCAACCTTCTAATTGAGTTTCTGTACAATCTTTACTAACTTCCCCAGTGCCACTTAACAATGGTTCATCATTATCTGTAATGATAAGGAAAAAATATGAATAGAAAAAAAGTAAAAGCACAAATTAAAAGGATTCAAAGAGAAATAAGTAAAAACTATTTTAAGAGGTTTAATTTTTTGATTATTTATCCTATAATTGATACTTAATTTTTATTTCATTAATAAATCCAAATGAGATTTTTACTAGACTATTATTAACTATGAAATTAAAAAAAAATACAAGCACAAATTTTTAATCCATAAATATAAAAATAATTCACAAAACATAATTCCTTACTTTATTTAAATAACTATAAAGCACATGCTTCCTCATGTAATTAAAATATTTATAAATGTTCATAATTTTGGAGCAAAAAAATATCACTATCAAAATGAAAATATTTGAATGTAATTTAAACATATATTCCAAATATAATATAAATACCTGATATAGAATCAGGATCATCAGGACTAGATGGAGTTGGCACATTGGTGGCTTTTGATGCTGTTTTAGAAAAATCGAGATTCATGGAAGCCTTTTTATTTTGTAGTTTAGTAGAACTAGTGACACCAACAACTTGGAGAGTATAATCACCAGTCATATCTAAATCAATCTAAATAATGAAAATTCATCACAATGTTAAAATTACCCTAAATTTCTTTGGGAGTCATATTTAGATTTGGTTAAAAATCATAAGTTACATAAATTGTATCCACACATTTATGTGATATATTTTATATATTTGCACAAAATGTTTTTATAAATTACAAGTTAAAGTACTCGTTTTATGCAAGGGTTAATTTAATATATATATATATATATATAATTCTTGATGTAGTATCTGAATTGTAAGGAGAGTAAAGCCCAGTACAAAACAATGTATAGAAAAATGTAAAAAAATAATTTTGTATTGAGTGCACTTATTATTTATCTATAATACCCCTTAAGCCTTTGCAACACCCTTGGGGATAAATTTTTGCAAATCCCCTTTTGTAGCAAATCTCTATTCCATGAAAGGAACGTGCCTACAAAATTCCAAGTCTGTAGATCTAATAGTTCAAAAACACAAATGTTTACATAACATTACTTAAACCCTCGAAATATTCCTTGGGGGTTGATTCAGGTAAAAACAAGAACCTCCTTCTTCATGGATTGGAGATAGAGGGTTACTACACCATATAGCTTCCTTGATCATACCAGGACTTGTTTGAGTTTTAGGGGCATGGACATTGTACACTTTTTAAAAATATATATTGATTAAATAATTAATTGGTGCTACATATCTTGATATTCACAATAGTACATTTTTAACATAAAAGTAACATTTTATTTAATTACAAAGAAATTTAGTACATAAAATAAAGGAATTTTTACTTTTATTTCTAGTAACAAGTTAATCATAAGAGTTCATCAATATTATTTGTTTTCAATGTAAGCGTATAACTACTAATTACATTCCTTTTTTTTCTCAATTTGAATTAGAACATTATTTTATATGGGTGTAATGCATCTGATATTATAAATAGGTTTGTTATTGATATGTATAAAACAATGGTCCCTTTAATCAGATATATTATAGTAAATATTGTTGTAAAAGGTGGGATTATTAAAGGCTTCATTCTTAACTTTTATTAGTACAAAATTATTCATATATAAACTAATTGCAAAGGGAATCACTACAAAAACAAAATACACATTAGTCATGAACTTATGGTGAAGTCCATAAAATAATTTTATTATCAATGAAAAATATTACATTAAAATTTTTCTATCTAAATGAATAGGAATAAATATTATTCAATATTAAATATTTTAATTACATAAATAATTGTTTAATATTGTGTAAAAAGTAAAAATGGAATCCCAAAATAAAAGTAACTAAAATAATTTGCAAACAAATAATATGATTTATTTACAAAAGAAACATTCCATATTTTTAAGAAATAATTACTTCATATAAAAACAATGAATTAAAATAATTAATTATAAATAATAATTTTATTGGGTTTCATTAAAAAGAAAAACTATGGTTTCCTTTAACTGTAATTTTAACAATTGTATTCTGAGAGAAAAATAACTTACTTCTCTAACACTAAGATAAAACTGTTCATATAGTGTTCTCTTTGAAAAATACCAAAATCGTTCAGTTGGTGGGAATATTTTAGCTTTTGTTTCGATTACAAATCTTACAGGTTCTTGGATGCCACAAATCACAAGATCAGCAGCAACAGTCATATAGACTCGAGTGTCTAGAACAAAATTATATAAATTAGTATTGATCATAATATATTAAATATCAATCTAAATGTATTAAAAAGGATTTAAATACGATTTCAAATTTTAAAGTATTGTCTTAATGTGCTAGAAATTTCTTATTTAATAAACAGAAATTTCTTATTTAATAAACAGAAATTTATACTCATTTTTGGTACAATTACACATTTAAGTATTTTATTACAATTTACTCTCTTACTTAATAACTATAATATTCTATCAAATACATTTGCTTTGGAAGAGCAACAATCAAGAACATCCATATAATAGAATATTCATGTTCAACTGACATATAGAAATGTATTGAATGGGGGGGAGTAAAATTCATTATATTTTTTAAAGTACAATTTTTATTATAAATAATCTTTGATAATTTTTTTTCCCTCCAAATAATTATAAGGGTTAAATTATTATAAAATTTTGACTAAAGCCAACTCTGACTTTTCCAAAATATCTAAATTCACTCTCACAAGAGTTCATGAAAATGTTAATATATTTAAATTTTTATTGGCAAATACGAATAGTTTTTATTTTGTACAATTCTTTTACCAAACAACATAGTCTAATTAATAATTTCTGTATCCCACTCTAATTGGTATTACTAAATTTCAAGATATATTATGACTGACATATTATACTCTGGAGGATAATATATATAATTAGTATATCATAAATATAATTATAACCTTAATGGAGATAAGTACTGATTTAAGGCAACAAATGAGAAAATCATACTCTTTTTCCTTCCTCTAAAGGAAATTATTTTAATGACAAAAGTAAATTCATATTTGAGAAACGTATATTTATCTTTTTCAACATTTACACAATTCGAAACTTATCATTAAATTGCATATAGTTTCCCTAATTAATAGTTTACTGTTTATATTAAAATAAACTTATGATTAAAATTTTAACACAATCCAAAATTTTATTTACTTTTTAATATTATTTTTAAATTAAAGCAACAATGCTTTTGTTCACCTTCATACTTCCAGAAATCTAATTTTAGCTGAAAATCTTAAGAACTTTGTAATTAAATTTCTTGATTAGAACAATTTTTTGATTTTCTTTCTTTAAAACACTACCAGGCAAAAAAACAAAAAATTATGAGTAATGATTTAGTTTATAAGATTAGAAAAAGTAATAATTCAGAAATATGTGATTATCTTCCATAAGCATAATACAAATAAAAAATTGTTTAAGAACTAATTTTTAAAAATCAGAAACACAAAAATATAAATTTCATCATTCTAAATTCTAAAAAATTTTCTTTAAATTTTTAATTTTATATCATGTAGACAATTTTTAGCAAAATTTTTAACCACATGTAAGAAAAGTAGTATAAAGGTAATAAATAACAAAACAAGAAATTATAGCACAAATATTTTTTTGATATTGAAGAATAACAAATATACAGTTTACATAGCCATATATTAATTTAAAGGCAAAAAATTTTTTGAATAAAGATATGTTCATACTAGAAAGAGAACTTAAGAAAATTAATTTAAATTCATATATATAATAAGATTTGAATGTTTAAAATAATTTCATATAAACCCTATACTATTAAAAATTATAACTATTCTTTTATTATGATACATAATTTTCTTAACTTTGAGGCATAAAAAATAAATTTGAAGAAATTTTCCTTAAACATGTCTTTTTCACAGAATACAAAAATTAATTACAAAAGCATTTTCCTCTTCATTTGAATTATTTCATGAAATCAACATACCTTTTGGAGTCTCTTCATTTAAAATTTCAAAAGCAGGCTCATTTGGATCCCACAGTCCTGTAATGACATAAGGAGATTTTTCTCCAACTGCTGGTTTAGTGAAAGACATCTGTATAAATAAAAAATTAAAAAATGTCATTTTTAAAAAGGAATGAATTGCAATAATGTGTGGGTGTACACAAGAACCTGCATGTACATACATATATGCATACAATGAAGAGCAAATGAATAGAAACAGTTAACTTTTAACAAATATGCTGTGGGCAGCTATGTAAATGGAAAACAGTTTATCTAAGCATTTATTCAACATTATAAAGAGTGATACAATGTTAATTTATAATACTCAGACACAATATGGGTAACACAAAAGATCTAAGTGTATTTAATCAAGAAAAACAAAATGGTCTGAGGTCACTCGAGCTTGGAAAAGATGCAAGTTACGGGGATTTTCTTAAGCCATTGTACTAAACAGCCAAGGATATGGCAATTCTGATAAAAATTTCTTGCATTATCACTGATAGGGACAACAAGGGAGAAAGAATGTATAATTTCCATCTAACTTGCATGGTAACAGCACACAAACAATCCATAATGCAAGAGATTAAAAAAACTAAATACATTTTTAATTAATATTTAAAAAAACTAAAAATACATTTATAATTAATATTTAACAATCTCTTTATAAACATTTCAATGTACTCCATTTAAATTTACACAAACATAAAACATCTGAATATTAAAAAAGTGTAATCTTCAATTAAAATAAGACTAAAATAAAACAAGTAACAAGAAAATATTGATGCCCTATACAGCACATCAGATCTCTAACTTACATAAGAAAAAATTAATAAATTGAATTCAAATGTGTGTTTGACATTCTAAGTATACAGTACATTTAAAAAAACATTCATGAATCAAATCAATAAGCAAAAAATATTTTTAACTTGCCATTTCAATCAGCTGCATATCACTATTACGAATATTTCTCCCGGGAGAAATTAATAATCCAAAACATCTAAGTAAAAAGAAATAATACAGATTTAAAAATAATTCTTGAATTGCATATTTTTATGATGCAAAACTACAGAACATCCTTACCTGTCAATTATAAGTTCTTTGTTATCAGAAATTTGCTGCACTGTCAAAACCACACTTTTTTCTAACTTACAGCGCAATTTAAAATAATCTTTGTCCTTTGGGCAAGATGCATATCCACCCTAAATAAAACATAGATCCACATTATCAATTATTTTTTAATTACAAATAAAAGCTGTAATAAAACTATTATATAAGTAACAAATTTAAATATTACAATATACTAAGTACAACATACATGCAGTATTATTTCCTTAAGAAATTAACACAACATAAAAATAAAATCTAATAACCAAATAAATCACCTTTGTGTCATCTTCTTTGAACTCTAATGTGCCTTCAAAAACATATGTGACTATATTTTTATTTATATATTCTGGATTACTTTTTTCCATTCCATATGAATCTGATTTAGGTAGTGGCAGCCTTGGAATTTTTTTCACTGCAGCAGAAAAACACTGCATAATTTTTGGTACCTTAAAAAAAGATTTATAATGCAATTATACTTCCACTTCAAAATAAGCCCCCCCCCTTCAAAGAAACTATAAATACTATATTTATACATATATAAATTGATATATTTTGCACTTTTATTCATCATTGTGTAATATACTTCTTTCACTTCATTATTAGATTAACCATTGATACAATCAACAGTTTAATTTGATAATGTTTATTAAACAGCAATCTATAATTTTCTGTAAATGTGAGAGTGATTTAAAAAAATTTCTGAACCACTAGAGGCCGCCGTGAGTACAACTCAGTGTTCTGATATAAATAATAATAATCCTTTATAAATATACACATGGCATGAAGTAACAATATTCTATGTGAAGAACTGTGATGCAGATGCCTCTATATTGCTGTTCCCATGTAGTGATTTTTGAAGAGGGAAAAACAGAGTGGATAGAGTACTTCACAAAAAAAAGTGTAAAAGCAAGAGAAGTACACAATTTCAGAACATACTGGAGGACTTAGTATCAAATTTTTGCTGAGTAGATCAAAGAGCTTAAATTTTGTCAGGGAAGCTTAGAAGATGATCAAAATGTCCACCTCTCCAGAAATGGAAGCAAAAAACATAGAGAAAGACTTAAATGGTAAAATAAAAAAATAATTTGAATTAAGTCAGTGATTTTGTACTTCATTTTGAGAACTCTTCAAACAACCCTCTTATATTGAAAATTATAAGCAAACCCTAGCAACATTGCTTTTTCCTCACAAAAATTTTAACGTAGAAACATGTTTGTAATAAGAAATTAAATCTAAAATGTAATGATAAACATCATTATAAAATGATAGAGAGCTTACTGCTTCTGGGATTTCACAACGAAATACATGACACTGAAATATGGTAGAATCTGGTATTGTGCCTTGGCTGCATTTATGCACTAAAGACAAACAATTCACATCTTTTGATCCAGGCTCTCCAGAAATATGAGCAATAATTTGTGAAATAGGAAAACTTGCTATTTCATTTGAAGAACTTGGTTCATATAATCTGAAATGAAATACATTATGTATTTTATTAGAAATCCTTCAAGGAAAAAAAATTAATTGTGAAATAATAAATAACTGATACAAAAAAAACACTTAAGAATCATATAAAAGTTTTACAAGACAAACAATTAGAAAGAATAGTAATGTTATTGGGGAAAATCTTACTTATATATTAAACTTTACTATTTAAATTATATTATACACAAATAGCTCCAAAATGCAAAATGCCCTCGGAAGAAATTTTTTAGAAAAAACTATATTTCTGAATTTTTAATTTCATACTTTTCAAAATAAGACTGAAAAAAATTATACCTACATAAAATATTTAAAGACTTGTATAAATCATTTATCAATTGATATTGTTAAAAAAGTAAGCATCTCATTAAAAAAAATTGCTTTTCCACATGGAAACAATTTTGAAACATCACATTTCAATTTAAGAGAACAAAATATTCTCATAAACAAAATTTAAATTTTGTCAATCACTACTTTCATAATCATAACAATTGATTAAAGTCACATAAAAAATTACAAACGAATAAATTACACAACAAATCATCACAAAAATTAACTTATTTTTTAATTCAATGCGTTAGACAATTGTATAATTTTGGATAAAGTAAAAAAAATTTCAACACTTCTTTATATATCTTACATGATGTAGCCTTCAGAATTGACTGGTAAGGAAAGAGATATATTAAGAGCCTTGGCTGATTGTTCATTCAAAACTGCCATATTTTTACGCACATCCATTTCATTTCTAGGATCACTAATTACTGCACTACCCAAGTATGTAATGCGATCAAACACAGTATAATCTCCATCAGCTATGCTGATTGATATAGACATCAAATCTAAAAGGAAAAACAAAATCTATAGCAGTTTTATTTAGATTGAACAAGGTCTACAAATAACATTAAAATACCAAAATCATTTCGAAATAAAATTTTACACAAGTCCTACATAAAAAAAAAAAATGCAAATATGGAAATAAAATAAATTTAAAATACTTCAATAAAAAATATTGAGTAAATACACAATTGTAACATATAAAGACTTGATTTATTTTGTTACATTTTATTTGAAAGGAAAAAAAATTTCAATAATTTGAATATAGTAAAAAAATATCAACTATTTAAGGATTAACTTTATATTACTAAAGTCTAAAAATTACATCTAATTGAAACATTATTTAGCAAACATATTAAAAAAATTTAATATTTCATTTGAGGATAACTTTATTTTCAGAACATTTTTAAAGAAAAACTTAAGAATTTCATATGCAATTGCAAAAAGTTTAGAATTACAGTAACTTAAAATATAAAATTTTATTGAAAATAATAAGGTTTTATACTAATTGCAAAAAGTAAATATTAAATAAATTTCATTAATTACATAACTTAGTGAATAAATTACAACACAAGAAACACATAGAGCTAAATATGTCTTTACAACAGTAGAACCATGTAAACATTAAGTGCAACACACAGCTACCTTAAGAGTTTGATAAGACCTAAATTATTTCCTGTTATAGTCACTATCAAAAGTGAGAGCATTTCCCATCCAACTTGAAAGAATTGGGCAGAAAAAAAAGATATATTTCCTCTGTTACATTTTTTTCTTTTTTACTTTTTTTTATTGTACAATACTTGGGATTCTTATGTATAATACTTCCTTTTTCAACCATGTAAGATATTACATGAGTTAGTCATAAAAATATTTTTTTATAAAACAATGCCTTACAAATCGTTCTACAGGAAATCTAAAATAAAAGCAAATATATCAAGTCACTAATGAAACAATCTACACTCTTAAGACATTTTAAAACTAAATATTCTGTTGGAAAACTAAACATAAAATGATTATAAACAAATTTTCAACTTATTTCATGATATAAATTTTTTACCTATTTACTAATTTAAAACAGAACAGGTTCAGCAGTCAATAAATAGGTTCTCCCTATGCAGCACATAAAAATCTAGTATCTTAAAATACTTAATATGCTTTATAATTAAGAAAATTTAGAAGTCTCAAATCGCAATGCTGATGTCAAGCAAAAAAATAGCTTTAATAATATATGTTTTGTTAATAAAACACAAAAAAAATTATGTATTTAAATTCACAACTTTTACAAAAAAAACATTTTCATTTAAAAATTTTATATATTTTTTTTATCCAAAAAGATATATATAAACAATACATAAACGTTAAATTTTTAAAACTGATAAAAAAAATGACAACTGTTAAAAGAAAAAAAATCATAACTCTTACCTTCATCTAAAGGACTTGGTGTTGTCGTGTACATTATCATACTTTGATCCAAAGAATCTGATCTTTCACACCTAGGTAGTTCAGTAGCAACCATGGTTATTTTTTCATTATTCAGGCATTCATTTACAGGCTGATGAGAAGTATCAACCACATTCTACAAATAAGATTAATAAATTAATTTAAAAGAAATAAAATGGCTACATACATCATACAATGTTTATCAAAAAATACATTTCAAGACAGAATCTTCTTAGAGTGTATTTAGTAATAAATAATTGTGACACTGCAGTTTTCGGTACTTACGTATTATCGCAACCTACTGACGAAAAAAAAAAACTCATGCAGTATGCCAATTCAGCGCGTACGACACATAGGAAATCGGGGTTGTCAACTTAGCTAGTTTTTAATAGAGTTGGCGATTGATGCGATAATACGTACGTATCCAATTTTCATGCATTGAATGTGTAATTTTATTAAAAGATATTCTAATGTGGCTAGGATCATTAACTGAAATTTTCAAACAGTTTAACACTACTTCATGTAAAACAATTCCTTTTCATAGAAAAACTGGAGACTTTCATGGCTAAAAACAAATATTAGAGAAACAATTTTGAATTCGCTGGATGAAGTAAAAATGTTCTCCATATGACTGAAATTATGTACGAAATAAAAATAAAATAAAATGTTAATTGTTTGTAAAGCTTATTACTGTTCTGCCTCACATAAGTAAGAACATCTGCATTTGGAATAATTACTAGTTGTATTTATTATTACAGAATCGTTTGCTATAATTCAATTCTTTTCATTATTTGTTGAACAATGTGTATATATATATAAACTCTTCTAAAATGACCCACTTTTGATGAAACTGGGGCATTTATTCCAATTTTTATTTTTAAACAATAAGCTTTCAAATATTTTCATCTATTTTCAAAAAAAAAAAATTGGAAATTTACATTTAAAAAAAAATCGCTTGCAAAAAATGGTACTCACGAATTCCTTAAATATTTTTTTAATATGTCCGTGTTAATTTTTTTTAAGTTTGTTACTTTCTGGAAATACATATTCTCAGCAAATTTCAACTAAAAATGTTTTACACTCAACTAACGAAAAACAGATTAAAAATATTCAGGCGCTTAAAAATTTTGTTGCAAATTTACACTGCGAGATCGATACAGTTTATTCAACTCTAAAATAATATTACGCAAGAAACTAATCAAACAATCTAGCAAAATGATTTTTGAAATGCAAACATATTTTTAGAGCACGCGCGATATTTCTCCAAAAATTCAAATAAAGAAAATAGTGTCTCAGGAGAATTTAAGAAAATCTTACAATTTTTCAAAACATTGAATTTATACCAAAATGAATGAAATGCACTTTCATCAAATATTTTTGCACATTAATTTTTCGCTTTTCTGTAAAAATACATACAGTGAGCCACAAAAGTGTTCGCACACTTGCAATTTCCAATAAAATTTTGTGTTTTCGATTAGTAAAAATTAATGTATCGGAATTGTAATTTTTTTATAATATCTGCAAACTTGTTCTTACTGGAATGACAATAATTTTTTTAAGAATAATATAATTATTATTTTTAAAAATTAATAATCAAAAAGCTACTTAAAAATTACGCCACAAAAGTCTTCGTAAGACTTAGCAAAAATCTCAACATAGCTTCAAATATTGTATTTCTTTCTTAATTTGGTACTCAGTAAGATATCTTTTAGTGTCCACAACGACTTTTAAATGTCTTGGTTATAGATTTAATCAGTTTTTTGTAAATTCTGCATCGATTTTCCTCCCTGCTTCTGTGATTGTTTTTACTTCACATTAGGTGTTTATATGTCCTGTTTTCTTTTTTAAAAATCAAATTCTCCCCAAATATGTTCTACCGGACTAAATAAAGTTATTGAGAGGTTTTTCAGATTTAGGGGACAGTTATAGAGGCACCAGCGACGTACATTGAGAGCAGTGCGCTTGCCGTCCTTATCCTGTTAAAAATGAAGTCGTCTCCAATATTCAACTTTTGGGTGGATAATTTGAATTTTCATTTTAAAATACACTGCTCAAAACAATTAGGGGAGCAAGCAAAAAAGTGAAGAAAACCGTGTGAGACAGCCACGTATTGGCATGCAATGCATAGTACACGCGTATTAATGCGCAATACAGAAAAAGGCGTAAAAAAATTTGGAATTAAGCTTTTTTTAATTCTTTGAAAATATGGAAAAAACATGAAAAGATGATTTAGGGCAATAATTTGGTTACATGTAAACGATAAAAAAAAAGGTACTGTTTAGACATGATGCATGAGTTTTAATAGGGCGTGTGGTCTCCTCGAACAGCTAAGACTGCTGCACACCTGTTTGCCATGGATGCGATGAAGTTATCGATCAGACTTTGGGGAATACTGTTCCACTCCTCAAGAAGTGCAATCTCCAAGTCTCGGACAGTAGCAGGCGGCCTTGGTCGCGCAGCAATGCGTCGTCGGGGCATGTCCCAAACATGCTCGATTGGATTCAGGTCAGGAGAGCACGCTGGCAATTCCATACGCTGTATTGTTTCAGCTTCAAGCATGTTCTCCACCAGACGAGCTCTATGCGGTCGGGCATTATCATCCTGGAAAACAAAGGAATCTCCAATGGCTCCAGCGTAAGGGATGACATGAGGTCGAAGTGAGGTCTGCATACCTTCGGCCAGTCAAAGTGCCATTCCGAATGATATGCAGGTCCGTACGTCCACCTATGCTGATTCCACCCCATACCATCCAACCAGCTCTTCTGTATTGTGACCTTTCACGGACGAATGCGGGGTTATTTCGAGTGTCCCTGTCCCTCCATACAAGAACACGTCGGGTGTCACATTCTAGACTGAATAGGGACTCGTCTGTAAACAGCACTTGGCTCCAATCATGTTGCTCCCAATCTCGATGTTCAGCAGCCCATCTTCTTCGGGCCGCACGGGGGCGTGGGGTCAACGGAATGCAGACCATTGGCCTACGTGCATAGAGCCCTCCCTCATGAAGCCAATTACGTACTGTTTGGCTGGACACCCTTCGTCCTGTTGCTAAGAGCAACTGTCTTTGCAGCTGCGTAGCATTCTCTGTTCTGTTTCGACGGGCTGTTAACTGTATATACCGGTCATCAGTTGATGTAGTGGCGCGTGGCCGACCTGCCCCTGGTCGACGTCTAACATTTCCTGTTTCTTGTAATCGATTCCACAGCCTTGCAACAACACTTCTGGCGACTCCAACAGCGTCCGCGACACCACGTTGTGTTTGCCCGGATTCCAGTCTGCCTATAACACGCCATGCCATGGATTCAGGTAAATCACGTTGTTGAGACATTCTCAAGTAACCTTGTCTCAAAAAAAAAAAAATACTGCGCAATCGAATTTCACAGTTACGGCAATAAAACAGACGTTTCTGCAACATCCCGATTTCTGCCCTTATCTCCTTTTTCTGGTTTTTGACGTCATGAACTTTGATTTGCATATAAAGCTTTCTTCTTCCGTTTCCTGGTAGGCTTTACATTATGGATAATTCATTTTATGTTACTTATTGGTATACATCTTCGCTTACTTTTGTTAAAATCATGTGCTCCCCTAATTGTTTTGAGCAGTGTATTTAAATAGAGCTCATGATTCTCAATACAATAAAAAAATATCAAATTACCTACACCTGAAACCGATTTACACCCCCACACAGGAACACTTCCACCTACATGGTTCCTTGATCCAACTAGATTCTTGGGATTAAGTTTCAGAAAATTCAAAATTGAAAGCAAATTGATTGGGATGACAGAAAATTCAACATTTTTAGCTCCTATGGGTGCATAATAGTTTGTAAATGATTAGGTAATTTGGTATTTTCCCATGATATTGAGAATCATGAACTCTATTTAAATATTTTAAAAGGAAATTTCAAATTAATCGCCCAAAATTTGGGTATTGGAGACGACTTCCTTTTTTATCAAGATAATGACGCCGAGTGCACTGCTCTCAATGTACGATGCTTCTAATTGTCCCCAAAATCTGAAAACAACTCTCAATCACTTTATTTAGCCCAGTAGAACATATTTGGTGAGAATTTGATTTGAAAAAAAAAAAGAAAACATGACATATAAACGCATAATGGGAAGGAAAAACAATAATCACAGAAGCATGGAGGAAAATCGATGCAGAATTTACAAAAAAATGATTAAATCTATACTAAGACGTTTAAAAGTAGTTGTGGACACTAAAAGATATTCTACTAAGTACCAAATTAAGAAAAAAATACAATATTTGATACTATGTTGATATTCTTGTTAAGTGTACGAAGACTTTTGTGGCGTAATTTTTAAGTAGCTTTTTGATTATTAATTTTTAAAAATTATATTCATACTATTTTTTAAAAATTAATAAAGTTATTCCATTAAGAATAAGTTGCAGATATAAAAAAAAAATTACAATTCCGATATATTAATTTTTACTAGTCGAAAACACTAAATTTTTTTTTGCAAATTGCAAGTGTACGAACACTTTTGTGGCCCACTGTATATAAATTTATTTTGAGAGGAGGTTTTGAGAACTCAAAAGGTTTAAAAGTAAACAAAAAGCATAATCTAACAAATAATTCAAGACATTAAAGTTATCGCACTCTTTTTGACAAATTTTCTTGAAGAATACAAATATCGAAATAATGCTGACAGTTATTATAAGCTGTAAATAACCAGCAATTCAATTCGACAGGAAGTGAGAAATTATGAAACCAAAAAGTAAAAGTTTCCCATTTTTTTCCCACCACGCAAAATCATTTTCGTACTAAATAACGCAATTAAAAATTTAAAATACCGTAAAATCCGACGTACAACAAGCGCCTTTACTTTTAGGCTGCATTTTTTAATTTTTAGGTATATTCGCCGTATAATGCGCACCCTCTTTTTTTTAACGAAGAAATCTTGAGTCTATATGTGCAATGTTCTTTATGTTTTGAAATTATTTATCCGAGATATTATCTAAGGTTTTTGGAAAAAATAGTATACTTTTAGAATTACAGCTCTTGAAGTTCATAAGGTATGTCATTTCTTTAAAATAAACAATATTTTGATATATGTAGAAGTATAGTTTTTTTTTTATATATAATCATCTTTTTTGTTAAGCTATCATTTTTGCACCCGGCGTATAAAGCGCATTCATAAATTTCGATCTTATTGTGTTGAAAGTGTGCATTATGCGCCGGATTTTACGGTAATTGTAAAAGGTAAAATGTGTAATATGGTCTTTATGTTTCTGAATTTTAGAATTCTCACTGCTATTTCTGCTCATAATTCTTGTGTTCGAAGAAGTTTTAACATTAATTAGATAATACATGTGCAAAAAAAGATCCCGAAAAAAGTACATTATTCCGTCCGAAAAAAATAGTATTAATTTAACACATTTTTGAATTACTCTCTCTACTATTAGCTCACTCTCTCCCTATATATTTATTTATTTATATATCTTGTTCAAATTTTGAATCGTTAATAAAATATTTTCTATTCTCATCCAATCAAGTACAAATAAATTTTTTGAATCTTGTAGTGGATAACACACTTGATGTTAATACAGTTTTTTCAAATATATATTAATTAATTTAATTTAATTAATTACCGGTTTTCAGAGCCAACTTAGATTTGTCTCCATTGTTGTAACACTGTAACTGTTAAAACAATGACAAAAATTGACGTCGAAAATCGGTTCTTCAGCCAAACCGGGTGTGCATTGTTACAACAATGTAGACAAATGTGTGTGCTCTTTTATTTATTTCCAACTATTGGTTCACTTTCTCCCAATATATATATATATATATATATATATATATATATATATATATATATATATATATATATATATATATATATATATTTATCTTGCTCAAATTTTCAATCGTTAATAAAATACTTTCTAATCATCCCTTCAAAGTAAAGGAATTGATTCTTAAAAAAAAAAATTTTTTTTCTAGTTATGTAATTAAATTTATAAACATTTGTTTGATACCTCCCTTTTCCCGATTTACGGTTAAAGAAAAACACTAAATTAGTAACAAAAGAAGAAGTTTTTCTTTCTCATCCTACATAAAATTGCAGTTTGTTATTTTAGGTGTGTGTGCCTTGTCTACAAATGTGGGCATTGCATGGCTCACACTAACTACATACATAAGTTGTGCTGAATTTGATCACAAAACTTGACCGTGGATGTACTTTCTCAAATTTAAATGCTTTAAAAATAGTAATTTAAAATTTAGAACTGTAATAAATATTATATGAGCTATCTTTTTTTTCTTTATATATATATAGCTTATAGTTAACTTCAACTAAAATTTTTAAAAAATTATGGTAAAGAGGGATATTGTAAAAGATTAGAATAATTTATAAGCAACCTATAAGCATAAAAAGCATTTGGAGGAATATTCTTTTAAAAATATTTTTTTAACATGAAAATACACTTTAATTGCATTTTTTACGACAATAGTATTTCACTCAAAACATATTCAAGAAACTCAATTTGTATATAAGACAAAGCTTTAATACCTAATTTTTAAAAATCCTAGGTTTTGAATATGAGATGAATCCCAAACTTTATTTGAAAAATTTAAATAATTGTAATCGTTTTTGCTTTGAATTCGATTAGATTTTTGTTGAACGAATTTTTAAACAAAATCCTCTTTTAATGTCAATATTAATATAATTTAGTTATTTACCTCAAATAATAGACACATGTACGCATATTATTAGACAGATTTATATATATAATTTAATTTTATTCTTATTTAATTCATAATTATTTTTGTGACTACACTTTACTAATACTCTACTTTATTAATAACGTTCATAAAAAAATGTTTACTTATATAAATACGAGAACATTTATAACGGTATATAAAGCCTTATGACGATTTTCAAAAACATTTTTCACTTTTAAAGAAATGTTTCGAAGAATTACTGAGCAGCACTTTTAAGTATTTATCCACGAGAGCTGCGGCTTTCGCTACAGAAAATCTCTATTTTGACATAGATTAAAATTGGACTATCAAACAGACATCAACAATAAAAGTTTTTTCCACCAACTAAAAGCAAACAGGACTTTAACAATGAAGATGATCGAAATCTGTGTGAAAATAAGAAGGTGCAGGCTATCGAGTGAAAAAGGGGTCGATTTTGTAAAAGATGTTCATGAAAATACCGTATAGACATCAGGCAATGACTTCATCGACCAAGATTACATCCAAATTCCTCTGATGTTTACTTATTACCCCAAATGAAAAGCAAAAGACGACAAATTAAGATCACACCTCGTTCACCCCATCGAAAGTCTGAATTTGTTTCTTCTTCCGCAAGAACTGCTAAGATATTACTTGTATGCACCGTGTTAGTTTATTAACAAAATAAACTAAATTTCATGTATTTTTAAAAGCAGCTAAAAGCAAAGGAATCATCACATATTCTTTTTTTGTTTCTCTAACCGATACGCTACCATGATAAAGCCCCAAAAGAAAAACAGATGCTTTACATATGAACAATAATTTAAACTTCAAAGATCTGAATATTAAATATACGTGACTGTGCGCTCTATGGCATGCATATTTCACCACACGCATCCAAAGTAAAACAGAATTTTTACTAGCTACTTAGAAGCGCAAGGATTATCGTGCTACATGGTACTATCAAAGTTTACATGTCCTATTTATACTAAAGGACTTACAAGAAATACCCAAAGGAATTTACTGCTAGAAAATATTTCAAAAAGAAGGATACAATACCAAAACAAAAAAAAAAAACAAGCAGCTAATCTCAAACTATCAGAAAACCATTACCAAAATTTATGGTAAAGAGTGTTTTTTTTTTCAGGTACAGAAGTTTAAGTTGGCATTACTTTCCAAGATGGCGACCGATTTAACAGCTGTCAAGTGATTTATTCTCAGTTTGGTTTGGCAATTCATCATGAATAGACTCACGCCTGAACAACGCTTTCAAATTGTGCAATTTTATTTCGAAAATAATGGTCGCGCGATTTTCATAAGCGAATTTTGTTTAGCGATGAAGCGCACTTCTGGTTGAATGGCTACGTCAACCAACAAAACTGCCGCCTTTGGAGTGAAGCTAATCCACAAGTGTATGTCGAAACACCGTTACATCCAGAAAAACTGACTGTTTGGTGCGCTTTATGGGCTGGTGGAATCCTTCTTCAAAAACGATGAAGGCCACAACGTTACAGTCAATGGTGATCGGTATAGAGCCATGATTACTAACTTTTTCATTCCTGAATTGAACAATCATGATGTCCAGGTGACCGCCTAATTTCACGTTTTGAACCTGTGAATTGTCCTCCAAGATCTTGTGATTTAACACCGCTAGACTATTTTCTGTGGGGCTATGTAAAGTCATTGGTCTATGCGGATAAGCCACAAACGCTTGACCATTTGGAAGACAACATTCGCCGTGTTATTGCCGATATACGGCCACAAATGTTGGAAAAAGTCATCGAAAATTGGACGTCCAGATTGGACTGCATCCGAGCCAGCCGTGACAGTCCTATGCCAGAAATCATATTTAAAATGTAATGCCACAAGATTATCTTTCGAATAAAAAAAAATACATGTCAATCGAATAATACATCGTTGTTTTATCGCAATTTAAAGCTCTATACCTCTAAAAAAACACCCTTTAGAAAGTAATTGGGATAAGGTAGGCGCTAAAATACTCGTGTATGGAATTATAAAGCTGCTAGCTCAAAGCATGAGCAAAGATGTTTAGAAATACCCTTTCTTAGGAAATCAAAATGAGTAGATACAGTGTACAACGCCATATGAATAACAAACTGCACAACCAAATAGCGAACAGCATATTCAATTTACATCAACTGCAAGGCTGCTGGGCATCCGGAGTGTTGGAATGGATTCCAAAATCGTTTAAAATCAGAGAAAAACACAACCCAGATAAAGAGACCACGAAAACGTTTCTTCGATTAGCAAACTCTACTTTATAAAAAAAAATTAACCAATTAATCCACTAGCTTCCTAATTGTACCATTAAACACAGTTCGATCTCAGTCACCATTTAAAAAAAAAATCCCTTTTAAAAACTGATGATATTGCTTTCAAGAGAATCCTCGTGAAATCAACCCTAGACGTTTTAAAATTCATCAGGTATCTCGTAGATAGATATTTTGTCAGTTACCAGAAATAACTTAACTTTCTGACTTAGACAAAGCTCCAAATGTAGATAAGGTGCTTTTTGGATATTGCTTTTCAATATTTGCACTGAAATAAACTTTGAAAGCTTTACGATAAAAATGTTCCTTTTTTTTTTAATTGTTGTCTGTGACGACGTCTGCGTATTTGTAAAAGAACGCGCATCGTAGTTAGAGAGGTACTAGTTTACACTGTTATGGAAAAAATCTAATTACTTTAAACTGATGAAGCAAAAATATTAATACAATAAAATACAAATATGAAAAATTAATTCAGATTTGCAATCAAATAGTGGACATTTATAATAGAAAAAAATAACGTTAACAGATTCAAAACTTTTTTAAAGAAATCTATAAAAAAATTCAAATGGATTAACTAATGAAAAATTATTGATAGCGAAAAATCTTCAGATTATAACTAATTCATAATATATTGGTATAAATTGTATACTATACTCTACTTACATTTAAAGCCAAATAAATAAATCTAATATAACTAAATATCTTTTAATGTAAGAAAAAAGTTACATATCATGAATAAAATACAAGGTTCCCATTCAGAGTAAGAAATAAAATTCTTTTCTTTTTTTTTTTAAATTTCCAAATTAAGAATATTACATTTTATAATAGCCCCAAGAAACATATGTCCATCTAATTAAATTTTAACTTGCCTGTTCTTCCTCTTTAAGGTTAGTGGATTTGTGTCTCCATAGCTTTTATGCATTATGTACTACTATTCTAAAACAAAACGGTCAAAATGTACCTTCATAATCTATTAGTCATAACTTTTTTCTTTCAAAAATTTTTTATAGATTATTACTTAAAATATCTAAAATAATTGATTAATTGATTGGTTTTCATAAGCACAAGCGCCACCTTTAGCGATACTGCGCCAACACATTCGCTAATCTAACAGTAACCAAGATCAACATGTAATCAATAGTTACAAATGCATTTTGTGAGCTAGTCATAAGGCGTAAAGGAAGAAAAATAAGTATTGGTTAACAAGGAGGAAGATTTAAAACAAGGAAAATCATCAGGATCCTCATTCACCAATATGTATGTATATATATATATTGGTGAGTAAGCATTAACTTCACGCTATAAAAAGCAGGGGTGTCAAACTCGCGGTCCCCAACAGACATTTTTTCGGCCCGGACAATATATCAGCACGCAATAATATATAATAAAATTTTTCTGAAAATCATCAGAAATAGGAAAGATAGTAGCAGAGGAGAGATGTCAAGCGTCAGGACATAAACATTAAATTATTCTTGTTCTTTTATATATGCTTATTATAATGTATTATTCGAAATAAACCTACGTTTCTATGAATATCTATTTTTTTGTGTGGTCCACTTAAAGTTAAACCTTGTTTGTTTGCCCAAGTTAGCCTTTGAGTTTGATACTCTTGCTATTAAGCAATACGAGGCCCTATTGGCGACGCACCGCGTAATTTTGAACCACGGTCAAGTGACAAGGACGATACCTCTCTACCACGTCAACGGAAGACTTGGAGCCTCGACAGATTTAACCCGTGCGTCAACCCTTCAACAAGGCGGTTCTTTAGCAACTCTTTAGGACAAGAACTCATGGTCCGTCGGCCACGAGTTCGTGACCATAACCACTAGGCTACCGCGATCATCCAAGATTACTTGAGCAACCTTGAGGTCGTAACTCTCGCAATCACCTGTGAAGAAGGTAAAACTCTAAAAATTAAATGCAGAATGTAAGTAAGCCTCGTAGTAAAATAATGACAGACTCTGCTCTGAAAACAGAATACATAGACACGCTTTTACAGCTGCATGTAATCAGTACTGCAAAAAGCAGTTGCTAACATGATGCAATGAACTCCAGCATGGCATTCAAAAGCATTTATAAACAAAATAAAAATATCAACAATGTAACAATTACCGATATGTTAGTAGATTTGGTGTCCGGTGAAATATCAAGCATCTTGTCTTCAATGTCTTGTAACACTTCTTGCAGAGTTTCCTTTAATTCTTCCTCAGTTGCATTCCCTACGATGTGCAACTTGGGTTCAGTGGAGCTTCCAATCAACTCAAATTCTTCACTAGTCGGTAGAGAATCTGAGCTTCGGGTGACATCATCATCCATTGTCTTACGATTTACCTATCGCACTGCACAATCAACTCCAAGACACTACATTGTGAAATTTCCACTGCAAGAACAAAGAAAGCATTTGGAATTAATTTTCTTAAGATCTGTGAAAAGACACTTCAATTTCATACATATATATATTCATATTAATGAAATAAAACTATTACATAAAATAATAATGGTTTGTTCGAGTTAACGAGAGGCAATTGAAGGGAAAGACATTTAAAAATCAATGTTTATTTTAGCCAATCAAAATCTAATATGGTTGCAAATAGCTAATAAAAACGAGATAGCCCCAATTAAAAACTATCTACTTGGGAATATATGAAAAAATGCAGATGCACCGGTTAGCTTTTCACTTATAGTAAGGCTCCGCATCGTATACCAAGATAGGCTAATCCAAAAAAAAGTAATTCTCACAGATATAACTCAGACTAATAGTATCAACAACTTACTACTATAACTTCCTCTCTGAACTTGATAGTAAACTTCATTTACATATTTCAAGGTTCCTTCACAGAAAAAGATTATCGAAACAAACAATTTACTAAAACAAATTCCACTTGAAGATTAAAAGAAAGACCAGAAGAGAACTAATTACATAGTAAAATACCATTAAAGTTAAGATTTTTAATTAGTTAAAAAAAGCGTATGTTTATTGTTGAGAGTGAAATTCCTCTACAGAAAAAAAATCCGTTTTTTTTTTTTTTTTTAAATTTTTTGATGTAGATTGAATATATAAATTACAGAGAAATTCAACCTGTGTAACCCCTTTCAATAATATTTGGAAAAAAAAATATCTACATTGCAAAGGCAAACAATATTTCAAAACACAATACTATAAAAAACGTTAAGTTTATTAAAAATTCTTATAGAACTGTTCAACACTAAATCATTCAGAAAAAAAAAGAATTACCAAGTTACAGAAAATATCAATAAAAAATTTAAGAAGCAAACCTATAAAATAAAAACTGATTTGAAATTTCATTAAAAAAATAATAATACATATATTAAAATTAACATTTAATTTAATTTTTGTCAAACAGTTGAAACACAATGGTAGTAACAAATGGCAAATTCAAAGTTAAAATATCCTCTTTCTGTTTCATTACTGTCCAAATCACTTCATCTGTACGCTTTAAAAAATTACGTAAGTTAGCTATCAAAACATAAATAAAAAGATAATAAATAATTAAGTTGCGACGACATATATGCTCAAAAGTTCGGTTTTGCTTTATTAAATTATCAATCCACATAATTTGCACAATAAAAAGATACTTACACTGAATACTGTACATATTCGCTTAAAAAAATTCAAATAAAAATATATAATTACAACAGAAAATGTCTATTTCTCTTTCCGTTAATCCTTTTAATTTATAGTAAATGAATAAGGTTTTAATTTCTATTAAAAAAGCGCCTGTACACAACTTGCACCTATACACAACTTCAAGAATACTTTTACGTCAAAAAAAAAAATGCTCAAAATATATTCCTTTCTTCATCCCTTTTTTCAAACATATCCCATGTTATGCAAGGCAAAATTTGAAATCACACTTTGGGAAAAGACAGAAATTACTCTGTATATTGAGAACGCGGTAAACGCATTTCAAAACCCCAAGACCATTCTGTCAAATTACAACAAAAAAAAAGCAATGGATACAAAAATAAAAATAATGGGTTTTGACATTCATAAATCTGATATTCATAAAAAGGATATTTTTCACAAATGACCGACAGAAAAGGAGCTTATTTATTCCAATTGCACATTTTATTGTATTGAAATTTTATAAAAGAGAGGGGGAGTCTGGGATATTTGAATATGTTTTAACAAAACTGATTGTAACTTTTTTTAAAAAAAATTAAATACATATACACTCTTTTTTTTTTTCTCCTTTAATCTTTTTTAAAAATGGACTTCACAAATAAGTTGCGTTTGTTTTGTTTCTAACCTTCATTTGCCAGAGCTGGCATTATCCATAATTTATGGACATGAGTGCATTTTATAACAGAATTTTAAACTTGTAGGCAAGATCTCTTGGCTGAAGTTGTTTGGTCTCTCTATATCAGGGATGGCGAACCAGTGGCACGCGTGCCAGACACAATATTTTCGGCACGCCAGTGATCAAAATGGTTTGCATTTTATTTCAAAATTTCAAAGTTCACTATGATGTATTACGAACAAACGAGAGTGATCAGTCGTATATGTCCACAGTTTCGTTTTTTGAAAGAATCGACATAATCATAGGATTCACCCTGGCAATTATTTTGCGGACGCACGTTTCCAAATTCTAGATATGGTACTTAAATTGTTTTACAGCTAACGTTAACTACACCTTTCTGCAACTTTTCGTTTTACTTTGATGCATCAAGAATTGAACAATCGTAACTCGAGCTTTACATGAAAAAAATTTTTCATCTTACTTTTACTATGCGGCGACATTCAACTGAATTAAAACCACGGAATTCTAACAGCGGTTGAAATTTGAAAAATATTTATAATACGCAAAAATCAGGTCAATTTAAAAATTGAAAGACGTGTCAAAAGAAATGATAGATGTCATGGAACATTGATTGAATGCTTCAGAATTTTGAGCCACAACATAACTTACAGCTGCATTCACTAATAAAAAAAAAATTCCCGTTTAAATATTCAATTACTACTATCATTATCAGACATAAGGAGTATGAAATTATTTAAGATTATTAATTGTTCTGGCTATAGTAGAACCAGGAATTTAATTAATTAGAAAAAGTTTTGACAAAGCAAATTAGCATTTTTAACTAGGATCAAGATCATGTAGAAATATTTCGTCCTAACCATTTTGAATTTATTCAAAAATTAAGTAGGAAATAAAATTAATTAATATAACTAAAACTTTCTACATAACAAACTTTGTGTGAGTGTAAAGCGGAGGTGGCCAACCTTTTTGGGTAAAGTGCCATTACCTGATAAAAAAAAATATGCGTGCCACTTCTAACTTTTCCAACTACCAAAAGAATATGAAAATGTTAAAAAATGTTGCTTATAGGCTTATTGTGGAATTTTTACGCAAATAGTGTATTTTTTTATGCAAATTAAGTAGAGGAAGTTTAAAAATAATATAATCAATAAGACAGAAGAATATAAACATAGGTTTTATCATTAATTAACTTTCTACAAGTTCAATCAATTAGGTTAGGTGTAAAATAAAAATGAGTTACTTGAAACATTTAACTCTAAATAATTATTAAACATTTCTTTTAGTTTTTGAATTTGTAATTTTTTTTACCAAGTCACCTACACATTATGATTAATTCTCGAAGATGCTAACAAAATTAGGTTGTTTTAGGTGTGTAATAGTTAATTTTGAGCGATATACTTTTGATTTTATTTATATTCATAATAGAAAACCTTTGTTCACACAAACGCGGTGATCCAAAACTACAATAATATCCGACAGCCAAATCGCGTAAATTTGAAAAATTGCTTGTTGGTACAGCTTTCCAAAATTCTACATAATTCGGATCCTTTGCAGTTGAAATAAGTTCCATATATTTGCATATAACAATTAACATCTTGCAGAGAAATTATGAAAAAGAATGAGTGAAAAGATCAGCATTTTGTTATTATTGTTTTTATCATCTTGAAAATCATTAAACTTAGCACTGAAAGAACCCGGTAAAATGGACACATTAACTTTCGGAGATATAGCTCCTGCATTTTAATGTAAAATGTGTGTGTGTTAATCATTTTTTTAAAAATCAAGCTAAAATGAAAGCAAAATTTCTTCACAATATATATTCTCTACAAACAAGAGATAAACATTCATAAATCACATTCGAAAAAAAAAAACACATATACAATAGAATGATCATACAATGTAGGACACATGAGCAACCGAGATTAAAAATTATGAAATGGATGCTGCAGTATTATAAACATTGCTGACTTAGGACAGCTAATATATAAAAGTGGATTTGAGCATGTTTTTAGGTCAGCCAACCTTCCCCCTTTATGTAAATAATACTGAGCAAAAACCTATTGAAAGTAATGGATAGGAGTATCTAAATCCATTACAAGATAGAGGTAACTTTGTGAAGGTCCTCTTGGACCTCACTTTGAGAACGAGAATAAGTTGGAGTCATATAAGAGCCAGTAGCCATTTTTATAAATAACTTTCTTTATTTGGTTATCTTATCCAAATAGAATCAAAGACTTATTAACAAATATATCTAAATAGTATTATGAGGTTTAATAAGGGTCTTTCCTTTAAATTAACTTAAATATTTAATGATCCAATTAATTAACAATTAGAATATCGATCAGGCAGAGATTACCACGATAAGAGATCCCAGAATTATATTCTATAATATTCCTATTGAACATTTAACTTTAATCTCACTCCTCATATAAAACCTTAATGAGACTTGAATCAATATTTACCACACTGCAGTTCAGCTCAGCTTTTTCGGAGATTTTATCCTCCTAGAAATCTCCAATAATATCTTTCTAATTTCACTATTATAACTTCTTACTTCAATCTCTCTCTCCTACTGCTCTAACTTTACGATTCCGTTTGACTTAAATACTTTATCTAATCTGCATAACAAGGAATCCTGTCCTCTTTTTGGAGCTGATTGGAAATAGGTAGGGAATTAAATTTCCTTAAAAAAGACGACTCAGAAGGTTAGTGATAAAGTTCCGTATAGATTTGTCACAACTTACCTAAAAATTGCACTTGAAAATGCAGAGCCCACGCTAAATCTGAGTGCAATAAATAAGTTATTGCCAGATTTTGGACCCTAATGCAGATTCGAAGCATGTGAATGGCTGAAATGTAGCACTTAACAAAAGTATAAAAAGAATAGAAACAAAAAATTAATAAGAGTTACAAATTACCATAACTATAGAGACACTAGAGTATATATGAATTAAATAATAATAAGTAATTTTAACTAATATAAGAATATGGAGGTAACTATAACTATGAAATATGTCAATTTATAGTATTAAACTATTATTAATCTAAGAATTTTTAATCCTTACAATTTTGAATAGCTTTATTCATATAACTATTAATAAAATGAATTGGGTATTTCTGATTTAAGCAAATGTTTATAGTTATTTATTATATAAGCATAAATTGGCAAGACAGTTGCTCGCAGGGCCACCTTGCGGCAAACCTTTAATCTGCAGATAATAGTTACCCTTATGAAATATATACAATAGTTCTCTTTAAGTACAAACCTAAGTAGTGAACTAAATCTATCATAATTAACATTATTAAATAAATTATCTTTATGCAAATTTACAAGTACATTAATCATATCAATATTAATAGAGTTAAAAAGATCTTCAAAATCTAAACTATAGACTGAATCAATCTTTTTATCTTTCATTTGTTCAATAAGTGATTTACTATTAGTATGGCTGTGGATTTAAGATTATTTATTGTATCATGTAATATTTCATGGAGAATTTTGCCTGTTTTGCTGATATATGTATTAAATCCATTTGTAACTGTCCTAAATTTGACTGGGTCTTTATGAAATTTGGGAGTAAGAAATATATGGTCGGTCTAATTATCAGACTGCGTAACTCCATCTGGGATGCTAATTTGATACAGTAAGTCTAGGCGCGAAGTTGTTGTTTGTGTTCTCCAAGATAGGCGATAATATTACAATATGGTTTACTTTGATATTTTTATCGTGCGATAATGCGTTTGTCATGGGGATAACGTATATTAGTGTTAGTTTTTTTTTTCCGCGGAATCTCTGCTCAGAAAAAGTAACACATTGTTCAAATTTTGTGTAACGAAGACTTAAAATAGTGTAAGTAATTTATATCTGGATTGATTGATTGATTGAATATTAACGTCGCACTGTTCAGCTACACGAGGGCTTTTGGCGACGGACCACGTAATTTTGAACCATGGTCAAGTGACGTGGACGACACCTGAGCTGGCACCCCCCCTCTCCTAACAACCACACCACACCAACGGGAGGACGTTTCAGCTCTCGACAGATTTAACGTGCATCGCTGCCCTACACGGCGGGTCTTTAGGGGTACTGGGCTCGAACCCGTGACAAAGCAAGCCACGGTCCGATACCTGTACCACTCGGCTACCGCGGGCAATTTATATCTGGAAGTGTAATACATTAATATTACTTTCTGCTGTATTTATTTTATGTTAAAATCTTGCCACCACCTCTCCCTTCGAAATCTAGTTTTATTATGAAATTAAAAAAAAAGTAGTGATTATACTGATCGAGGAATAAATTAAAAGCGGAGTGTACACTGAGGCATGGCGTAGACAAAACAAAAGGATTAAGGAATCGCGCCAAAAAGCGCTTGGCGCGTTGCACTCCTATATCAAATCAGTAACGCCGTTGGAGTTACGCAGTCTGATAATTAGGTCGACGATATGTGGAAATTTAAAACTATTATTAATTTGAATTCTTAATTGTTTATGAAAAGCCAAAATTCGATTATTTATTTCTCTATCAGAAAATGATGACTTAATAAAAGCTATATTATTATCAAAAAATATCTGTTGATCATTAAATTATAATAGTATTTATATATGAAGGCAAAATTACCCGGCACTTTATCAAGAAAAATATAATGAAATTATTTTGTAATTTTTTAATCTGATTTTTAATATCATTAAAAAGATTTTATTATCTGTACCAAAGTTATATTTATTAAGCTGCTGTGTAATATTACCTTTGAATTCTGTGAATGCCTCTATAAGCATACTATACTTAATAGCTATTTTGTATACATATAAATTGCACAATATCATTATACAACCGATTTTTTATAATTTTATTATTATTCGAAATCATTAATCTAAAACCAGTACCTTTATTCATTATGTTTCTATTGAGAAGTGGTCAAGTATGACAATCTTGCACAATAATCCCTCCCAAGGCATGTACAATAATCCCTCACTTTCAGCTCACCAAAACGTACTTTTTAGATACCACAAAATGCCACGGCCAAATGATTGGTTACTTACTGGCATAATACGGAATGCATATATACACATACAGGAATAAAGGCCACAAGAATAGCAAAAATTTGCAAAAGATGTTTGAGATAATTTAAATCTTCCTAGTATTCAAAGCATTTCTGAACTCTACCCATAGAAAAAAGGAAGGAAAATAACATTGCATATTCATTACTGTTGTTTTAAATTAACATTGTACGAAAGCAATACATTTCAGAAATTGGTGAGCAACCAAAGAATTCTGAATAACAATTCCTTCATAAGAACGATACCTCCCCCCTCCCCACAACCACCACCATTTTACTTCCCAGTGATGAAACGACAGAAATGCTAATTATTCACATTACCTAATAAGTTTCAACATATTCTGTTGCTTTCGAACATAAAATTGGTTTCACTGAACAATCTAATGCAAATAGATATTTCAGAATTCAGATTGTGGAAAACCATTTGCACTAATAAAAATCCGTTGTAGAACACACATCTGTGTATGTTAAAAGTAGCAACATACATTTTAAATCATATTCGCTAATAAATGTATAGATTTAAGTTATGGTAAAAAAAAACTGTATCGGATTTCCAAAAAATTATTATTGTTTGTTCATTTCAAATGTAATACATAACTAATTTTTCTCATAAAATATATATTTGAGGTTTAAAAAAGCAAGAAAATATTTAAACATAAAAAATTAATGTACGATTCATTTATTTCAAAACAATGACATCACGAGTTTATTTTTCTTTTAAACGGAGCTTGAGCTGATTACTAACTCGCAACAACTTTACCAGAAAAGACTTAGAAATAGCTGAGATAATAACGAAATATATAAAAAAAAATATCAAAATAAACCCTTAAATACACTCTGTCGCAAAAATATATGCACCCAGAAGAAATTGAGCTACATTCACGAAATTTGGTATGCATGTAGTGTATATGAAAATGAACAAATGATTAAAAATTCAGAACAAAATATCATTTATTAAGCGGTTACAGCTTGCAAAAGGTTAAAAATCAGTAAGTAGTAAAGCCACCTCTGGCAGCTATACAAGCCGAAATTCGGCGTGGCATCGATTCAATTAGATCACTTATGACCCTGTGGAAGATCCTGCCATAGTCTTTGCATCTGCGCAGTTAATTCTCCTGTATCTCGGGACGGCTGCAGTTGCCTTCCCAGCGCGTCCAGACATGCTCTATTGGCGAAAGATCTGGTGACCTGGCAGGCCATGGTAGGACGTCATATCCTTGAAGACATTGTTGGGAGAGTCGCGCAGTATGTGGACGAGCATTATCCTGTTGATAAATGGCACCTGGGCGACTTGATAGCATGGGTAGCACAATCGGCGTTAAAATATCGTCCACGTATCTGCGAGCTGTCAAAGTGCCTTGAAGGACCACTAAAGATGATCGTGTGTCCCAAGAAATTGCTCCCACACTGTCACACCTTGTGAAATTGCTGTATGCCGCTCGACAATAAATGCCGGATCGGACCGCTGGCCGGTGCGCCTCCAGACACGTGTGCGGTGGTCATCATCACTGAGACTGAATCGGGATTCATCACTGAAGATGACACGTCTCCAGTCTGTCACAAATGCCCGAGGTCGGCAAAATCCAGTCGACACTGCCTATGATGTGGGGTCAGTGGTAAGCGTCTTAGCGACGTCGGCTCCTCAAGCCAACTTCGGTCAGTCGTCTCCTTATGGTTTCTCTTGATGGCACTGGATGTCTGGAAGGAGGTAGTGGCGTTGAATCGATGCTAGCGACGTTGTTGGTGCCGAAGTGGCCACTCTTCTGATTGCACGATCCTCGCGATCATTTGTGTTCCTGGGACGTCCTGACCCTCTGCGACGGTACACTCTACCTTCTGTGATCCACTGTTGCCAACACCGAGCAACTACCATATCGCTCCGACCGAGGTGGCGGCCGATACGTCTATTCGACCAACCTGCTTCTCTGAGGCCTATTATTTCAAAGTCCGTCAGCTGCTCGTACTGCCGCCGGTTACGTCTTAGAGGCATCCTAAGTCTCAATATCGTCTATCAAAGTCATCAGATTCGTTTGGATAGCCGTACGGCGCTCGTACTCATGCTTTTAAACTCTCCCAGTTGCGCAACTAATATGCGCATAGCACACTTAGCCTTGTCTCATTGGCTTCGAAATTTTAATCATTTGCATATCTCTTACCAGACTACATTCTTGCCGAGTTTCGTGATTGTAGCTTGATTTCTTCTGGGTGCATATATTTTTTGCGACAGAGTGTATAATATTAGTTAAGCTCGTATTTAACAGAATGCTAAATATACGATAAAACTTATACATAGCAAAATAGGTTGAAACAGATGAAATTTATACAAACTTTAATCAATCAATTTTGAAATTGATTTAAAAATTCACAAAATAAAAATAAATAAATAAAAAAATGGAACCATAGTAAATCGGTTTCGTGTGAACAAGCATGTATAAATAAAATTACTGATTTTTTTGAAGGTTCTAAGAATGAAATAAATAACTGAGTCTGCTCTTTCTTTGTTGAACACTATGTGTTTTAGAGATTATTTTAATACTTAGTTACTTTAAAAAAAACTTCTAGTTTGGCGGAAAAATCTATCTATGAGAATAAGTCTTTTTAGCAAATGCAATACCGTGCAAATATTTCACAATGAAATAAAGATGAAAATAACTTTTTTTAAAAAATATATAACAAAAACGTCAATTCACAGTAGTGCTCAAACTGTTTTGCGTGTTTCATCAAAGGTCTCGATTTCCCGGCCCTTTCTTCTTCCCCGAGAATTTCCGGGAACATACAGACATTGCTGAAATTCCCGAAAATGTATGAAAATTCCGAAAAATCTAATTTATTATTAATTGATATCCACAATTAATTTATAAATTCCAAAATTCATAACCCTTTATACATCGAGTTACAAAATACAAATAAAATAAAGGGTGTTTTTTAGAGGTATAGAACTTTAAATTGCAATAAAATAACCATGTATTATTCGATTCATATGAATTTTTTTTTATTCGAAAGATAATCTTGTGGCATTACATTTTAAATATGATTTCTGGCATAGGACTGCCACGGCTGGCTCGGATGTAGTCCAATCTGGACGTCCAATTTTCGATGACTTTTTCCAACATTTGTGGCCGTATATCGGCAATAACACGGCGAATGTTGTCTTCCAAATGGTCAAACGTTTGTGGCTTATCCGCATAGACCAATGACTTTACATAGCCCCACAGAAAATAGTCTAGCGGTGTTAAATCACAAGATCTTGGAGACCAATTCACACGTCCAAAACGTGAAATTAGGCGGTCACCCAACGTGTTTTCAATAAATCGATTGTGGCACGAGCTGTGTGACATGTTGCGCCGTCTTGTTGGAACCACAGCTCCTGGATATCATGATTGTTCAATTCAGGAATGAAAAAGTTAGTAATGATGGCTCTATACCGATCACCATTGACTGTAACGTTGTGGCCTTCATCGTTTTTGAAGAAGGATTCCACCAGCCCATAAAGCGCACCAAACAGTCAGTTTTTCTGGATGTAACGGTGTTTCGACATACACTTGTGGATTAGCTTCACTCCAAAGGCGGCAGTTTTGTTTGCTGACGTAGCCATTCAACCAGAAGTGCGCTTCATCGTTAAACAAAATTCGCCTATGAAAATCGCGCGCGCGACCATTATTTTCGAAATAAAATTGCACAATTTGAAAGCGTTGTTCAGGCGTGAGTCTATTCATGATGAATTGCCAAACCAAACTGAGAATAAATCACTTGACAGCTGTTAAATCGGTCGCCATCTTGGAAAGTAATGCCAACTTAAACTTCTATACCTGGAAAAAAAAAAACACTCTGTATATCTTAAAAGTACATTTTTAAAGCATAATTTAAAAAACATGAGCAATCTACGATTGTACTACTCAGCCTAGTTAGCTTTGCTATGAAAAACCCGGCAGCAGATAATGCACTCGGCTTCAGCTGGTGAGGCGGAAAAATTTATTTGAAAACATTGCCCAGTTTTATACTTGATGATCGATTTTCTGTAGGGTCAAATTGGTAATTCTCTTGCAATTTCAAATCTCTTCTGAATGCAAAGAGTTGGACAGTGATTCGTCTTGCTCTCACACAAAAACCTTCCCATAACTATTCAGCGTTTTAAAAAGTTTTTATTTGGTAAGAGTGAAGAAGCAGTAACTGCAGCAGCATGCCTTTTCCAGTTGCATCAATGCAACTAAACTAAGTTTCTCCTTAATTTTTTGGATCAGAGAACACTTTATATTCCTTGCAAATATATCGTTTTATTGGTTAAACTCTCCAACAAGGATTCTCTTTTGGCAATTTCGACTGCATCGTTTTTCTAGGTCAACTTTCGCTGTCTTGAGTGAGTGAATATTAATGTCGCACTGTTCAGCTACACGACGGCTTTCGGCGACGGACCACGTAATTCTGAACCATGGTCAAGTGACGTGGACGACACCTGAGCTGGCACACGCTCTCCTAACTACCACACCACACCAACGGGAAGGACATTTCAGCTCTCGACAGATTTAGCGTGAATCGCTGCCCTACATACACGGCGGGTCTTTAGTGGTATTGGACTCGAACTCAAGACATGCCTGCCATGATCCGATACCTTGACCACTCGGCTACCGCAGTCCCTCCCTTTCGCTGTCTTCAAGCCTGCTACAATTACAATCAATTTCAGCTTCTACATTAGCCAAATTTTGTTATTCTTTTTTATCAATTAGTGCTTTCGAAATTAAAAATGCCGATTTTATCACTAAAAATCTTTCAAGCATTGTCAACAAACGACTACTGCGTGTTTTGGTATCTAAACAAACCATCTCTTTTTACAGCCTAACTCTACATTAATATAACTTACATAAAATATTCTTAGGAGGTTACTTTCTGAATAATACTCTTTATCAGTTTTACCTTATAACAGTCATAATTTGTTTTTACATAAGTGATATAAATGATGGTATCTGATCCTTTACCACCTACAAATACTAATGCTTTGTCTAAACCTTCAATCAACGCCTCACTTTCAACAAAATCAATGTGACACATTTTCTAACTTAATAATGCTTTCCTTCAAATCGACTATTTTCTTATAAAGAGCATCACTCAACACTAGGTGTATGGTGTATAATATAGGTGTGGTATATACAATTCTTAATTCTCCCAAATTAATTTATTTGAATAGAAATGAACCTTTATGTTTAAATATAATCTGGTTTTAAAAAATGTCATGCTATAACGTAGTTCTGTCTTTAAATTTGATAAAATTTCATTTATATTGAATCACATCGTTTACACATAAACTTCATGGCATTAATAGTAGTTGATTGTGATTTTTCACTCTTATTTTTTCTCGGGAATATATATATACAGTATGAAAATATTGCAATTACCTTGGAACCTGGGAAAGAAACTCTAGTTTCATCCCATTAGAATTTTCAAAATAGGTAAAATAAAAAAATCTGTAAACTATGTGAGAGTGTGTAGGCGCGTAGCAGTCTCTCAATTACATGTACGAGTATTCACTAACGTCATACAGAAATCCGTTATTTCTATATTTGCTAAAGATAACAATGGAATGTAATGAGCGCCTTTCACACACACACACACATTCCTTAGGTTATACTTATTTTCACAAGGAAATAAATGAATTTTTTAGATCGGGGAAATTTTGATATTAATTTCGTTTTTGATCAGTGCGAAAATACCTTAAAACACTAATAAAAGAATAATTTTAAGTAAACCTTCTTGGGGATGTGTTTAGCAGTATTACTATTGATGTGAACGTTTTTTATACATGCTAACTGAAAATATACTGTATTCTTAAATTTATTCATAATTTTATCAACCATTTTGTTTTAGAACTGATTTGTGTTGAGTACGTTTTACTAATATTTTAGACTATTATCCCCTAAAAATATTGTGCCCGATATGTAACTCAGAATAGTCCAATATAAAGGGACAAATAATACCTCAATAATTTCATTAATTTATTTGCTGACAAAAATGCAAATAAATTAATGGAATCCAACTTTCTTAAATATGTGTGCTGATTCATCAGTTTGAATCAGTTTCTGGAACTAACAAATAAAGAAAACTATTCTACGATTCCAGAAACTAATTCACACACATGAATCAGTTTTTGGAATGATATACATTAAAACTTGAATCTTTTTCTTTTGGTCAAATTTTAAGTCAAAACTAATATTTTTCATTTTCAAATTGATTAGGTGTACAGTTCTAAAAGTTGCACAGAACTTTCCCCCTTTATTCAATAACATATATGTGTGTGAGGGGTTTTCATACTTCGGATTTTTCACACTTCTTAATTTTGAAAATAAAAAGTACACTTTAATCCTTGAATCCACATCAACTATTTTCAGTGGTATGCGAGATATGTTTATATTAATTTTACTGAAAGTTCATTAAAAGAAATCTAGAAGGTTTAAATTTGGGGGTGGTAAAAAATAGCACGCGTACGCAATATTGGTTAACGACATGCTCCGATTTCTGTTTTAAGAGGGTTCGGCACTTACATAGGAGCCCTTGTTAAATTACTTAAATTTATGTACCTTTTTCTCAGAAACTACTAGCTACTAATAGATGAAATTTTCACAGTAGGCTATATGTACCATCAATAAGACTTTAATGGAGAGATTTGTCTTTTTGTTAAAAATTAAAATAAATTTTTTAAAAAAATGCCAAATTTGTTTAAAATTTAGTTTTAAAATACATGATCTAAAATAGTTCGCTAGATATATCTTATTCCCTCCATTAAAATATGTAAACATATTGAAAGTATGCTCACTGAAAATTTGAGGATCCTACATTAAATACTTTTTGAGAAAAAGGTACATAAGGGGGAAAATATTGCATTTTGAGAAAAGAGGCTTTAAAGTAAAAATTTGTAATTTGTCAATGAGAGTGGCTTCCTTTTAAAAAATAAATAAAAATACTTCTAATTATCGTATTTCTATATACTATATATCATTTTAAACACAGAAATGTTTAAACTTTTAAAAAATGCAAAAAAAGTCAAAATCGATAATTTTTCTAAAAAATTCGTGTGCTTTAACAAATTATATTAATTGAATTTGAAGTCCAGGTGTGGGCAAAGGAAATAGCGTTTTTTCATCATTAATAAAGCTTTTATACCTTCAAAGAATATAAGATTCGGTTAAAAGTAAATTTGATTGTGAAATAGAGAACATTGAGACTTAAAAAAACACAACTAAGAAAAAAATATATATTGTTAGAATTTGGAACAAAACCCCCCTTGAAAACCCACTTAAAAGTATTATTTCAATTTGAAGTTACTTAAACAAAGTAAAATAATGTTTTTCTTGGTGGGCTTTGCAGTTAGTTAACAAAAAAATTTTATTTCCCCAATCTATTTCTGGTAGTCAAGTAGAGTTATTTAACAGCCAACTTTAAGCTTAAGTGATAATGAAAATTCCGCTTACAGGTATATTAATAATTTAAAGTTTACATTTTTACTTATCAGAGAGTACTTCCAATTGACCTACTAATTCTGACACAGACTGTTGCCACACCCTAAACATTAAGTTAAATTAGATCCCTAGTAAAATAAATATAAAAAGATTTTATATAGAAATGTGTATATCTTAACTCACCATAATAATTTGGTGTCACATGTATTAAATTCAAAACAACTAAGAGGTAGATTAACTGTTTTAGAAAGCTTTTATCATTTTATTCTATTTTGTCCCAATTTTCTGAAATTTTAGAACATATATTAAAAAAACTCGTACATCAATCATAAGGTTAAATAAATTACAGTTTAAAAAGAACTAAAAAACACCCTTTCATAGTTAATCGAACTAAATTGCAACTAAATCTTTTAGTTGTCAAATCTGGAAATGGGATCTAGAATTAGTCGCCAGATGTGGGATGGGATCTGAAAATGGAAAATCGTTGATCCTTATAATCCTGATCATGACGAAGGAACAAAATTATTAAATTATTGTGTTGTCATCGGTCCTGAACAAGTGAGCAAAATTTCGAATTAATCTGACCTTTTAAAGGGGGTAAAAATTGAGTTAAAAGATTCCGTTACATACAAGTGAAGCTTATAAAAGGGTGTTAAAAAAGATTAAATTTTCAAATCGAGTTTTATTTAAATGAATCAAAAGTTTTCCGAGAAACAATTATACGAATAAAAGATATAAGGAAACAATTATGCGAATAAAAGATATAAGAGAAATGATAACGCCAAAAATATCTAAATCCGGGAAATAATACATAAATAAACGAATATTCATCCACTTTAATTACCCAAACACTATAAACCAAATACAAACGACAAAAGCAAGTGAACATTTGCTACAGATGTGACATAAAAAATTTATGATAATTACCATTACATGTTATATCAGAAGTACTTTTAATATGTACGATAAGCCTTTTTTTTATCGTTTATAAATGTTTGACCTCTTCATATCACCTACACTAAAGATAATTAGGTGTTAGATAAGCATGAGAATCTGCCTATAATAATCCTAGGCAGAAAAGATACCAACGCACTAAAAAAGTATTCAGTCAAAACTGCAAAATTCGATATGATAGTTTTGAGTGCAAAAGAGACTTGATAAACTTTTGGAATACTTTTTAACTAGTTCATACGATTTTTAATCAGACAATAAATTGGTTTTCATCGGTGAAAGAAACATATTTAACCAAATTGTGCATAAAATTCGTAAATTTACTAATAACCAAGCGTATTAACCAGTTAACTGTGGCGTTCCAGTTTGAGCGCGCGCAACTAAATGTGTCTTGGAAATCGAGCAATAACGAGTATACTCGTCAGTCACAGAGCACGTGTCGCTGTTAAAATATTGGATCAAAAGGGTTTATTTTACAAAATTGTCAACTTTATTAATAATACTTACTTCTTTGGTTAAGATAAACATATATTACAGACATATTACTCGAAAAACGCAAAAAAAAAATTACAATCCCCTTTCCAGAAAGTATCCTTGCCTTTCCCACCCCAATAAAATAGACTGTTCTTTAGACAGCACGGCATGAGTGAATATTAACGTCGCACTGTTCAGCAACACGAGGGCTTTTGGCGACGGACCACGTAATTTTGAACCATGGTCAAGTGACGTGGATGACACCTGTGTGTGTGCTGGCACACCCCTCTTCTAACTATCACACCAACGGGAGGACGTTCGAGCTCTCGACGGATTTAATGTGCATCGCTCCACCACACGGAGGGTCTTTAATGGTACTGGTCTCTAACTCGTGACATGCCAGCCACGATCCGATACCTTGACCACTAGGCTACCGCAACCACTAGGCAGCACATGGTTCTAACATCCAATATTTGGCATTTACACCACTCGACAGCTAGGTAACTTCAGGCCAGCAGCTATCATGAGCTCAGCACCTGGTCGGCGTCAAGCATTTGTCTCAGATGACCATACATGAAGGAACCTTATTATAAATCAACTTTTCTTGACCTTTGCCTTTTTAGGAGTTATATTTAAAAAACATTATCATAGTCAGTGGCGCACACAGGAATTTTTCAGGGGGGGTGTCGAAAGTTCACCATTCTTGTATTCTGCTCCTTTTGATTTTGTCGATTTTCGGGAACAAAACACAGTAAAAAACTAATTATTGAACAAATAATTAGCATCAATAAATAAAATTAATCATTAATAACAAATAATTAAATTTTACGTACTATGTACTTAGAATTATAATCAATCGGAAAAAAATCAAGGGTTTTCGGACGCCCCCCCTTGTGTGCGCCACTGATCATAGTACATAAATAAATTCGTTATGCGAACGTATACGGACGGTGTTTTAGCCGGTGCATAACGGAATGCATGATTTCATCTAAAATTTAACATATATTTTATTTATTTTATCCCGACCTGGCTTCAAAATATTCTTAATATCTTGAAATTTGAGAATATGTTTCGTTTTTCTCTAAAATTATAATTTAAATAGTCAATGGTCACTGCTTTTTACCCATGCCGAGTATACTCGTCACGTCACAAAATCCTGCTTCCCCATGACGAGTATACTCGTCAATCCCAGTTAACTGGTTAGGTAAATAATTTAGGCAAATAATTATAATTGTGATTTAATTGTAAGAGAAGGATGAAAGAAGTGAATATGGTTAAAAATTCACAAAAATTGATTAAAAATATCGGAGGCATGTGGCGTTCACCAAAGACAATAAACCCAATGGGAAAGATCTCTCTCATTTTGGTATTAACTATCCATTAACATTGCCACACTTAAAAGCAACCGGAGAGCTACTGGCGACGGACTTCGTAATTTTGGACCAAGGTCAAATGACACCGACAACACTAGAGCTGACATGTTGAATGTTCATAGGAGTTCCTGTTTCCAGCAGGGAAACTTAACCTCCAATCAGTTGTAATGAGGGATAGCTTGAGTTTGGCTTATTTTAAAAGCTGACATGCACTTTCCTTCCAAACTTGACTGTCACCAATAGCCCTCGTATTATTTTTAGTGTGACATTAATAATAAAGCACTCACTTCAAACAACACTGCAATAACATTTGCCGTGAATTCGCAATCATGATGACTCGGCAACCGGATCTCATAAGAGGATGTAATTCGTTTAACTCGAAGTCGTAAAACCAGCACTCACAAAAAGAAGAAGGGTTTCTGAGGACCCAGCAACAGGAATTCGAAATAATTCAAAAATGAAAATAAAAAATATTACATACACATAGAAGTTATATAACTACAAAGATTTAAAAAATTCTAATATATTGTTTAGGTTCACAGATTCGTGTATAATTTAGCCCTTAGTTTCCTCTCACAAAGTTACTCAATCACAATCGATATTTTTGAAAATTTGAACGTTGGATTTTTTTTAAATTAATGTAAACGAATATTTTATTTAATGCCATTAAGAGTTTGAAATTTCATTCTTGGAAAATTGGGGTATAATTTTTAATTCACAGCAAAACAAACTTTGTACAAGAAGATTTTTCAGAAATAGTTGAGAGATAATCGACCAGCACTTCTTTTTTCAATAAATTCACATTTCAAGAAAGAAATTATTTTCGTTCTTCGTTCGTTTCCTTACATTCTTGCCGATTTGATCCGTGAAGAAATATTTCTTGACCATCAACTACAGGTTAAAAAATTTTAAAAATCTCGTTAGTGCTTGTTGCATCCTTATTTATATATATATATATATATATAGTTGGAATGTTAATTTCAGGTAAGAAAGAACTTGGTATGAGAACAGAATACGCAGCAAAAAGCCAAATCAAATTTCAATTACTTCTGAACCAAAACATTCCAATAGTATTTTACCATGCGTTCCATATAAGGCTACTCCTATGATTATTTTAAAAGTAAAAAACCGTTCAATTACCAAGAAATATACATCGAAAAAATTACATTTTTTTTTTTACATACAAAATCGGATACGTAGAGGTAGAAATAATTTACTTATGCAATGGGATATCCATTTATTCTTTCTTTACCACCATATACGATGGGAATTATTTGAGAGTAAAATATTTAAAAAATCATAATGGAAACAGATCGAGTTGATTCACCTATCTCCGAATCTCAAATCACTAGAATAAAAGAAAAATTCCATAAGCAAATTGCTTCCCATGGCGAAACTTCTTTTCAAAATCTTCCATCTCCATGACGGTAGAAGCCGAACTACATTAAATTGGTATCATTGTTGATCATTATCAATGCCCCAAATATTTCCAACAACTAACTAGGAAACGGCGCATTCGTAAAAAGCCTGTGATGTGAACGAACTTTATTGAAAAGAATTTCAGAGGAAGATAGCTATGTTCCTTTTAGCAGTAAAAAATGGGCAAGGGGCCAAAGTGTTTGAAAACAGGCACACATACACTAACTAAAGAGCACAATTTTGCACATAATGGGGGAGGTTGTAAAGAGAATTTATGTATTAAAAACCCCTTTCTTTTGCCAAATAAAATATTTATAACATGTTTTGGATGTTCAAGAAATCATAAGTTCTTAAAGTGGTTCCTACGGCACCTTAGGGGTCCGTGTGACTATTGAGGGTGTTCGTGACAAATATAAATTACCGTAAAATCCGGTGTATAACACACTCCGATACTTTTAGCATTGCATTTTTAAAGTTTTCAGTATATTTGCCACATGACGCGCACCTCCTTTTTTAACACCCTTTTATAAGTTTCACTTGTATGTAACGGAATCTTCGAACCCAATTTTTACCCACTTTAAAAGGTTATATTAATTCGAAATTTTCCTCACTTGTCCGATGACAGTACAATAATTTCATAATTGTGTTCCATTTTCCCGATCAGGATAATCAGGAATAGCGATTTCCCATTTTCAGATCCCATCCCGCATCTGGCGACTAATTTCAGATCCCTTTTCTAAATTTGGCGACTAAAAGATTAAATTACAACTTTGTTCAATTAACTATAAAAGGGTGTTTTTGAGGTTTTTTTTTAAATTATAATTTATTATTACGAAGGAACCTGAAATGTGTGTATATAATACTGTCATGTTTTGAAGTCATTTAATCGAGATATTAACCCAAGCTTTTGAAAAAAAAAATACCGTACTTCTAGAACTACAACCCCTTAAGTTCATTGGGTATGTAATTTCTTTCAAATAAACGGTACTCCGATGCAGTGCCGGTTTACCATTGTGCGCTTGGGGCGGGCGTCCAAGGGCGCGGATAAACTGGACTTAACCAGATTTTCTGGTTATAAATTTCGATCCGCCAGTGCCAAGGGGGCCTGTAGATCTTCTGCGCCCAAAGCCCGAAATGTGCTTAAATAGGCACTTCTCCGATATATGTAGAAGTAATTTTTTTTAATGCTCTCTCATCTCTTTTTATTATTATTAAAGCTATCTTTTTTATATCCGGTGTATAACACACACTCTTAAATCCAATCATTTTTTGCGTTAAAAGAGGATTTTACGGTAATTGGGGGGTTTGTAGACAACTTTAAGGGATTCACTAAAGATTTGATATATATAATAAAATATTTGTGATCCATTCCCATTTTAATGAAAAGTAAAATAAATTAGTCATGATTTTTACGTGTTAAAAATTGTAAGTGTAAAATAATTTAGATAGGTAAATCAAAAATAAGTAATAATAAGCTGCGTGCACGGAAAGGAAGTCAGGCCGATCACGGGTGCGGCCGTCTATGAGGTTAAAATAGGAACGGAATCTCGTCGCTACAGGCAATTCTTTTTTTTTTTTAATATGGCAGTATAAAAGAGTCGCGAAAAGCTAAGCGAATGCAACAAATCTTCCTTACTTTCGACTCATTATTCTTCGTATTGTTGATAAAGTACGTTAAGCAAGTATTTTTGAATACAATTAATATTTTTTTTTCTTTCTAATGGGGTTGCGGATTGGTAATTACCATTACACACATAGTACATTCCTCTGGAGCTAGAATCACTTTTCAGAGTGTGGCACTGTATAAGTGGATATCAATTGTCACAATGTAATTTTGACGCTCAGTTTCCTCCCCAGAAGGAGGCACCTGAGCTCTAACGATGCAAATTTGTACCAGGAATTTAATTTTGCCGAGAGCACCCAAGCTAAGCAGGCACTCTAGGGGCATAATCATACGACATGGACGCTGTTGATTTTTTGCATCATAGAAATACACCGACTAGAGCCATCAGACCCGCAAACTAAGACGGACAAGACCAGCGCCAAACAACTACACCATCCAGCCGGCATGTAATTAATATTGAAAGGACTCCGCAATATTTAAGGGTTCACATGTGGATATGAACGATGTTATGTATTTGCATAGAGAAGCCAATCTTGCAGCTGCGAGGCGGCAAAACGTTACAATGTGAATAAACATTTTTTTCTTTTCTTTTAGAGTTAATACTGGCTTTTATGAGATTAGTTCCTGTCTATGGTTACAAAATATTCATAAATCATAGGTTTATAATATCCATAAGCGTCTCTCACGAGCTGCAATAATCCACTCAGTAATAAATATTTTACTAATGTAAGGACGAATTACGCAATATTTCACACCAAATACTTTTGAACTATTACGATGAAATAAGAAACATAATACCAAATTCGAACATGATTTGTAAAATTCATCTTTCTAAAGAATTTAGTACTAATAGCATATATTTACAAAAGACTTCCAAACAAATTATGGTGCACTATAATTCAAATAGTTGGAAATTTTTCTTCTTAATTATACAATTACACTCTTTATACTCTTACATTTCTTTATACAATTATTGTCAATTCAAATCCTCGAATTACGAAATTGTCAGCCTTCATGAGAATTTCTAGTCTTTTGTCTTTCAGAACTTGTACACTGTAACATTAAATTAAATAAAGCATCTCATCTCTGCCCATTCTATTTTAATTTTATATTCTAATTATGCGTATTGTTACGAAATGTTAAGTTTCTAAATTTATACTTTCTTTGTTTTACATTGGAAGCATGCAACACTGTAACTGTTCAAATTAAAAAAATGTAACCTTGAAGCTATTGTTAATAAGCTTAACAATCACTCCAGTTAACAAGTTTTATCCTCAGAGCTTTATTTTTCTTAAATATGTTAATAATCATCAATATTCACTAAAACTCTTGTTATAAATCAAAATTAATATTTTTTAAACAAGGCTTACATTTATCTCAGAAAAGAAGAAAATCGCAACTATTATGTATTAAATTATAATTTACATTATAATTTAATTTTTCCAAACGTCACTAATTTCAAAATTGTTAAAATTTGCTTATTTTAGTTTTAAAAAAAAGATTTATTCACAAGATATTACATTTATTAAAGAGAATCTTAACTCTTAAATTACTTGTCTTACAGTCAACTGCGTAGGAAGATAACCAAAATGCGAGAAAGCAAACATTTTAGAAAAAAGTGAAATATCTCTAACATTGAGATTTTTAGAAAATAAAGTTTAAAAAAACCTACGCCTACATATAAATTGCATGTCTACAAGCACTTCCGTTTCATTTATCATTTTACTTAAGAACATAATAAAAACAACGCTTATAAGCGAAAAAGAAATTTTATGAGGTTTTTTCCAAGGAGAAAAGTAATATTTATTAATACACCACAATATTTTTTTCCCCTCGCTTTCTTTCGCAGTTTTTAGCTTTGCACGACATCACGTTCCGCTGTCTAAATATTATAAAATACCCAACAGTCAATCGACTTAAAATCTTTCAATAATGGAACGATTTTTTTCCCCTTTCTAAAAAAAAAGAAAAAAATTTCTGTCGCCAAAAAAAGGCTTGCAATGCTTTTTCTCCAATTACCACGTACATTGTGAAAGCGTAATTCGGTTATTTATGAGGCTTCACTATGCATTAGCCGTAATGGAGCTTCATAACAGACAAAGAATGTACGCTGAGAATACACCTAAAACCTGTTCGATCGAATTCTACGTTATTAAAAATGCATTTGCATTTTTAAATATCCACATCAAATATGCATTATAAAAATTCAAAGAAAAGTAATTTTGAAGGAAAGAAAAAAAAATTACAATCCGTAAAAAATGTGAGGGGAAAACAAATTTTTTGTTCATGTAACATTTGACAGTAAATGCAGAGAGCAGCCAAAATATTTAATATTTTCAACAGTGCAAGCTGGTAAATTCTTAAGCAATAAATATTTCGAATTTCCCAAAAAACTCAAAAAATTGTTAGGATATAATAAACCTATGAAATAAGATTTATAAGGACAGACTTTTCTTCACATTGCATTTTAATTACTATGCATCAAAACCTTCTCGGGGATAGCATTCTATTAGTCAATTAAAATTTACATTGATTTTCGATTTCCTTATTTTGCAATATGTTTTTATTTTACGTGTTACTCAATAAAGTTTTGAAGTTTCCGGTACACTGTCTGTAGTCTCATTTTCATTAATAAAAATTTCACAGAACTCCAGGATTTAAAAAAAAGATTGATATCCCTGGAATAAACACCCTTAATATTCCATTTTTAACGCATAAATAAAACTGATAATTCTACACACAAAAAATTGATTTTAAATCCGCATAAAAAAAACTGGGAAATAGTAAGTAAAAATTCATTCCGATCATATAAGTTTTTTATTCACTCGTATATATAATGAATTTCAAAAAAGCTTTAAGAAAAATGTATTCATTTCGGTTGTAATAACCATATGCCCAAGAACATGAACGAAACTTGGAAACATATTCTCAGACAGAAAAACTTTCCAATTTTCAAAAAAATTTAAGACATTGAAATGCATTTGTACATCGACAATGCTGACTTTTGAAACTTAAAATGAATTTCATATTTATACAATTTTTCGTTTTAGCATGTAAAGTTTAAAGCGAATTTAGCATTACTGTATAGAAAATGAGAGAGAGAGAGAGAAACGCAGAAAACCTTTTATACCGGGAAAAAAAGGAATTAATTCAAATAGAAATGAGAAATATAATACAATATGCTGCTATCTAGAGAATAATGAAACCAGAATGCAAGATTAAAGTAGCAGCAATTTTCAACTTGAAAATGTATTTCGAGGATATGGGTCTCATTTTTTAACATTACACACTGCAAGATAATCTTATTCGCTAATAGTTTTTGACAATAAAAGAGAAAATTTTCCTTTTCGAGTAACTAATATTAAAACCAACAGATATATTATCGTCTTCCAGACTTTCCGTTTTAGTTTATAAAATTCTTGTCACTGCTGTAACAAAACTACTACTGATAATTGAATCGATAGTTTTTTTTGGCATGAATTTAATTATTAACCGCTGGATCAAAATTCTGCAAGGGGCGATATAATTCTCTGCACACACACAAGCAGACATTAACCCTAAACTCCTGAAAATGAGATTCCACAAAAATTCTCATAATAATCTTGGAACTGCTAATTTCACACACATTTCAACTTATAAACTGCTCCTATTACAGCTGTTCTAAATGAGTATGTGAATATTAACGTCCCACTATTCAGCTACTCGAGGGCTTTTGGCGATGGACCTTGTAATTTTCAAACATGGTCCAGTGACGAGGATGACACCTGAACTGGCACCCACCCCTCATAACTTTCCTACCACACCAACAGGGGGCGTCTGAGCCTCGTTCGATTCAACGTGCATCGCCCCCCAACATGGCGGGTCTTCACGCGGTAGTAGGCTCAAAATCATGACACTCCAGCCACAAGTCCGTTACTTTGACCACTAGCATACCGCGGCCATGCAGTGGCGTGACGAAGAATATTAGGGTCCTCCTGCAAAGTCAGGTTTTGGACCCCCAAGAATCCTAGGCTCCCCGCACTGCAAAGGTTGGGGGGTTTATTTTACGCACTTGATTTTATATGAAAATAGATATGCCTAAAGTAATCCCTTAATAATGTAACTTTTAATAATAACGCTATTGGACTAACTTTGACTAATAATGCAACTTTTAAAAATAACGCTATTGGAAACCGACCTCATATTTTTTGAGAATTATGGTCAAGTGATACAAAGACGACACTCGTAGCTTTCTACACCATGCTATTTTTAATATCCTAATCAATTTAAAGAAAAAAAATTCAAATATAATTATAAAACAAGTATTTGTAAATTCTATTATTTATAAATATAATACTTATAAAATGACTTTCGATTTACATTAAGAAATCTATCAGGAAACATTTATACCGAAGTGAGATAAAATCCAGGACCGCATGAAATCTTCGTTGTGGACCACATTTTCAAAATCCTTGATTTTGTCTTTTTAAAACTTCAATTTAAATATCCTCAACTATATTACCAATTATATCCATTTTTCCGTCTTACATCAAACATTTGCAACATTCAATAATTAAACACATGAATTACTTTATATGCGCGCGATTTTTCCTATTTTAAAATGCGAAATAATCATTCAGTACGAATGAAGTAAGCAAACTTTTGGAGAGGCAAAACTTTGAAAAAATAATCCAATACTTTTTTTTTATCCCCATGACAACCTTAAATGAAATGAACCCCGAATTTTTTATTCAAAGATTTTCCCGTGTATTTTATTGGGTTTACTGGTTTTTAGTATGGGCACAAAAACAGGTCTGATTATATTGAAATGACTGAACATGCGTACATGGGTATGAAACGCTACAATGACATCGTCATACAATACAATATTGGTCATGATACGTTAATTGGTGTCAATTTATTTCATACGCATTTAATGAGAAGTGGGGGGGAGTACATTTTAAGCACGGAAGACTTCCCTTGTACAGGAAAGGCAAAAATGGAACACAAGCGGAAAACAAGATATGTACTGTGCAAGATCAGGTTCTACAGCTGAAAATAGTTTATTATGTTTAAAACTGGTGATTTCAACACTGAAGATCAAGAACGCTCAGGTAGGCCCTCCAACACAAAAGATCAGATTAAAACACTGATCAAGAATGTCAAAAATATCAAAATCCACCATCCACGAGCGTTTTGTGAAGCTTGGCTGCACGAGCCATTGGATTCCACACGATTTAACAGGGGGGATTCATGGACTGCCTTTCCATTTGCGACTCGGTCCATAAACATGACAAAACATGACAAGACACCATTTTTGAAGCAAGAAGTGACGAGGGATTGAAAAATGAACAATTTATAATACTATTGAGTGAACAGTCTTGGGGAGAGCGGGATGGAGCCGTTTTTAGCTACCCCAAAAATCGGTCTTAATCCGAAGGTTGCCTGGAGAAATTGGAAAAAGAATCCTGTTTTATGAGCTTTTACTAAACAACGAGACTATATATTCGGAAGTATTACTAAGACGAATTAAAGAACGTTTGAACAGAAACGTCTAGGACTAGCGAACTTGGAAGGAAGTCGTGTCTCATCAGGACAATGTCCGGACTCATGGACAAGGTCCGGACTCATGTCTTAGACATGTCTACAAAACTTATTGCAGCTCGGTTGGGATTATCTACCTTATCCACCATATTCACCAAACCTCGCGGTATCTGAATTCCTCTTATTTCGATTATAATAAAATACTTCTGAAGAAAAAAAATTCAACTCTTTGGTAGATAAAAAAGAAATTACGAAGAAAGTTTTTCGTTGAAAAACCTAAGATTTGGGAAATACGAAATTTTCAAGTTATTTGAAAGACGTAGAAAAAAATATATAACAGAATGGCACCTATATATTTAATTAATGTACACTAAAACGTAAACGTCCTGCATTTCAATTTTGCTACCCAATAGACACGTACTGTCCGGACAACTCAATAATTATTTATCGTTTCCAAATTAAGAAACGCATATGTTACTTTATGTTTGATTGAATAAATTCGGAAGAGTATGATTTTCACGAAATAAACAAATCCCCAACAAAAAGAATTCAATTTCTTAACATAAATTTTATAATGCAATGATTTGTTATTCCTTTTAAAAATTAAATTCTTCCTCTCTATTTGCATTTTTCTTAATGCAACCCACATTCACGAAATATATATATATATATATATATATTATATATATATATTTAAAACAAAACATCATTTTTTTAATATTCATCTTAGTACTAATTTACATCTTCATCTAATTTAAAATACTTTACGAGATTTGAGAAAAATTTTTGGAAATTAAAAATATATTTACCTGTACTTATAATTTGCACACAACTTAAAGCATAACAGGCATTCAAGTCTCCGAAAGAAAGAAAAAAAAACAATGTCAATATAATTCCTTCATATACAATATAATTTTATCACGAACTAATAGTTCAATCTAAAAAACAACAATGTATTACGCATCACTGTTTCAAAAATGTGGAATAAACGTTCTCTGTCAGTCACATAAAAATGGAAGATTTTCAGCTGCACTTGTCAACAAACCATAGCTCAATACGAAATGATAAAAATTCGTGTTGTCTCATAAAACTAGCAGGTAATGGGAATGAAGACAAAAATGAAAATTTTGTAAACAAAGAATTGCGCAAATGTTGTATACTGCACGTAATATATATATATAATTGCGTAAAATATCTATACTCTAATCAAGTGAATGAGAAATAAATACGTAGAAAACGGAAAAAACAAACGGAAATAGTAAAAGCCCGTTGTTTTTCCGTATAAACATAACATTTGCTCTGGGATTTCTGATCTCTTATCTTTTTATCTCAAAGTTTATAATTACTGATAATTCTAATATCTCAAGTTCTGGAAATTGATAATTTTAAGGTGACAACAGGTTAATGATAACTATACCTTACTTTAAAAAAAATTCTAAAGCTTTCTCAATAAGAGATATTTTTCATTCTAAACAATAGATATTTCTCAACATCTTATCGAAGCTTTATATTTAGAAATTAAAACAAAAAACAACAGATTTTTATAACATGTTCTAAGATAACATTTTAGTATAGAAATTGTGTGTTCGTTATGTGTGAACTTTAAAAAAATAAGTAAAAAAGAAGAGTGATATGAATGAGCAAGGATTAATTGAAAGCCAATATAATTACGTAATCAATATATTCAATAAGGTTCTTTTAAAATGTTACTGATTTTCAAAAGAATTGTTCTTATAAAATTTATGAAGACAATTATTTCAGAATAATCCTTGTTCGTCATTAAAAGTTATATTAGGTTGGGGGAAAAGAAATCCATTATCTTTGCATGCTAATCAAGACTTTATTTAACAATTTTGTCCAATTTGGGTCAAATATGCACAGTTTTGTATAATTTATTGCCATTTTAAAGGTAACATCATAATGCCTCTCTCATAGAACTCTTGGCCCGTATTGGCGAAAACATCTAGTAATCGATTTTCACAATCTTCTCTTGATCCCGATTTCTTCATTCAGAAAGTTTTGCAATGCAAGAAAAAGGTGGGAATCGCTGGTGCCAGGTCCGGACTACATGGTGGATGCATCAAAACTTCCCAACCAAGCTCCCAGAGGTTTTGGCGAGTCACTACAGAAGCGTGTGGCCTGGCGTTGTCTTGATGGGACACAACCCCTCATCTGTTGGCCATTTCTGGTCAATCACTAGCTTCAAACGGTCCAGTTGTTGACAGTAGAGATCTGAATTTAGTGTTTGGCCTAATAATATCGGAAGCAAATCCTAATAAATTATTCCTTCCCTGTCCCACAAAATACACAGTAGAACCTTCATGGTCGTTAGTCCTGGTTTGGCTACCGTTTGAGCGGCTTCACCGTACTTTGACCATGATCGTTTTCGCACAATATTGTAGTATGCGACCCATTTCTCATCCCAGTCACCATCCATTTAAGAAATAGGTCGATTTCATTCCGTTTGGCCTGGGCTTCGCAGATGGAAATTCGATCCATCGTGTTTTTTGGTGTTAATTGGTGTGGCACCCAAACATCGAGCTTCTTTTTGAATCCAACTTGCGCAAATGGTTTAAAACTGTTTTAAGGTCAATCTTTAGCTCTTGGGCTATGCTACGACTACTAACATGCCGATCAACTTTGATTATTTCTGTGATTTTATCGACATTTTCGATGAAGGGCGTGGGGCAACTTTAACATCAAAAATGCCTGAACGGAATCGACGAAAATAAAATCGCACGTCATTAGCTGTTACAGTATCGGAACCATAAACACCATTCGCAATTTCAGCTATCTGGCTCGCATTTTCGCCTTTATCAAAGAAAAACTGTAAAAAGAACCGAATTTTCTCTTTGTTGACTTCCATTTTTAACACCCTGTAACTCACAACTGAATGGACCAAACAAACAAAAAAGCAACATAATCTTTTTAGTGTGTGAAATGTCATCTTGACAACGAGCATAAATTTGAAATTGTTTGATCGATACTTCACGAGATATCGACATTACAGCCATCTACCGAAAAAATATAATGGATTTCTTTTTCCCCAACCTAATATTAAAATTGTTAAAGCTGCAACAGAAATCTTTTATAACTCGAAAAACTTGACTACTGTGGTTTTCCCTTGATTTAATATATATAGAGAGAGAGAAATCAATAATTAATATTGCTTCTGAGTATAATTAATTTCTCTTCACAACTGTCTGCTAAATACCGTTATGCGAAAAACATGTTCGACATTTTATCATTGAATTGATATGATTGACAATTTAGATTTCAATAAAGAACGATTTTTAAAAAGATGGTAATTTAGAAGAAGAATTTGAAGAATGAATTTGAGAACGAATATGCCATAAAAATGTTTCTTTTTACTGAGAATCAATATATTTAAAAAAAATCGCATTAGAAATAGCATTTAAATTAAGTCAAGAAAGAAGTACATTGTGTATCAGAAAAATCGCTAATTCTGTATATATTTAAAGTTTTTAAACTGATGTTTAAAAAAACTTATTTCATCTTTAAAACTTTTTTTTTTTGAATATTTTAAATTCTTAACTATATACTATAACTATTCTATACTAATTCTTAATTAGAAAAAAAATTTAATTAATCAAAGTCAATGATAGTCATTGAGTCATTTCAAATCCCCCCCAGCATTAAATCATATCTTCAGATACCAAAATTTATTGCAGAGGAATAACACACACACACAAATGTTAAAGTTTAAAATCACTTAAAGTTTTACAAAAGATACCTCTTAAAATTAAAAAAAAGTACACAAATTAAAAGAAACACTCAATAAAGCAAAATTTTAATAAACTTCTTAACATAGAAATTTTGGGGGGAGAAAAAATTTATACTTCTTTTTATAAAGGATTTGCGGTGGCGCCTTTTTTAAAAAAAAAAAAAAAAAAAGTTCATTTAAATCTGCCACACCATGACAAATGAAAGTAGATGGCTTCATGTATAAACATTTGATTCAAGTGCACACAGTTTCAAAAATAAATTGTGGTAAGTCAGATTTGGAATACAATGCAAGTGTATATTAGTAGGTATTTTTCCCCCATTATACTGCTACTTTCTCAAGGTTACAGTTTACATTAGTTCGCGGAAGGATGGTTGAGCAACACAGAGAACAAAATTAAGGAAAAATTGTCTGCTGAAAACGATATGAAAACACAGCATGGAGGCATGTTACACGCGCTCATGACAGAGGAAGGTACCTGATATTGGAACACGTAGTACCTTTCTTTTGCACAGATTCTGGCTAAAGATGAAGTCAAATTTTGAATGAATTATTTAATACTGAGGAATTTAATTTTCTGAAATCCATTAATTAAAATTTTCACAAATGGTTTTACTAATTTCAGGAAAAACAAATTAATTACATAACCTGGCAATTCATCAGAAAATTTATACATTCTAGAATAATTCCAAAATATGACTCCTGCTTAATTATTTCACAAATGACAAAAGCACAATATAAAACAGAAAAACTACATTTTCACAAGAATGTTAAAATACTCTTCCCTTTACCAGTATTACTGTAAATGGAAGTATTTTAACTGTACTGTGTTTGTACTGTAAATGGAAGTATTTTAACTGTACTGTGTTTGTTCAAAATCCAATCAATAGTTTATTTCCATAATAGAACTAAGTTTGGTTAATTGATATTTAATACAATTAATAGTATAAAAAAGAATCGAAAAATTAAAACTATTACACGAAACTAATAATATTCTAAATTTCCAGGCACAAAAAAAGAACGCGAACTAAAATATTTTGAAAATGTGTCATAACTAGATATAAGAATTCCATAAGAAATCTAAATTACAAAAACAATTTGTATTCATTTTTATTGTGCACAATTACAAAAATTGCGAAAAATGATACATATACAAAACTTTTCCTTGTAATCTGCATATTGTTATAAATCTGGTTTTACTTGCAAGTTCGTTATTTTTAGTTGCTCTAAATGCCTTCTCTAAAAAAGAGATTTTAAAAATGTTCTTTAATCATCTAAATTTAATAAAACTGTGTTTTTCAAAAGTTAATACAGGAAAGAGGTTATATACATCATTGAAATGATAAATCTCACTAGATACGTGATTATAATACATCACGATGTGGTAACAATGTATCCGTATTCACTGTTAGTACAAAAAAAAAAATTTTTTTTTAATTAATGACAGCAATTTAATTTAAAAGTATTCCTTCCATTCAAGACAAATCTTTTCAATCCTTTGAATTATTTGAACCATAAAATTCCTTTCAGGTTCAGATGCACAAAATAATACAAAATATTTTACGGCTATGTGAAGTGATGTCGCAGTAATGAGCGGAAAAAAATACTTTTCTTTTTCCATTTAAATAATAAAGTGGGCGTTACAGTAGTTAACAGACACAGAAAAAAAATCAATTATTACAAGTAAAAGCATCTTTATCCGTTACATTACATTTTAACCAAAGCACAATAAAGTTAAATTTCAGTACAGAAGTGTTTTATTAATCAAATTTAATTACATATATTTAGTCACTATAGTAATATAATGGTTACATATCTACACAAGAAAATAAAAAGAAAAATTATGACTTCATAATAGCATCTTCTTTACTACAACAATTATTCTTTCTTAAGTAACATTGCATTGAATTTAAACTAGTTCTCAATATTAGATTTTAGTATTTTAGAAGCAATATTATTCAAATTAAATATGTTATTATAATCATTATTTTCTATTATTATTCATTTAACATATAGATAATATTTTTACAATTTTAAATCCACACAAGCATTCTTTAATTTGAATTCAATAGTTTGCTTTGTATGTAATATAGGCCTTTTATTCCATATAACTAAAATAAATATTTGAAATACTCTTTTAAATTACATATAACACTGTGTGTGTGTGTGTACTTGATACTATAACTGTATTGAGTACTTCTTTTACGCTTATTCTGGCTGATATTTGGGTTAACCTATAAGCATATTTCTATACTTGAAATACATATATTTATTTAGAAAGCTCTAAGAATGAAAGAAAGAGATACTTAAAAGACACACAATAACTTTAAAATAAGATTTAATGGGTAACTATAACGATAATTTTAAACTTTTCATATCTACTGTTTTATATATATATGTATATGTATGTATAAACTTTGAAGTATCACCGATTCACCGAAATTAGCTGAATATCACTGTAAAATAAAATTCGAGGGGTCTTCACTTGTTTCATTCGTAATTTTTTTAAGGATACAAAATGTAGACAAATTACCAATAAAAAAATTACTTCTTCACTCTCATAGTATTATTTCGAAACGAAAATTAGATGAAGCGGGTGCCAGCGAAATAAATCGCTTATACCCAGAATCGCGGAGAAAAGGATGAATAAGAAAGACCGATACCTGAAATCATTCCCCCCGCAGGGGGAGGCTGGAGGAAGAGAGGCGCTGGGGGTCACTGGGAAACTGGGTTAATTGCTAACCCTCCGTCCCACTTACGGTGGAAAGTGGAAGTTACAATGGAGTAATAAATAATAAAAAAGTGTTACATAGTTCTTCTTGAGTTTCAAAAAGTAAAAATAAAAATGTAAAAGTGTAAGCAGTCCTTGGTTGCAGTGAAAAGTCCCTTGAAGTTTCACAGAATTGTCCGTTAGAGTCCGTATTAACAGTCCGTGATTGATGAGCGCGACAGCTCGCTGGGAGCCGTGCGACACTTAGCAGTTGGCTCTGGCCTTGAAGATTGATGGGGTGCAGAGGAGATGTCATGATCCAAGTGATGAATAGTCCAGGAGAATTCTCGTCGTCGGGGTAGAAGATGCACAGTGGTTGGCTAAGAAGGAAAGCGAGTAAACCTCTCTATTGGTTTGCAAGTTGCCGCTATCGTTGCAACGGGGAGGGGTAATGGTGTTAGAGTTAGGCGAAGCAAAAATAATAGAATTTAATGCACTTTAAAAAATTAAGACTAAGAAGAAATCTTAGTCGCTCGCACCATCGTAATGGTTGAGAAGATTATTGATTTGCGCAATAATTTGCGACTTTGTGAGTGGTGACTTTGAAGTTGGTTTAGCGGGGCCTGGTGTTGGTTGAGCGGTGACTGTCTGTGGGGATGTCATTAAACTTATGTTTTGAACGAGTGTAGCGAGTGCATGAATGGTTTGCTGGAGCGTTTGAGTGATTAGATTGAGGCAGTCTGTTTGCGTGCTGGGAATTTGACTCGGTACGATAGAGGGGGTGGGTATTTCCTTGATAGTCTGTGTGCCGATCGGGGCAGTCACGAGTGGTGCCATCTGGTGTGTTGTGTCGGACTGATTAGTTTTTTGCGTTACTTGAGCATAAGAGATATTGGGCCTGATAAAGTTATTCGTTAAGATTGATTTTGAATTAATATTAGCGCGTTTGCGTGGTTTAGGGAAGAGGGGACATTTGCTGTAATTGGCCATGTGGCCGTGAACCTGGCAGTTGACGCAGAAACGGGTGTCCAGCTTCTTAATCTGGCAGTCCCGGGTTTGGTGCTTATCTCCACATTTCAAGCATTTTGGCGTTAAGTTACAATGTTCGGCCGTGTGGTTGAATTGATTGCATTGAAAGCATTGGATTACTCCTCTGCTTTCAAAGCCTTCAACTGTGATGGATAAATATCCTAAAGTTTTTAAGTTAAAAATATTCATGTTAAAGTCGTTTCTGGGAAGTGAGATTGTAAAAACTGAAAGTAATTGCTTCGTGATATTGCCTGTTAGTTGAGTAACCTTGTTAATTGTGTAGCCCAGATCAAGAAGATCGGACTGTATTTCCGCCGTTTTCGTTGTTCGGGGAAGGCCTTTAATTACAACTTTGATGGGTCGCTCGTGTTTCGGAGTAAAAGAGTAAAAAGGGTATTTTAGCTCAGTGAGTAGTTGCTTAAGTGTGTCGTGTTGCGGTTGAGTGTCTGTATACAATTTTACGTAGTTTCCAGCGGCTTTAATTCTTAGTATGGGCATTTTGCTAGTGAGAGTTTTAGTGTGCATTCGTAGTTCGTCAGTTATCAGTAACATGATGGGGGGAGGCAATTTCGGTGGTTGTGTGGTGTTAGTTTTACTAAGATGTCACGGGTGATTTATTAGTTGAAACTTGGGTTTCTATTGGTTCGTCCGTCGCGGTAATGTCAAGAGCACTAAAAGCGTTGTTAAGATTAATTTTAAAGCTTGTTTCGGGGTTTGCATTTGAGTGTGCGTTTTTTGTTAGCTTTCTAGAAGGGGGGGAAGTAAATCCTTCGGTATCTTCCTTACGTTTAATCTGGGTTGGTGTAGTTGGGCCGCGTGCGTTAGGCTTAAGTGGAGTGTTTTGAATGTCGTGTCGCGAACATTTGGGGATGCCACAGGGGGGTAGAGAGGTGTACTCACTTACCGCTTTTTGTAGTCTTGAGTTGTTGAGTTCCAGATAGGGTGTTTCCATTTGTATAATTGGGTCGTTCGGATCTGTGATTCCTCTACGGATGGCATCTTGCAGTATCTTTTCCGACGTCTCGATGGTGATCGATAGCACTTGGATGTACTCGGTTAATCTTTGAAGGTTATCGCAATGCAGTTGATCGGGGCCATCCTTCTCTGGCGTTCCGGGTCGTGAGGCTTGAGGTGATGCGGGGAGTGGAATGTCCATCTCGGTCACTTCGGGTGGCTCTTCAGAGGCAGTAGAGTCATTACTGTTGCGCCTGGTAGTCGGGGTTTTCTTCGCTCGTCGTTGTTCGGGAATCGGTTTATGTTTCTTCCGAACCATGATGAAGAACGCAGGAAAGTTATTTCAGCAAATTAGTTGAATAAAAGTAGCAGGTGCCAGACTGAAAAAGTTTTCAGCCGGCGAAAGTATCGTGCCGTGGCCTGACCACAGGAACTCGTATGAGGAGCAATGACTGTGCGTCCTGACGCTAACGTGGTTCAGGCAGGAATTCTTTCCTTTCTTTCTTCCAATTTCTTTCTTCCAAATTTGGAGGAAGAGAGCGGCCGAACGAGGACGAAACTGGAGTGACGTCACGAGGGCGAGAAGGGAAGAGCGCAGGAAGGGAGGGCTTAACAGCCCTAGGTATTATTTCAAACATTTCTTCTCCCATTTCAATACTTCCGACTTTTTTTTTACAACATCCATGTGGTCATTCTAAGTATTTAAAGCTTCTCTAAATGAAGATTGTTTTTTTCTCCAAAGAACAGTATAATACTGAGGTATACAAATAACTTCGAACAACAATGAAAATAATCAATATAAATTATTTCCACTACAAAATCTTTTTTAAAAATATATTGTTTTAATTTTAATACACAATAATATTAAAAAACAAAAAATACGTTGTAAAAAGATTAACTTTGTTAATTAACACTAACAAATTTTCTTATCATGGAAGTATCCATTATTTCATGCAGATCTATGCGAATACTATAGGTATTTATTTTGTAAACCACTACAATACTGTTTTGCTAATTTTTAAATGTGAATCTACTTCACCTAAAAGATTTTTTATTGACGCAGTATACTACAGCAGCACGAATGCCATTTAGCGACAGGCCTCGAAATTTTGAACCACGGTCTTGACAAGTACGACATCTATGCTGGCATCCCCCCTTTCCACACCAATGAGAGTAAAAAAAATGAGAATTAAGAACTACGACAGATTTAATATGCATCGGTCTCAGAGACGATTTAAGCTCATTTTGGGCTCTGGGCGCAGAAGATCTACAGGCAACCTTGGCGGATCCAAGGAAAATCTGGTTAAGTCCAGCTTATCCGGGCCGCCGCTCCATACACCTACTGAATAAACCTACACTGATCGGTCTCACTAGCTGACAAGTCTAGCGATATCAGATTCGACAGCAGTGGCTCAACGTAAACCCCGTATCGCGGGTGGGGGGCCGAATTCTAGGGGGCCCAAAGCCTGACTGACGCCAAGTACGTAACCCTTTGTAAGATACGGTTTGGGGTCCAAAGCCTAAATGCAGGAGGGCCCTAATATTCTCCGTTACGCCACTGTTCGGCAGACAATGTTGGCCATAAGCTCGTTACCATAATCATTCGGATGGAGTGACCCTTCTGCATGCAAAAGAAATGTATTTTAATAAAAAGGGCTGAAAGAAGATTAATTCTTTCGTTGAAATTTATACAGTATTTTTCACATTTAGAATAAAATCTCAATAGCTGATTCTTTTTCATGATAAATGGTAAATTCATATGAGTTGTTTATGACATAGCGCAAAAGCGGAAATTCTATAATTTAAAAAAAATTAAAACTGCAGATTGCAGCAATTTTTAATTCGTAAAGTTTCCCTATTAAGAAGTTAGTAGGGCGATGTGACTATTCGTCAGTCGTTTTTCCATATTTAAAGGACTGTTATCACAAAAATATATATGTACTTCAATTTTAGAAATAACACCAGAAACTTTTTTAAAAAAATACCACTACCATAATTTGGAGACCTGGTATTTTAGGGACACGTTAGAATTTTGATAAGAACGAACGTTTATAAAAACTAAAGGCATGAATTTAAAACATATACGTTCAAACACAAAATCGAATATCTAAAGAAGGTTTTCAAAATTTCTTAAGTAAATAGGTTAATCAATGAATCATTGAACTAATTAATTTTTAATTATATAATTAAATATTTTAAATGTGCTGTTCGTTTGGAGTTGTTTCATAAGCCCAAACAAGCATCGTAAAATATCCAGTTTTGTAAGAAAGTTTAATTAAACGCAACAATCACTTTAGCACACAAACATTTCTGATTCAATAAAATTTTACCTACACTCAACAGAGCGATTTATTTAAACCTGTCTATGCCAGCTGTACTGACAGGCATCGCAGTCGGGAAAAATTCAACGCTTATGTTATCTTCAACTTCCTATCATTCAATAACGAGTGTTAACAGAGTATCAAATTATATGATCCGTGAATACACAACACTTGAATCAAATCGAACGAAATAGAAGGAAGGGAAAATAAAAAGAGAACAAGAAAGTTATCTAGCACCTGTAAACAAACTTGATGCGTAGTATTATGAAAGACTGGGAAATAGAAAGCTGAGATTAAAGTCCGATTATGTTTCGCAGACAGAACGAACGACGCGCAGTAGCTTGTGAAAACGACCTTAACAATGACAAAGGACGGTGAGAATTCTAGAGAGATAAAGCGCGAAAAGTTGGGGATCTTTTAAATTATGCACATTCGCTATCCGTGAATTGAACTGAAGCGATGCAGAAAATTGGCGATTCTACAGTCAAAACTGCATACTCTGTCAGGGTGGAAACCGGTAGTCAAAGAATGCAATACCTCAAGAGAGAAACTAAGTACACAATAACCACAAACCAACCCATTTTTAAGATATGTGAATTTTTGATATCGTGTTACCATTTTTATAAAATAGTTGGGATGCATTCCACTGCAATTTTTGTTCAAATTTTATGTCTTGTAATATAAATCTTGGAAAAAAATTGAAGCACAGACAAAAGAAAAATAGGGGAAAAAAATTTCTTCAGAAATAGTTCGTTTCATTTTTAAAAATTAGAATCTCGATTGAATAGATAAATAAATGCATGTTCTGAAGATTAAATAAAAAATTTTAAACAATTTTATAAAATACACAACTAATTAATTCGTTTAAGGGAACACAAAACATTTACAGCAAAAGAAAAACATGCATTATTACAAATTATGAATTCTTCTCGTACTTAAATTGATTCAAAATAAAAGGATTGAATGAATTTAAATCCTTTTACGTTCAAGAGGAAGAGTTCATGCTTATATCTTTCCCACAAAACTGAAAATTCGATGCATCGATACGTTGTTAATAACAAAAACCAATCGTGTGTGTGTGTGTGAGTATTATTTTTTCTAATATAAACTTTCTTTATTAAACAACAGTAAAAGTTTAGAAAATGTTAATCAGAAAAAATCAAAATGTTTTTCCCCTTTGTAGTTATTCCAATGCGTTTTCCCCACCATCACCACTGATAACAGTAATTTTCTTTGATTAGCAGATAATTGTAGTCCATGTAAACAAAAAGATTATGTTGTCTCTGAAAAATGTATCATAGATAAGAATAACTATCTTCTGTCTGCGATCTGAAGAAAGATCTTTTCAAGGCATCTCATTAACATATTTTTGTCTCACCAATAAAATTAAAAAAGATAGAAAATATGTAGCAGTTATTTCATATTAAAATACTAATAGAATTCCGACAAATATAATGCTAAATTCTTACAAAACTTTGAATTGTCTTTATAGCAGTGAATGATTCACTATTTAATGTTCAGAAATGAATGTGATCTCTTTTTAATACTCACACTTAATCGTTAAAATATTACATTAATCAAAATATTAACTGAAAGTTAAAATTTCATACCAAAAAATTAATTCATAGCACATTTGTCTATAAAAGAAATATAATTTAAGAAAAAGATAAATATAAGAAATATTGTCTATAAAAGAAATATAATAACTAAATTATTATTTTAAAAAATTATACCTTTCATTAAAAAAAATTGCTTGTATATTTTTTTGATATTTTACAAAAATAAATTTAAGAAACATAAATCTTGAAACAAAACCCTCAAATAATTTATTCTTTACTAAATACTTAACATAAAACTAACATTTCAGAAGAGGAAAGTATATCCAAGTTAAAATAATAAATATTAAGCAATTATTTTTAACCAAGCAACTCCAAAAAATTTTAACTAAACACTACATAAGAGCAAGCAGAATTTTATCTTTAACAGCCAAATAAAATTATAGCAACTCATGAAAAAAATTTCAGTTATAACTTACAAAAAAGCAGCAACAACATATACTAAAAATGATGCTTTTACTTTGATGTTATTGTTAGATACATTTGCAGTACACATAGGTGCATTTGACAATTATTGCCCAAAAGAAAAAAAGCCAAGGAAATAAATTAATTCTCCTTCTTCCAAGGAAACATGCCCAAAATAAAATGCATCAGTAGAACAGAATAGAAAAGTTATCTAAAAATGGATTCTGAAACTAATGAGTACTTTTGAAACAAATCTATTATAAATCCTACATAACAAAATACTCTAAATGTAAAATTGAAAATTTACTTATCAAATACAGAAAGTGTTTGAGCAATAATTAAGCACTTTCAAATGAGGAATTTGTCAATAATAAGTTGTATGCAAGTTTTGAAAAAAAAATTAAGAAACTTTAATTTTAGATAAGAATGAGAAAAATTTTAGTCAAAAGCTACAGTGAGGGGGAAAAAAATTGAATTTTACAAAAAAATGTAAGAGATTAAAAAATAAGAATTCATGTTAAACATTGACTAAATGAGCAAGTAAATTAATAATGCTGTTGAACAGGGGTGTAGCTACCACCGTATCCATTGTATCAATTATACAGGGCCCCCAAGCTACAGGGGCTCCAACAAGGATAACTACAGTTCAACTAACAGGGTTCTCATATGTAAAAAGAGACCCCGGAGGTTAATTTTGATACAGGGCCCCCTCTGAACTAGCTACGCCAGTGCTGTTGAATCAGACTAAACATGAAAAATATTATTATTGCTATTAATATATTTTAAATAAATTTGGAAAGAATTTTAAGCTTAATTTTCTTGAACTGTTTTAGCCTAACAAACAACTCATTCTTGTAAAATAAATGTTTCTTGTGAGAACAGGTATCAAGAAATTAAAACAAACAAAATATGAATAAATTGACTTCAATGACATTTTAAACATATGATTATGATTAAACATATGACATGACCTATGATCTATTTATAAATTTCAAAACATGTAATTAATTTCTAGATCATTAATATAATGAATGTTATCTTTAAAATACTTTTAGATTTATGTATCAGTCAGTGAATTATGGTTAAAAATATTAATTTGATAATTAGACGAAAAAGAAAAATGCACAAAATGGGGCAGATGCATTATGTGCCCGGTCTCCGAGTCAAATTCTAGTTTACGAAAATTGCAACAACTTACAACTTTTGATATTTTAACGCATATCTTACAAACTTACTAACTGAAAAATAATTTCATCCCAATATAAATAGATTTTTTTTTTTATTGATTTGTCCTATTTAGGAAATTAATAGTGTAACATTTTACATAATTCAAGTAAATATGTATACAAAAAGATATTCTGAAGTTATGAAAATACCATATATATATATCAGTGACACAAACCAGGATGGGGTTTGAAGACTCAAATCCCTCCCAGAGATGAACGGGGTTTTAATTTTTAGCATAAAGGTTACACCTCAGCAGTTCCACATATGTGTTTTTTAAAATATAACCCCATTATAAAAAGTCTGGATTCACCAATGATACAGATATTTCATTTATTACTACTTAATGGATCCAAAATAGATTATATTAAAATATCAATACATATACACGAATATTTAATACTTCTATAAATTCAATTAAGTAATAATATCGAAACACTTTCAAGTATCATTTGCAAAAATTTTTGAAAGCTTTTCGCTATTTTTATATTCCCCCCAAAAAAAACTCCAGTATGTATTTGCACACACAGCATAAAATCAGCACTGAATATATCACAATAGTTATCTACTTAAAAAGAATAACTCATAGAGCTGTTAATATTATAAAAGATTTGTAGTAACAGTGTACATAAAAAATTGTGGATAAATTGTGTGTGTTCAGCTAACAATTTTAATATAAATAAACATAATGAAAACGATTTTCCAAACCCATACTTACAGAAATTACTTATGATACAAAGACTTTTTCTTTTTTTCATAATATCCTATTCAATAAAATATTAAAATCAACACTTCCCAATCTTAGAAAATTTATTATAAATCATTGTTAATTTTCATATAAAAATTAAAAATAGGCTCAGTGACACTAAAATAAATTTATCTAGTAAAATATTATTGTTGTTTTTGTTTAAAAAACAAGATGTATTTTACAATTAATTTAACAATGAAAATGTCACGATAAAAATATTTTGCTAAAAATTGGCCAAAGATATTTTTAAATTTAACAACTATGAATCGATACAATATCTCCAAAACATAAGTTATTGAAGAAATGAAAGCTGAATATATTTCAACAGCATTAACGAATTAATGAGTACAAATAAAATGAATTTAACAATCAATAAAACAGCAAGCATCAAATTTAAAAGGGAAAAAATTGTTGAGGAAATCATTCAAACAAACTGAACCAAAAATAAATCATTTAAAATGTCTCATTTTTTTATAAAAAAAAACCGTAATATTAAAAAATGCTCAAAACAAAATGTGCAGATGTTGACAAGCGGCCGGTTTTGACAAAATTTTATTAAAATAATTATTGTTCATATGACAATAATGATACAAAAAATAATATTCTATTACATTTTAACATTTTAATTAATGGATCATGTTAGAAAAACTAAACATAACTTACCGGACATTCTTATCAAGATACTATACTGTGCACCTATCTCAGAAATCAATAATGACAAAAATACCACACAAGACGCGTTAGACAGTGCGACAAACTTCCTTTTAAGTTTTTTTAACGAATTATAAAAAAAATATTAAAAGCAATATTCCAAGAACTCCATCAAACACACAATTGTTATAACTACGGAGAACTTGAACATCACATCATATTTCAATACGAAAATTAATTCATCTGACGTCCATGACCTGAAACTATTTCTGCTAAACAACAACATAGAATGATTGTTGCCATTTTGAAATGGGAATGTCACGTAGTAAATCCATGTAAATGGTACTTTCGGAATCCATTTAAATCGGATGTCAATAATATATGTATACACAAAGCTACATTTAGGAATTAAAATCAACTAAGAGTTGAAAAAATCTTTTGTTCTTTTAACTTATTTGCTGATCATTATTCTTGAATTATATAACAATGAAATAAGCTTTAACTCAGTTGGATTTTAAAGACTGTTTTTACTATTCCACATCAATTTTAAATATATAATGAAGATTTCAAAAGAATTATTTTAATCAAAAAGGTGCTAGAAAAACTTATTTGGTAACAGAAATATGTTTGTATTTTTGGGAAACTCCAAGGGTAAATAGATCTCGTTAACGTATAAAGTAAGAAAATGATGGAAATGTAATCAAAATAAGGTTTGATTTATTTGACATGAATTATTTTCTTTAAAAAAATTACGATATTTCCCAGAGAATATCTTTTTTTTCTTTTTAGAAAGAAATGTCTCGCAAGTATGCATTTCGAAACATTTCCGGTGAAATAAATTATTTTCACCAAGCATCAGGTTTGAGTGAATCAAAATTTCCTAGCCTTTAGTTTTGACAAAATACTTCCAGGAATTGAAACAAAAACATATTTAAGAAGTAAAGTAACCAATTACTGATTTTACCCCCTGTTAACGTATGTCGGAATTTAGTGCTTTCATGTTTTTATTTCTTTTATTTTTCTTTCTCGCATACTGATTTCCCAAAGGTTTCATAGAAACAATAACTTGCTCTTCTTCTGATCATTACATACGTAATATTTTACGATCTTACGATCTGAATTCTTTTTTTTGTTTGTTTCAATATTTATATTTTTGATTTAAAATTTGCACTAATAGGATTAAAAAAAAGGATGCTGCTTTTTAATATATGTATTTGTATTTTTCTATGAACAGAAAATTTATTGTTTACGTATATTTATAAATTACAAGGTAAAGTCAAAAACTTCCCAAATTACTATCAGATGGTGCCGCAATGACCTTGGGGGGGATTTTGTATTGCTGGTCTCATTAGTACAAAACGTAAGGAAATAAACAGTTGTTTATTTAGTCCTCATTATATAATACTATAAGAGTTTTCTCTCCTATCGATCATTATTGGTGTAAAATTATTTTGCAAAAATGTGACCATGCTTGAATATCCACCCTTTTTATTTGGACTTGTTCCTGTTGATTTCTACCTGTTTCAATGGCTAGAAAGGAAATAGGACAATAGCGTTTCGGAAATTCCGAAAAAAATTATGAAGAATGCTGTAAGAACAGTCGGAGAAGTTTTTCATAAAAGGGACCCAGGAGCGTTTAAACAATTTTATGAACATTGGGAAAAGTAACTGAATTCAATAAGAAACTATTGTGACGGGCATAAAGGCATATTAAAAAAAAATTGTAGAAATTCTGAGAACTTTTTTATTCTACCTAGCGCATATGTGTCTGCATTTGCACTTGTATTTGTATGTACATATTTAGCAAATTTTTTTAGAATCTTTTTAAAAATAACCATTTTATTTCTTTCATCATAATTGTAGCACAAGTATTATTTTTCTTAATTGGTGAATTATCTTTTTTTAATTTTATACTTTAAAAAAGTAAAGAATATGATTGTCACAGATATAGGATTATACATATATATTTCTAATAGGACGCATATTAGCAACTAAACCTTTGGAGACGTAGCAAGTCTCCAAATGTGAGAGGATTTCAGTAGTGGCGGCTCTCGCTACCAAATTTGGGCGCTTGAATTCTTTTAAATCGAACTTTCGTCGGATGCTGAATAATGCCGTGATTGAATTATGCCGAGAGTAACACAGCCAAATTCATAAGGGATCTTTTACATAGTCATATGACATGCATGCCTACGATTTCCGCATCCAAAAAATCAATCGACTCCATCCGGAATTGAACCCGTAACCGAGAGCTTACGAAGCGGGTACGCTACCTCTAAGCTACCAAGCCAACACGTAGGATTATATTTGAGGTAGCCTATACAAAGAATCCGCTTAGAAAACGAAACCAATTCCCAGCCACGATTAATTCAAGAGATAAGGTGTCAAATAGCAATATGTTTTAACGTTTTAATTTCCTATGTGTTGTAACGTTTGAAAAAATAACGGTGATATTCAAATAGCAATATGTTTTAACATATTAAAGTTATTAAAATTAATTATAGATTGTTTCACTATTTTGTGAGAGGAGGATTCGTTGGTCACCGCTCGCGTGCATCTCTATCTTTACTGATTTGTCAAAAGGGGGTTGCGCTGCACCTGAAGCTGCACGTGTGGGCGTAGGATCTACAAAGAAACCGACCAGATGTTGTTGTTTTCGAGAAGTGACGTTACAGTGTATTACTGTTGAAATTGCGATAGTTGAACAGGCCGTAATTTCATTTTGGTTAAGTTTGCGAATTAAGAAATGTGGCCTAGTGAAGTAAGATTCAACATATCGTTAAAATTTTAAAAAATGTTACTCTTTTTCTTGTAAATAATAAAACAAAAGATAAAGAAAATAATTCTTGCTTTATTTAAATTTCTCTTTGAAAATAAAGGATTTAGTGTACTTAAATGTGTATAATTTTGTTTTGACTAGAATCCAAAGATAAATTTAAAATGAGAAACTTAATTTAAATTGAGATATTTAGAATCCCAACATTTTCTCATGAAGGAGTATAAAATCATATCACCACATATATATTAGATTTCCTCATATTCAAAGGTTTGCTAAAAGAAAATGAAACAAAAAATAATAATTATTTTTCTCTTAATTTTGTACTTAGCTGTTTTCTTCATTTTCTTATAATTCAATTAACCCATTTTTTTTTGTATCTGTCGGAGGGAAGATTCGATCTGAGTACCTTCCGTTCCGAACGTACGAATGAAGCAAGTACGCTAACCATCACGCCAAAACGATCGTCATTGCGGGATGTTGGTACAAGTTCATATAGATATCACACCGCCACATACCCCCCTGCCAGTGTTTCGGCGAATAGGTGAACGAACGATACCATATTTGTGGCGAGCATGTAAGCAGTTGCGTCACTTTGTGGGTTGCGTCATCGTGCGTGACGGCTTGAGAATTGCGTCATTTGTGTTAGACGGCTTTGAGAAGTAACGGCTTATTTGCGTCAATGTTTGACGGCTTGGTTGCATTTGCGATGGATAGATGGCGCCACGACTGTGGCGCGCGAAGGGTGCGGATCATATCACGGCCAGGGTCACCAATGTCGGAGGAACAGTTGTGGCAGCACAGATAGTCGAGGACGCACCAACAACCTCACAAACCGTATCGGCGACGATAGCCAGTTTATCCAAAGGCTCCGAGGATGCAGACAAAACAGTCTGGATATGTGGTGGCATTCTTTGAAGCCACAAACTTTGCAGAAAGTCATCCTGGAGTTGGCCATTAGACAGCTCTTTCATTTTTCGCAACAGGTGGCTGGGCTTCTCATCTCCTAGCTGAAGGTCAGTAAGCAGTTTCTTAATTTTTGAGTCTCGAGTCGCTAAATTGGGTGATGAGCCGCTGCGAGAGAGTGTGATATTTGTCACTGTTCGGAGGGCTTAACACAATGTCCGACACGTAGGAGAGAGTTTCAGCATCCAGTTTCGCAACCAAAGCAGAACACTTAGTATCATCACTGGAGATACCACTGAATGTGAATGCATGGTCGCATTGCGCAATCCATAGACGAACGTTCGATTTCCAAAACGGCGGCAGCCGCAATGCAATACGAACTACTTCAACAGTTTCACTAGTCATATTGTTGAATAAGCAGGAAGCGAAACGAATCTCCGAGCAGATGCTTCAAGTGGCCTTGAGGAGAAGGAAAAAAAAATCTTTCGCTACGTACTGATCATCCGTAGTAGAAGAATTTGTATTGCATTCGCCAGTAGAACAGAATAGCTTACGTGTTTTTAAGTCCAAAAGGGGTCACCACTGCCGCGTTGCGTGGTTAGGCATTCTTCACTACAACGCGGTTGAATTAAATAACAATAACATTTATTAACTTTAAAGATTAAATGAGCAATTAAGAGGTAAGCTTTCGAAAACTACAACACATGGAACCAGGCACGCTACAATAATAACAGATCAATTCAGTTCAGTTTTGGAGTCGTTATGTTGAGCTGTAAGGTCGCTGCATATTATTATCTATATATATAAAGGAGAAAAGCGACTCACTCACTCACTGACTCATTGACTAATCACGATATCTCCGGAACTATTAAACCTACAAACTTGAAATTTAGTAGGTAGGTTCCCTTCATGGAGTAGACGTCAGCTAAGAACGGATTTTGCAAAGTTAGAACCCCAAGGGGCGATACGGGGGTTTAAGGGGCGTTATAGATAATTATTTCCATTACTAAACTATTAGGTGTACAGTCGTGAAACTTGGTACACAGATTTCTTTCATAAAGTAGAGATTCCCTACATAATGATTTTTACAAAAATCGACCTCCAAGGGGCGTTGAGGGCGCTTAAGGGGCGTTATACATAATTATTTCCATTTTTAAACTATTAGACGTACGGTCTTGAAATTTGGTAAGCGGATTCCTTTCATAGAGTACAGATCCCCTACAGAATGGGTTTTGTAAAAATCGACTCCCAAGAGGCGTTGTAGAGAATTAAGTGGGTTATAGGCAATTAACTCCTTTTTTAAACTATTAGACGTAAAATCTTGAAATTGAGTAAGCAGATTCCATTCACTGAGTAGATATCTGTTATAAGATGGGCTTTGTGAAAATCATTTCCTAAGTGACGTTGCGGGGGCTTAAGGGGCGTTATACATAATTATTTCTATTTTTAAACTATTAGATGTACACTCTTGAAATTTGGTAACCGGATTCCTTTCATAAAGTACAGATCCCCTACAGAATGCGTTTTGTGAAAATCGTTTCCTAAGTGGCGTTGCGGGGGCTTAAAGGCGTTATACATAATTATTTCCATTTTTAAACTATTAGACGTACAGTCTTGAAATTTGGTTAGCGGATTCCTTTCATAGAGTAAGGATCCCCTACAGAATGGGTTTTGTGAAAACCGACTCCCAAGTGGCGTTGTAGAGAATTAAATGGCGTTAGAGGCAATTAAATCCTTTTTAATCTATTTGACGTAAAATCTTGAAATTGAGAAAGCTGATTCCATTCATTAAGTAAAGATCTGCTATAAGATGGGTTTTGGGAAAATCGTTTCCTAAGTGGCGTTGCGGGGGCTTAAGGGGCATTATACATAATTATTTCCATTTTTAAACTATTAGACGTACAGTCTTGAAATTTGATAAGAGGATTCCTTTCTTAGAGTACAGATCCCCACAGAATAGGTTTTGTGAAAATCGGCCCCAAGTGGCGTTGTGGAGAATTAAGGGGCGTTATAGGCAATTAACTCCTTTTTTAAACTATTAGACGTAAAATCTTGAAATTTAGTAAGCAGATTCCATTTACTGAGTAGAGATCTGCTATAAGATGTGTTTGGTGAATATCGTTTCCTAAGTGGCATTGCGGGGGCTTAAGGGGCATTATACATAATTATTTCCATTTTTACACTATTAGACGTACTGTCTTAAAATTTGGTAAGCGAATTCCTTTCATTGTGTAGAGATCCGCTACAAAATAGTTTTGGGGAAATTGATCCCCAAGGGTTACTGAAGGGGGATTAAGGGGCGTAATAGATAAATAGTTCCGCTTTTCAACTAATAGAACCACCTGCTTGAAAATTAGAAGGTATGTTCCGTTCATGGAATAAAGTTCCTTTTACAAAGAATTTTGCAAAAACGGACCCCCAAAGGAGTGGGGTTGCGAGGGATTAAGGCGTGTTATAGAAAAATTCCTGTTTTTGAATTTAACTCATTTATTTGAAATTTGTTGAGCACTTTTCTTCAGTTGAATAGAGTTCCACTAAAAATTTATTTTACGGAAATCAACTCCGGGGGGAAGCGGGTAGAGTTATTGGGGCGTATTGATAGACAAAATTTCCGTTTTTGAACTGCTAAGACTATAATAATAAAATTTGGTTTGCATGCTTCTTTTGTTGAATTGGAATCCGCTAAGAATGCTGTCAACGAGGTATTGATGATAAAAATTCCGTTTTTGCTCTGTTAGATTTAGACTTGAAATTTAGCACGCATGTTTATTTTATGGAGTACAGATCCACTGAAAGTTGCTTTGGTGGAAATCCACTTGATTATTAGGTTAAGTGAGCGAAAAAAATCTTTCTACTTCTATTTTAGATACAAATAGAAATTAGATATTATAATTTATGTTCTTTTTATATCAAGGGGCTAGAGTGTAGCAGCTATAAATATATTTTTCAGTACAATCGAATTCTTAATGCTAGATATCAATAATTAATAAAGAGTGTTTTTTTTTCCAGGTATAGAAGTTTAAGTTGGCATTACTTTCCAAGATGGCGACCGATTTAACAGCTGTCAAGTGATTTATTCTCAGTTTGGTTTGGCAATTCATCAAAACGATCATCAAGCAAGGCATAGATTCGTCGAATGGGCCCAAAACGAGCTTGCCGTTGTTCCCGATTTTCATAAGCGAATTTTGTTTAGCGATGAAGCGCACTTCTGGTTGAATGGCTAAGTCAACAAACAAAACTGCCGCATTTGGAGTGAAGCTAATCCACAAGTGTATGTCGAAAGACCGTTACATCTAGAAAAACGGACTGTTTGGTGCGCTTTATGGGCTGGTGGAATCCTTCTTCAAAAACGATAAAGGCCACAACGTTACAGTCAATGGTGATCGGTATAGAGCCATGATTACTAACTTTTTCATTCCTGAATTGAACAATCACGATGTCCAGGAGCTGTGGTTCCAACAAGACGGCGCAACATTTCACACAGCTCGTGCCACAATCGATTTATTGAAAGACACGTTTGGTGACCGCCTAATTTCACGTTTTGGACCTGTGAATTGGCCTCCAAGATCTTGTGATTTAACACCGCTAGACTATTTTTTGTGGGGCTATGTAAAGTCATTGGTCTATGCGGATAATCCACAAACGCTTGATCATTTGGAAGACAACATTCGCCGTGTTATTGCCGATATACGGCCACAAATGTTGGAAAAAGTCATCGAAAATTGGACGTACAGATTGGACTACATCCGAGCCAGCCATGGCAGTATTATGCCAGAAATCATATTTAAAATGTAATGCCACAAGATTATCTTTCGAATAAAAAAAAATTCATGTCAATCGAATAATACATCGTTGTTTTATTGCAATTTAAAGTTCTTTACCTCTAAAGAAAACACCCTTTACAAATACTTATTTTCAACCAATCAGTTCATGTCACGTGACTATGTGATAAACGACAACAACATAATACATGAAAAATGAAATCACGTGTTACGCGCTTCGCTCTTGCCAACACTTGCTTTTTCCAGATTCTTTTGAAAGATTTATACAGTCGAACCACCATATGACGAACCTCTATATTGCGAATTTTTCTATATAGCGAATTTTTTCTGGAACCACAAGAACATTTCACGATTTTCATCCTAAAATGACCTCCCAACAGCGAAGTGCATTTTCTAAATAACGAACTTTTTTTCTTGTGATTCAATTTTTTCCCTCCCTATTTTTAAAGTATTTCATGACATTTCAAGTTAGTCTCTCTTTTAACACGTGTTAGAAGTTTAGTTATAAAATGATGTATGTTTAAAATTTTACTTGTGTACTTTAAATCAGAAAATATCCTTAAAATTTTTTCATTAATTTTAATGTTGAAAATACAGTGTATTCCTCGACATTCTTTTATCTTGTTTTCCCTACGGTTTTTCTTTTCTTTTTTTATGGGTAAGATATATATATAAAATAGATACTAATTTACAAGAAGGTGTGAATAATTACTTTTATCAGTATATAGTGTTTATGAACTTACTTGTTTTATGCGGTTTATAAAGCGCATTGAAAGGTGAACCTCTTTTTAATGAATTTTCCATATAACGAAACATTTTGGGGGATTCAGCGACTTCGTTAAATAGAGGTCTGACTGTATTTGTAAGCAATAATAAGGCATTTAAGTAAATAAAATGCACTTAATTTATAAATACATGCATAGCATAAGAATATTTTTTTTAATTTTAAAAACTAATATTTGAACATCTTTACCCAATTATCAAATTTCAAATTTTATCTAAATTTTCCGAGTAGAACAAATAAGTATGAGTGTAACGTCAGTTTGAAATTCAATGGAGAACACGTGATTGTATTTATCATGTGACCGCCGCGAATTTGGCCTATTTAAGAAATCGCTCTTTCCTAGTTTGAATTTTATTCCACAACTTTGATTGCTAGTGCGCAATAGCCCCATTCTTTTTATCGAATTAACTTCGGATCTCTCCAAGCAGCTGAAACAACGAAAAATCACTTACGTGAAAATCTAAAAACATGATCGCATGAATGAACTAAATCAAATAAAAGAGCATTTCATGAAATAATGTACGTACACGAGTTCAGTATTTAAAAGTAGCACATTGATGACGTTTTTCGGGATTAGTTTCTATTTCATGGAAATCTACATAAACGGATATAAATATGTACTCGATATTACGATTAATTTCTTTATTTTTTCGTGTTCTAGATATTAATCTCCAGAGAATGCTGCGTTTCATTATATCTAATTTCAGACAATATTCTAGAACCGAAACAGGTGGGAATACTTTATTTTTATAAGCTTTTTCCAACTAATTAAAAATAAGTTATTTAACATTACACTAGGTATAAATGGGAATTTGCATGTTTTGCATGTACTAATATACCAAATAAAAATTACATGGGTTAGAAATTGAGCATTATATGTAGATGGGGGAGATGGGGATTTATCCAGAGAGAATTTGGCACGGAAGTAGACATTTTGTCTACTGTAACGATATGCAGGCGAAGAGCCAAAAATATTATGAAATTAAGGTTTTCAAAATATTAATCAGCAAATTAAAAATAAAAGTAGTAGTTTGAAGTATATTTATATATTTCTACATCTACATTGTTTGTTTCAGATATAATTTTCGATTCCTCTTCCCTCATTTTCTTGTAGGTGTTTTAAGTGCTTTTCTTTCTTACATTAGTATGAAAAGAACTAAGTAATATAGTCGGACTTCCATTTTATGAGGCTCTATTTAGCAAATGTTTCTATTTTTCGAACTTTTTCCTGGAACCAAGAATATTTTATTATTTTCTTCGTAAAATAACCTCCAAAAGCGAAATGCTTTTTCTGTTTAACGAAATTTTCTCTTGGGATTCCATCTTTTTTCTCCTTATTATTAACACCCTTTTATAAGGTTCATTTGTATGTAACGTAATCTTTGAAATCAATTTTTACCCACTTTAAAAGGTCAGATGAATTCGAAATTTTGCTCACTTGTCCAGGACCGATGACTATACAATAATTTAATAATTTTGTTCCATTGTTCTGATCAGGATTAATGATTTCCCATTTTCAGATCCCATCCCACATCTGGCAACTAATTTTAGATCCCATTTTTTGATTTGGCGACTAAAAAATTAAGTTACAACTTTGTTCGATTAACTATAAAAGGGTGTTTTTTTGTTGTTTTTTTAAGTTTTTTTGAACTATAATTTATTATTTTTTAATACATTTTTGGACAAGTAAAATTATTTTCACTTGTTACACATTTTATAATACTGGTTTTATCAGGTGTCTAACTCACCGAGAGCAATAAAATTTCCGTAATTATTCAAGTAAAATTAACAGATTTTACAAGAAATCAAAGTTTTGGTCTCATGTGGTAATGTGTGCATAAAATTACTTGTTATAAAATATTGTGTGTTTAAAATTACTTGAAAGCTTAGAAAATATCATTAAAATATTCTCATTAATTTTAATATAAAATAATTATTTTTTAAAATTGAATATATATATAAGGTGTATTCCTGGGCAATGTTTTTTTCCCCCTTGTGCTCTTTGCAGATTTCTTTTTGGTGGGTAAGATATATAAAATAAATACATATTGATTTGCTAAAAAAGTGTGAATAATTACTTTTTTAAAAATATATATTGTTTATGAATTTAAAATTCGTTTTATGTGATTTCTAAAGTACAGTTTGTGCTATTAAAAGTTTGCTATTTAAAAACATGTTAAAAATAGTACATTTTTATGTGACAGAATTTACTTTTTTAGAGAGAAATTTATATCACTGTTTGTGTAAGAATATATATATGTAATAATTCCAATAATCTGTAATAGCTTTTGAATTATTAACGTCCAGTTCTTCAGGACAACCATGTAATTATTTTAATTGGTTACCCGCTACCGGGGACTTAAGAAACTATCTCCATCCACCTCCTAAAATCACGTGACGTTCCGTTGCCTATAAATACCGAGATCTGGAAATCGCGCGCTCTTTTCTCTTCTGCTCTCGCCTCTCTGCAATCATGTAGTCAGCCGGCTGCCGCGCTTTGTGTATTTGTGTGTTGTCCTTGTCTGTTTAGTGCCGTAAAATCTTTATTGTTGCATATATGTTTCAAGAATTGCAATAAATTGGAGTTAATCCTTTCAAGATTCCTGCTTCTTCGATAATACAGTATCATTCACACGCCATCATCCACGCCCTACCTTTGGTTCGCCACATTAAAATCTACCACTCGCCACGGCAAAATACGACATAGTATGTACCACTATAAGTTTCCTTATATATATATATATATATATATATATATATATATATATATATATATATATATATTGTAACGTCGTGTGTATCTATCCCTCAATAATTAAGTCTTTACAGCTTCACATAGAAATAAAAAAATATTGTTTATTTGATAAACAATTCTTAATGAAGTAATATTGCCAAGCCGGTGTAGTCAGTTCATATTCCATTCTGAACGCCACCGGCGTTCCTCGTCTTTTTCACTCCAATCCCGGACTGAGCCCTTTGCTCCATACAAGGTGGGCTCCTCTCGTCTCTCTCCCCGACTCTCTTTCTTCTCTTTTTCTGTCCGTTCTCCCGACTTTTTTCGTCCTTTTTTTCTTTCTCCTGAAAAAGAACCCTTTTAAACACCAGGGGTGTGTTCACAACCCGCCCCTCGTTCCTTCTCATTGGCAGGTCACAAAAGTCTCTCTTGACCTCCCTCGTCCTATTTGCGCATAACACGCCAAAACACACCCGAGCCGTCTGGCCCAAGGCGCCATAGTTCCTTGTCGAACATCTGGACACACTTGTCCATCACGCCACCTGTTCCGAGTATCCCTTTCACATAACACTAGAAAAGACATGATTATTTTAAGATAGGCTTCGCCTATTCTCAATGGGGCGCCGGCTCTACTTTACTATTATGGCGACCCGTCTGTCTGACTTCACTCCCTGAGTTCAGACAATAAACAATGGCCCCATGGCCACGTGCACTGGTCATTCCACAGCTGGTGGATCATAAAAATTCAGGGACGATCGATGGGGTCGCATTTGTCCTTGAACAGCTGGTGAAACCATAACACTTATCGTGAATCGAAAGATGGGAATTCACAACCATCGACGATGTCACAATATGTAAAAAATATTTTATTATGAACTAGCAATTCAAAGAAATACTCCCAGTATTTTTAGAGGAAACTTATATACATCTTAATGAATATACTTGCACATTAATCTTTGTATTAATTATTAAATAATTTTTAAAATATTGTTTTTCCAAAGATGTAACATAACTCTTGAATAACAACCAAATAAATAGTTTAAGGAACCAAATAATTATTGTTCTGTTATTTAGAAGGAAACACTTATTTAAAAAGAAATACCAGGTAACTAATAGCTTAGTACTTGAAAGGAAAAAAACATTATTTTGTTGAAAATCTGAATTTTTAAGTGTTTTATTGTCTGTGTATGAGCTTTACAACTTTTAATTCCAACAAAAGCCGCCACTGTTATCAAAATTTTTTATAGTACTTAATTTTTTCACCATTATAATTTTTTTCTTCCAAATATTATCGCGCTACAGATCTAAGTTTTTAAATATTTTATTATCTCTGAATGAGCTGTATATTTGTTTAATTTTAATAAAAATGGCTAATGTTTTCATTTATTTTTACAAAAGAATGTATATTCATTTAAATAAATCGCATGCAACTGTTGTCTAACCAATAACTGCTTCCTTAACAAATTTTTTAAAAAATATAAATTGTGAAAAAGGAATTATTCCACATTTTGAATTTTCCTTGGAGTAGCTATGATCGTTCAGGGCTCAAATCCCAGGCTGGGCAAGATCGTCTCAGTCTTTCATTCCTTCAATGGGTCGATAAATGAGTACCAGGTTTGCTTAAGAACGATACACTAGGGGTTTCACGTAAGACTGACCACCTGACCGGAACATCTGATCATATACCTCAGCGCCCAAGGTCACATATACTGAGTTGTGTATAGTAAGCCTTGGCTCTCATGTGCTGTTGCGCCACTGAGTTTATTTTAGCTATTATTATAACCTTGTCCCAATAACTTATAATAAAGGATAATATAAATGAAGTTGCAACTAATATTTGTGAAGAAATCCATGAAGTATATTAAGATCATGCCTCGTAGAAAGCTTGAATCCCGAAGTAACTGGCAACAGATAGAAATTCGCCGAGAAAAAATGTGATTGATTCAAAAGAAAAAAAATCAAGCAGTAGTGGATAAAGGAAATTCCGTTTATTTGACAAGAAATCTCAAGATGGATCCGAATAAACTTGAACATGATAATCGGCAGAAAAGAACTCTATGTTAAAAAATGCATTGTCCTGGTGCCACCTTGTAAAGGACCGATACACGTTAAACCAGTCGATGCTCAATGTCCTCCCGTTGGTGTGGTGTTGTAGTTAGGAGAGGGAGTACCAGCTCAGTTCTTGTCTTCATCACTTGATAGAGTTTCAAAATTACGAGGTCCGTCCTTTTTAATGCGACGTTTATATAACTCTGACTAGACAATGTACAACTTTATTACTATTAGTATTTAAAAGTAAAATGTGGCTAAGTTCTCATAAATTTTTCATAAAATGGTATTTTTAAAAATAATTCTCTTTGATAACAATTAGATTTGTTTTAGTGTTGTTTCATCCTCCTTGAGAATTACTAAGACTTTGATAATTTATTGTATACACAAAAATTTTGAAGAAACAAGAATTTCAATTATTGCATTCCCCTTGAATGCTAAAAAATAACGCATTATTTCAAAAATCCAGTTTTTAAAATAACAACTTAGCTCGTGTGCATATACTGAGTTCAGAAAATATATTAGTTTTAATTTAATAATCTAAGTCTTATATGATACATTTATTTATTAGAAATTTTGCAGAAATTTGAATTCAGATCGATACGATGTTTTTATTAAATTTCATACGTTGATTTGTATTTATATGTTTGGTAAAATCAAATTTTAGATACCACCTGCATGTATTGAATTAAAATGAAGGTTATGAAGTCCAAATATGGGAACAGCTGACAGCTTCTTCCTACCCGTGTATGACGTCGAAGTGGAAACGACCGGAACAACCCATTTTTTCTACAGGAGCAGGTAACCCTTAACCTTGAACAAGATTGAAGAGTCGCAAGAACAGTAAAAGCTTCTTTGATTTTTTAAGCTTTAAGTAGAACAGTAACGTTTTGAAATATCTTTAGAAATTTATAGAAACTAAATGAATGTATTCAAATTCCCACATGTGTTTAAAAATCAGTTTTGAAGGTAATTAATGTGTATAACTTTTTATGATAAGCATACAATAAGTGCAAAGAAAGAGCAGAAACTATACTTATAAATTACATTTTTTAAAAATAAAAATGAAAAATTTATGAAATTAGAGGGAAAATATGTATCATGGCCCTCTGTATAAGGAATTCCTTTGTTTTAAATTCTACTTTTTTTTAAATAAATTTTATTTTTCTGATACAAAAAAAAATACTTAATCATTTATCAGAGAATGTTTTATTACTTTTGGGGTAAGTAGAAAATATGCTTCATAAAAAGAGCATTTTTATGTATTCATATGTGTTAATAAGAGATATATAATGAGTACATATTGAAAATAGATAACGAATAATTATCCTTAGGTGGTTCTAAATAATTACAGAAAAATTACTTGCAAGTGGTGTTTTTAATTTCGAAACAAATTTCATGAAAACTTGATACTTTACATACCTTTTATGTAATAAATATAAAAATCAAAGAAAGAAATGAATATTTTATTGATATAAATCTTTTATATACCGTCAGGGGGTTCATTCTCGGTCAATGGAAAGGTAAAAATCATTTGATAAAAAAAGACAGTTTGAGCAATGAAGACATACTGACAGTTGTTTTTGCTTTCTGTAGGAAGAAAATTGAAACTTTCAATGCATTGTGTCAAAGTAAAACAATTTCTCAATGAAACCAGCTAAACAATTTTCGGTAAAAAGAGCACACAATCAAAATAAATAGATTAATTTTATTAATTTACTTATTTAATACAATTAACACATTTCTTTGAAGGCTACCTTTGTAAAATGAAAAAGAAACTGAATCAAACTCTGGGCACATTTTTAAACAGAAAATTTTTAATTTCTATGAAAATTCGTTACGTTGTCACTTGTGTATCGTATTTAATATAGCGTTTTTTAAAATTGAAAATATTTCATAGAAAGATAATTTTTTTCTTTTTAATTTGAAAAAAAGTGAACACTCAACATAGCAATGTAGGAAACAAAATATGGATTACTTTATATAACAGAAAAAATAAGTTTGTCTCTCAATTCAGATAAAAATGAACAGCATAATGAAATATGTTTTCTCTTTAGGATAGGAAAGTCATAATATAACAATGTAGAACATAATTAATGTTGTAGTTTTTTTTTAAATTTAAATAAATGTTCGAGTTCTGGAATATATTCTTTAACATTACCCGAAGATGGTTTTAATTTTAAATATTTAAAAAATATAATATAAAAATAGATTTAAAAATCAATCATATGTAAGTAAGCATTTGAAGTATGGATCCCAAATATAAATACAGCTGAAGATCACTTAGTGAGATATATCGCCACTTGACCGTTGTTCAAAAGTATGAGTCGTGAAATTGTAAACCGAATTTAAACCACTTTTTTTCAGTATAAATTGTTAAGAAAACTTACAAAAATGCATTCTTAGCTTCAGGTGGCTAGCGCAGAGGAATTTGCAACTTCTATTGATAAACAATTTGAATAAGTAGCTTCTAAAGGCAAGTTGAGCGAGTCTCATAAAGTCAAATGGGCAGAGCGAATCGCCTCACGTAATCTTCACAAAATTAAATTTTGCTATCATAATTAAAAGTTATATTTAAAAATGGCTTATCATTTGTAATGTAAATAATATATAATTAATTGAATAAATTTTCATGTTATATTGAGCTATGAGGATATTGGCGATATATGAATAGAAAAATAATATTTTATATTTTATTTATTTCTGTACCACAAATATTCCTTAATATTTACTACGACAAATGAAATATAACGCAAAAGAGGAAAAGCGTGAACTTTTTAACAGGGTTCGGCAACCTAAGGCACGCGTGCCACTACAATTCTCAGTGGCATTCTACGTTACTCTACAAATATGTCAATTTTCGAGTCGTTGGAAGTTGATATTTTTGTGATGAACCTTCCTGACAAACATCATCAGAATTACTGACATTAAGGAATTACGAAAAAATCTGAAGAATAACTCTAAAGATAAATTTAGAGCTATTTTTTGTTCCCATTGCTGTAGAGAATTAATTGTTTTAAGAGAGAAAATTACGTGAAGCCTACTTTCCGCTTTTTGTTCTACATATCTAAGCAAAAATTCTTTTCTCATGTGAAAAATATTTTGAGACCGCAAAGAAATTGTTTAACAACTGAATGTTTAGAATCGTGTTAAATTGAGTCACAAATTATACCTCTGATTTTACGATATGAATGTAGAGCGGTGCAAGTGAGTGGCGTAGCTACCGCCGTATAAATGGTATGGGGTCCCCAAGCTACAGGGGCTTCAAGATGTGCAATTACAGTCCGACTAACAGGGATCCCATATCTAAAAAAGGGCCCCGAAGGAATATTGATACAGGTCATCCTCAGAGTGGTGCAAGCACTGTGTTTGCATTAAAATTTTTATTTATCTTTTTTATTTAACTAAAATGAAGGGAAATACTTATATTTTACGTTATCTTATTCTTATTTTAATAAATTTAAAAAAAACCTAATATAAATAGAATTAATTTTTTTTAATTTTCGTTGAAGAAATAGTTATTTTTATGCTGTTTTTCAATTCCTACTATTAACTCACTTTCTCTATATATTTATTTATTTGTTTGTTTGCTTGTTTATTTATCTTGTTGAAATTTTCAATCGTTAATAAAATACATTTTAAAGCGCTCAATTGAGCTGAAATTTTATGTACATGATCTCATTTTGAATGACAATGCAGAGTAATTTAATTATAATTAATAAAAAATTAATTGATCAAAACTAATTTTTTGAAGAATTACAAATACAGCTACGTTGGCATCATTTTTGGCGACTTGTATCAAAACTTGAAAAGGTTTTTTTTTCTCACGTGTTAAAGCATTCAGTTGAAAAGGAAATTTTATACACACGATTGTTTTGGATGACAATACGATACTTTAATGATAATTAATAAAAATTAATTACCAATTAATGTTGTGATTCTGTCATATGTATATACATATTCATATTAATTGTAACTATTTAATAAAAAGTAGCTAAAATAAATTTTTTCTTGGTTGATCTAAGTAGAAATTGACTTAAATTTTTTTTGTATTACTTGGTTATGCTGAGAAATATCTTTAAATGACGCAAAACTAACATATAATAAAACTGTAAATATCTATATTATTGACCTCTATTCTCTAATTTTGCATGCATTAGCGCGGGAACTGTATTGTTTCCAAAATGCCCGACTGTGTGGCACGCTGAATGATATTGGTAGATTAGTTTGGCACGACACAGCCAAAAGGTTGACGACCCCTGCTCTGTTGAAGGATATTGTACAAGTTGTAATTATCAATTTCAGTAATGCCACCAAGTTTATAAATACATAAGTAAGAGTGAAAATACACACATACTGTGTGAGAGCCCCCCTGGGTTCCACCCTTGACACTAAGATTGAATTGAGACAAAGAATTACCAGACGCCATTTTTAAAATAACAAATTATATTTATATTCAATTGATTCAATTAGCAACCTTCTAAATACAAATCTTAAACAATACGTCTACGTCAAAGGGATTTACCTTTAATATTAATTTAAATCACAAAATAAGATATTAATCAACTACTAAGCTCAATATCGAACGGGTTTACCGGAATAAGAGGACCGAGAAATATACGCGACTTGAATTACTAACATTCATTAACTTTACACTAACTTTATTATATATTAACTCTTGTGGTCAGATAAACTAAGTTTTAAATATCACCTGGCTATAATGTCGTTCTCTCCAGGTAGATCAATTTTCTCTTCCGAAATCTGAAAAAAATAATTTTGGAATTTCTTATTTTTTTCTTCTTTTTAATAAGTTATAATGTCTTACAATTTATTTCCTGTATAGTGTTTTGAAAGTATTTCTGTGGAAATTGGTATGCTACAATCTCATTAAATGTTCTCACTTTTCTCTTCGGTTATGCATTAATCAATAACTAGAAAAAGCATCATCAATATTTACCATTTACTGGGTCGGAAATTTTTACCCTGATTTTCATACATTTGATTCGATTATTTTTTCCTGGAACTTTTCAGAAATTAACTTGAAAGAATAATTTGTACTTTAAATATAAACGTCTATGGGCATTGATACTTTTTGTACTTTTAATTAATGAGAAAGCACATAAAAATCAATTATATGATTTAGCACATTGCTAATGTATTATGCAAGTAGATGTTTATAGAAAGTGTAAGGTAGTACAAAGAAATTAACGATTATTCTTTTAGTAGGCCATACTAAAAATATACTTTATCTAAATAGGGCATGATTTTTTTCTTCTCCATTTTACTGAACTATTTATGGTTTTCGGTTCGTTTTCAAAAAATATACCTAACTTATAAAAAGAAAAGTTTTGTTTTTTAAAAAATTAATGCTCTCTATAAAACGCCGGAACTTAAAGAAATGCTTTGATTTTTTTATTTATTAATTGAGAGCTCTCGACACTTTTATTAATTCGCAGCACGAATTCGCTTCGTCATCCTACGAAAAGGGGTAAAAGCTTTTTTCCAGCACGCGTGTATGAGTCGGACTATTGATTTGGATATGGTCCAGAATTTTCTCCTTTTGTCTGGGAAATTTGTTCAGTTCCCGTAGCCAGTCAAATTCTCTTATATAGCAATGAAGAGTTAACAAGGGCATTTTTTAAAAAGAAAATATGATCCGTGTAGGATATTGAAGGATATGTATAAATCAATAGCTTTTAAAATGAGAAATTTTATAATGTAATGCAGTCTTATTTTCTGTTCAACTTATGAGTGGATATTAGAGCTTTCTCTAAGGTTCCACGTAGATACATAACCATTACCATTACCTTGCAGTCTTATGATATTATTTATTGTAATAAATTATTAAAATTACTTTTCTGTGCATAAACTGGTTTACATTGATTTTTTTAAAAAAATGAACACTGTCGTATATTTCGTTAAAATATATAAAAATAAAAAAAAAATTCCAAACTAAAAGTAATTTTAAAAAATTTCAAATAATAATGGGTTGGATTTAATTTTAAAAGCAGCAAATAAATAAATAAATTAAATAAACCAGTAAAAAAAAGTAAGATACTAAAGGACAAATATATTTCTTAAAACATCAAAGTCATGTGAGTTGCAATCTACTTTAGGCAGTGTGAATATTATATACTATTTTTCTCTTAAGTACATTTTTTGGGGGGAATTTTTATTTGTGTAGTTCTATCATATTAACTAAGGAAGTCAATTTAACTAATCCTCCTGTGTTCTATTTTAATATCATGATGTTCAGAACCAATGTATGTTTTGCTTTTAATCTGACAGACTTATTTGAGTTTCTATTTTTAAAAATTCCGTTGAAGATATTTTTACTGTAAATAAAAGAATATGGCCCAATCTTAAGAACAGTATATTTTTTCAATATTAATACTATATGTTATCTTGAATACCATATTTTGTTGTAATACTTATTTCCATTTGACTAAAATCTTTTCCAATACTAGTAATATAATCAAAAAATGTAATTTTCTAAAAAATCACTAGCTAAAACTTTCAAAACGTAAGCACATTGTTTTTGTATGTATCTGAATACGTAAATCGTACTGCTTTTATGTGAAATATATTTATAACTATATATCGATACTAATAATTTTTTAGTAAATTAAGAATAATATAAAATTTCAAGTTTAAAATGTCAGGATACATCCTTAACTTCTAATTGTCTTATCTTGGGGATTCCATTCTTATGTCAAAAAGTATCAATCAAAAATAAACTAAGCATAATTTTTTTTAAAAAAATTAAGCCTAATTAGTTATTTTATTAATTAAACCTAATTATTCCTTATATAAAAATATTTTGGGTAATAGTTCAAACCAAAGTATGGCTAATTGCACTGATTAAGCAAAAAATTAATTTGTTGAAAGAAATAAAAGTCAAAACCGAGCAAGTTGAATCATATGAATAAAATCATGAGTAAGAAATAAACCAAGAAAATAATACGCTGTACAATTCGCAAAGAAGTATACAAGAAACTGTATAAGAGAAAAGGCCTTTTCCTTTAAATGCATCTAATTTCATTTCAAAAAACAAAACGAAAAAATCGAAAGAAAAAAAATAAAAGAAAAGCACTTCGTCAAAATACCAAGATAAAAAAAAGTTATTGTATTACGTATGTTTGACTTTATTTCCTTTCATACTTATAGAATATTTGCATTAAATATTCAATCATATTTTGCACACCTGTGTCAAAAAATTCATATCATGTAAATTTTTTTTTAAAAAAAAAGAATGATGTATTGATATAAAAAAAAAATTTCAATCGATATTTTCCATTTATCTTATTTTATCGTTTTCATAAAAAAAATGAGAATAATCAAAAATACTGTCGACCCTGTTCACGTTCTTCACATTAAAAAAATAAATAAAATCATTCTTCCTATATTCCCCTGGCTGTAAAAGATACCTCTTTGTAAATCCATCATTGAAGGTGATGGATAAGTCGTGGCTGTCGCCAGCATTCAACGTAACAGCTGTGTTCTTTTCATTTTTGGTTACAAATAAATAAGGAGACGAGACTTTTCATCGAACGGGGGAACACGTCAGTGAGTCATCCTGGCATAGCTACGTCACGTGAAGTTTTTCCGCTTATGGCAGTAACGGAGACATATTTCCTTAGTTAGAGGATGAATCACTAATTGTAAGATAGCAGTGTAGCCCTTCGCTAACAAAATACAAAAACTGAAAGTGTTCCAGAAATAAAAATAAACAAATACATATAAAGTATTCTTTTTTCTCCGCCATGCAGCTGCCAAACGATTTTCTAAAGAATGCATTTTGAATTCCATAATATATCTTAGATGTCAGCATATATTGTTAATAATGTCTTCAGTCGTTGCCACAATTGGTAATTTTGTTTTACTTTTTTAAATATAAAATAAAGACGTTTCGCATGCATTGAAATCTTTTGCGTTTTTCGAACGTCAAGATAAAGAGCTTTATCAAATCAGTTGATGAAAAAAGTCAAAGGAAAAAATGTTTTAAATAAACAATGAATAAAACTTTACTTGTTGTTCTTGATAAAATATTTTTGTAAAAATAAAACAAAAGACAGAAACCCTGAATAGTCGAGTTCTAATCAAATGTGGAAGGCTATGAGGTTAAAATGAAGGTTTATAAAAAGGTTATTTAAAAATTTAATTATTAAACTATTAAAGAATATTATTACCTCATTCTAGCTAGATTGTGAGACAAAAATACATACATTTTTAAAAAAAATTTATTTTCTGTGAAAAATTTAAGAATATACAGGAATAATTCCACACAAAATACTTTTACTTTTTGTGCTGTAATCAAATAAGCAAATGAGACACATGAACTTACAGTGGAAATTTTGCTGTTTTTCCCCCTCATTTTTTAAACTAAAGTTGAAGTGTAAAGTAATAATACTCCAATTTAGATTCCATAAATTGATATTTGAGTTTATTTAACTCTCTATGACTTTTTATTAACATAACACTTTGTAATAATTTTATATTTTATTATACTAACTAAAAGGGGTAAGTAAGAAATGAGCCAAGAGCTTATCCAACATTACGGAACAGCTTGATGTTATTTTCATATCAACACATGAAAAATAAAGTTTTGTATTATATAATTAGATACTGAAGTAAATTATCAACAGGCGAATTCTATTGAAAGATAATTCATTAAAATACTTTTAACTCGAAGAGAAAAAATTTGATTCTGAAAGTAATAATTTAGAGTTACTAACAATCCATTGCTTATCAAAATTTTAGAAAATTAAAAAGAAATGTGTATTTTTTTATATATTATTTGTTAACATGGATCATTACCTCCATTTATTTTAATAGTCGTATATAAATCATCTTAATGTTATTATCTTCATTCTTGAAGAAAATAAATGTGTTTTTTCCAACGAAATATGTCTCATCGTTGGGAAAAAAAGCACAAATTATACTGATACAACTATAATATTTTCCAACTTTAATGGTAACAGAAAAGTTAAAAACATACTTAATAAACGATGCTTAATATTTAAAAATTAATATTTATTGAAAATCCAATCTTCTCTTGATGAATATGAGTTGACAAAGTGTGTGTAGTAATCGAACTTAAAACTTTAAAATATTTTTATTGAAGTGATTTCCAAGAAATTTTCTTTTTATAATTCAAGTTTTATATTATCTACAATAATATAAAGTTTTAAATTATGAACAAAGTTTTCTTTTCTGTTTACAAAGCAAAACAGTTTTCTTTCATAAAAATGCCTTAATCGTCTTTCTTTTTGCTAAATGTAACAAGTATTGAAAAGTATATCAAACAAAATTACATTACATGATACTCATACTATTTTTTTGCTGTTCCATCGATGTTCATTCGAAAATAACTTCAATGTTTTCATTTACCTAACTACAAAAAAAGTAAAGAAAACCGTAGGTTTTTTGAAGCATAAAACATGGATCTCAGATGTTTTTCCGAGCGAATTGGACACCATTTTTAAGTTTCTCTCACCAAATTCTATGAATGTGCGCATTGCAATGAAACTTTTATTACAATAAAACTTTAACTGCAATAAGAGATTCATCAGAATAATTTTTGATTTTGTCAAAATAACCGTGAATTGAGAAATCATGATTATAAAAAAGTGTTTTGATGCGATTTGTGCTTCGAGAAATTTTAAAATTACGGTAGATTTACGCAGTTAACAATTGCTAAACTCTTAGAAACCACTGTACCCAGAATTTGTATTTAGTTTAATTTTAGGTTAATTACCACATATACTAAAACCTCACAGTCCAAATGACGCTAATATAAATCAGCGCTCAGATGAGAAATACACAACTCTTCTGGATTTGATACATCAAATTTCCGCCCATGCAATTGAAAACTTTTAATTTATGTTAGATTTAATACTACGTTTTGCGAGACTGGATTTCAAACTTGTAATTACCTACTAGTTAAGCCTTGACATTATTTGTGCGACTACTGTTTCCTATTTTGGCCTTTATTAGTAGCATTTTTATCAGAGTGGTATTTTCAAGTGTTTCGAATCAGATTTTTAACTTTTTTCCTTTGTTTCATATATAAAGGTAATAATCCCAAAGGAAAACTCAGTTGGCCATTATCAAACAAACATGTTCCTTTTGTCTAGTAAAAAAAATAAACCAGGTGTGAGTAATTTTACTACAAAAATATCACACAATTTTTTCCAGCTGTTTGCGTGAAGTGTTGAAGCACAACATAAAATATGTAACAAACAGAGAAAAATGTAAGGCATTGTTTGTTGGCCATTAATAATCATTGTAAGTTGACAAAGGAAAAGAAAAAACCATTTTCAATAACAACGAGAGATAAATTTCGTGTTTCAGTTAAGTATTGTAGAAAACTTGTCAACTGAGCCCTATTTAGTTTTGTGTAAGTGTTGTTAGATATCCACATAATTATTTTCCAATAAGACTTACGTAACTGTATGTAAGTGAATGAAAGATAGTTTTATTATAGATGTAGCTTGAAAGCTATTTTAAGGCTTCTCCATTTTTGGTTTACATATTACATAATAAAGACATTACAGTAATAAATACAGTAAAAAAACGCTATAATGAATTACTATAAAATATCTTATAAAATAATTTAAACATATATAAGTATTGTTTTAAAATAATTATGGAATTTTATTGAATCTACTCATTAATATGTTTAATGCATAGAAAAGTGTTTAAGATTAGTTTAAAAAGTTATTTATTTTCATTATTATATTAAGTAACCGCTATAAAATAGAATGAAGCATCGAAATTAAAACGCAGAGAGAAATGTATAAATGTGCTTTTGTATCACCATAAGAAGTCTATTAAAAATAGAAAATATTTTGTTTACAGTTTGAATCTCTTACTGAAAAAAAAGAAAGATTTTTGAACTAATTTTGTGTTTCCCCTTGTAGCTTTCAATAAGTAATGCATTAAATTATTTTAAAGATGATACTATCTTTCAGAACGTTCGAAAAATTTCAAAATGATTAAATGATTCCTTTAGCTCTCTCTTTCCTATAATCTCCTAAAAATCCTCCTCTTCAAAAAATATAAACATTGTATAAGATATCCCTAAATGGTTTAATGATATATATACAATATCTAAATATATATAAATATATACAACTGCTAAAGCAATCAATAATCTTATAATAGAAAATGCCAGACATCTTATAAAAACTCATAAACTCCCGCACGACTTAGAGAACAATCAGGGGCTTAGCTACCACCTTATCAGTCGTATCAATGATACGGGGCCGAAAAGCTGCAGGGGCCCCAACATATGCGAGAACAATTTGTTAATATGTAAAGGGGCCCCAAAAATGGTGTGCAAGAAATTTTGATACGAGGCCCACTCAGGACTAGGTACCACAGTGAGAACAATCCAAAAGATGTTAATTGACACAACGATGTTCACACTAGAGCTATTGGCAATGAACCTCCTAATTCAATTTCTACTATATATGTATATATATATATATATATATATATATATATATATATATATATATATATATATATATATATATATCTTGTTCAAATTTTACATCGTTAATAAAATACTTTTTATTTATCCATTCAAATTCAAAATACATTTTTTTAAACTTGCAGTGGATGACACTTGACGTTAATACAGGCTTTTCAAATAGAATTCATTCATTTTAAATTAAAAAATGAATAAATAGTAACAAACAAAAGTAATAGTCCAACAGCTTGCATAGAAAGGAAAATCGTTCCTTGTGTACCTGTAGTGCAATTGATAGCACGCTGGACTTCTAATCCAAAGGTCGTGGGTTCGAATCCCAACTGGGATGGCCTAATTTCTGAGAACGTGATTTCTTTTTTACTATATATTTTATTAGAATGATTATATATATAAATTTAATTAAGGAATAAATAATAACAAACAAAAAATAGTTCAACACCCTATATAGAAAGGAAAATGGGAAATTGCAAGGAAAATCACTTTCTATTTCGTCACTTAATATTGTAATTCTGTTACATGTATATGTATATCAGGAGCGGCTCTTGGGCCGGACCAACCGGAACCCTACCCGGGACGGCAAATTTTAAGGGCGGCATTTGAATCAAATTTGAAAAATATTTTATTTTTACAAAAAAAAAATTGATATACTTTCTGAAATATGATTGGGTGTGAATTTGGTATTTCATTTAACGTACCTTATTTTTTTTTTATTTTGTACTCTGCATATTTAATGACAGTTTTCTTTTATGTAGAAACTTGACGGGTTCGAGGCGGGAGTTTTCGTTAAAGCATGAAATTTAATATGTTTACACATCTTTCACTGGTAACTTTCTCCCCATTCTGGAGTGAGGTCACATCGGACATTTCTTTCACCCTTACGATGCCCGGTTTCAGCTATTCAAAAGGGGACAAGGGTACTGAGGTTTTGGTATTCAGAGAGCCACAGGAGATGCTTTATTTTAGTCTTGAGTGAGGAAATTGAGAGCCAAAATTACCTGCGGTGATTGGCATCCACCTTTATGGTGCCGCACTAAAAAGAGGTACCAGCTTCCGGGAATGTACTAGGTCTGCAATGGTAAAACACTAGTCCTCAGCATTAGAAATAAATAAAATCTTGAGTGTTGTTACTAAAGTTGAAACAAACGCTTGTGATCCTTACCATTAGTAGACTATTTTCCGAAGAAATTGACCTGCTTAAATAGACGATTTCTTCTCTTACAGTTTACTCGTTTGAAATAATAACACTCGTAATTATTCTCTTAATTTCGAGCTATTTTGAACTTTTTAAGACTTAAAATAACATATATAGAGAGAGGGGGGCAGCATTTTCCATTTTTGTCCGGGGCGGCAAAACTGCTAGAGCCGGCCCTGTGTATATTTATATTAATTGTAATTATTTAATAAAAAAGTAACTAAAATAAAAATTTTCGTTGTTGATCTAAGTAGGAATTGACTTAATTTTTTTATATTACTTGATTTCATGTATAATATTCGAAACAGATAAATAAATGCATTAATTAATTAACAGATTTTCAAAATTACTAAAATAAAACAAATATGTTTGCAATAAGCCTAATATGAAATAATTTTACTAATCGAAAGCTTTAACATGGTACTAACAAATAAATTGATTTTAAAAATAATTTATTTTGTTTCAAGATCGTGATTTACATATAATTTTCTAAAGATTATTCCAAACTATTAAGGTATCCGACTACGTTCGGAACCGTGAATTTAAAAAGGCGCATAAATGAATAATTTTCATGATATTTGGTGTCATTTAGATTAGAATATATGCATAAAATTGTTTTAAGGACATTTTGACAAAAAAAATTATTTAAATATAATATTTTGGCAAAAAATTAACTTAGAATAATCTTTTTTCCAAATGTTCTCCTTTTGTGAAAAATGCTTCTAATTTAATAATATTTCGCCTGTATATAGCTCACACCTCTCTACAGAGGCTCAAATAAAATTTTTGATATATGTAACCTAGAAGTGGGTTTATTCATATTTTTCGACAACAGAGGGGAGCAATTTTAAGAAAAAAACACCAATAATTATTTCAACGGGTGGCAACTCTGAAAATAATGTTAATTTTTCAAAAATTCTAGTTGAGCCTCTGTAGAGAGGTCTGAGCTATATACAGGCAAAATATTATTATAATAGAAGCATTTTCACAAAAGGAGAACATTTGGAAAAAAGATTATTCTAAGTTAATTTTTTGCCAAAATATTATATTTAAATAACTTTTTTCCTCAAGATGTCCTTAAAACAATATTATACATATATTCTAATCTAAGTAACAGTAAATATCATGAAAATTATCCATTTATGCGCTTTGCAAAATCACGGTTCCAAACGTAGTCGGATACCTTAAAGCAAAGAATACATCATTCAAATGAAAAAATTCCATACAGTTTCCTTAAAGTAACTTTGACTACACCCTAAAAGGGAAATAATCAATTGTTAAAACAGTTGTACCTAGTCCCTAAACTCTATATCGATCCATGCCACAAATCGACTGAAAAATAAAAAGGTTTTAAAAAGTTCTCATGACTGTGCTTGCTTGTAAAAATAAGAATTTTTACCAAATCAGTGAACAGAACCCTAAGCCCTTCCTTTTTTAGGTTTCCCTCTCCCCTCTCCCTCGACCAGCGCCGGACCAATGACGTCTTCTTGCGCGTAGGATTGAAGAGCGTAGGGAGGAATTCTGATCTATAAAACTTTCCAAACTTCACTTGCTGACCTCATATTTCAGTTCGTGCTCGGAGCCTTTGCATCTCCCTTGCTTGCGAACTTTTCGACAGTCCTCTTCGACCCCTTCCATTTATACGTCTCACGTTTTCATACATTTACAGAAAACATGGTAAGATCCCTTTTCTGATATTTCAAATTTTTACCTTATTTTAAAGTATTAGTTATTCCTTTGAAGTTATATAACTAAAAGAAATAAATTGAAAAATAGTGATTAGACAAATGAAGCTAATTTTAAATCAATTAGTATTATACAAGTTTTATGTGTATAAAAAAGAATGATTTTGTAATACGAAAATATTCGTGAAGTTTGTAAATTTTTTAAAATTTTACTCGATTACTGCCCACTGTAAAAAAACTATTATTACATTCCACTTAAAACATTAGATACATGTTTGAATTTTAGTTACATTTTTTACTGTGATTCATTTCATAAAAGGGGCTTTGATATATTTTCCTTATGCTAACTTTTATACATTGCTTTATATATATATATATATATATATATATATATATATATATATATATATATATATATGTCATGATTTGAAGACAGAATCAGATTAAAGTTAGAAAAGTCAAAAGACGATCTTTATTCTTTCATTGGTACATCTGTTCTGATTGCGAGCAGGGAGGAAAAAGCACGCCATGGTGGTGGTTTCAAGTGGATAACACTTGAAAAACATATGGAAAGTATCTCTGCTTTGAAGATGGTGCTTGCAAGTTAATGCTGACATATGTTGACTATTAAATCTAACGATCTGGAATTAGACATGTTTATTGGCTAGGCCATATGTTCGGAAGAAACAAATGGGTGATTAGTTTGATACTTGAATATGGGAACGGAGAAAGATGAGTCAAGTGCTAGATAGGGAATTTAATTTTTAATCTAATTTAATTTTTACATATATATATATATATATATATATATATTATAAATAATATATATATATGTGTGTGTGTGTGTGTGTGTGTGTTTTATGTATATATATATACATATATATAAGAATATTTATATATTATAAGGTCTTCAATGACGACTCTTTTAAAAAGTTATTTTTATTAATTTCTCTCTTTATGTATAAAATATGTAATTTTACTTCATTCAAATATTACTTGAAAATATAGTATATTTCGAATAATTTTTTAAATTTGAATTTTTTCTTGAATGCTAAATAAAAAGAAATGTATATAGTCATTTAATTTATTTTAAAGCTAAGTTTCAAGTTGTAAGGATCTTTATATATCCTAAACCTTATCTTATATTTAAAATTCAAAATCATTTATCTTTCTATTAAGCTTTAGTTATTTCTGTTTTTAATTTTTATAAAGATATTAAGTACAGATTTTTTAAAAAAATAATTGAGCTAATAGTTGTTTTTAGAAAAAAAGAAAGAACTAATCACAACTTTTAAAAAATAAGAATTTTCCTCCAGAAATAAAATTAACTCTACAAATACATTTTTAATTTAATTTCAATAGATTACCAATAACTTATTTGGATATTCAAGAAGTTACAGCAAGCATTTTTCAGGCATCGTGTATTAGAGTTAGATAAAAAATTTAAGTGGATGATATAAAAAAAATGAGGCTTTGAATAATTTTAAGGGTGTTTTATTCTTGACAGAACTGTTTCAGTGAAATTACATATCGTTTTCTCCAAACTATTTGCATTCCAGTTAATAATGTATTTTGCTATAAAATTCGTATGTTTTACAAAAAATTTGGAGCATTAATATAATTTAAGAAAAATCTAAATTAACAAAATAAGAAAAAGTATAACTTATTGAATAGAAGTAAATGACATTAAAATTATAATATTTCACATAATTGTTATAAAGGAACATTGTTCGTATGTTTTTTATATTGCAAGTTATTTATCCATCAGTTTAAATTAATTAAAGACGTTGTGAGAGGTCATCACGCAAGAATTGTATCCAAGAGTGCTAATATATCTCTCACGATTTGAACTCCAAGTACATTTTACACGACCTAAACTTCATACAACACATCTTTCCTCATTTCTCTCATTAATTTAAACCTTGGAGAAAGTTTCAAACAGTACGTATGTATCTCTTTTATTTCGCTGTTCAAAACAGATTTGAGTTCGATATCCTGTTTTATGAAGGTCATTTTGAATGTTAGGAACTTTCTTTGAAAGGTATCTTTTACCACAGAATGTGGTTATTAAGAGAATGAATTTAAGATGCATTTACATTTAGTCGCGCTTTCCAATTAATTATTACTCATCTTTGATGAGTCTCTACCATCTGCTTACGTACCAATTAAAAAGAGTCAAATATTCATAATTACAAAACGATCTTTTGAAAATTAGTAATATAGAATAGACATATCAGTGATAAGTAATTCTAAAATGTAACATTTATTGCTCAAATATAAGATAGATATATAAATGAATAACACAAAACAAAAATATAATATTGAAAACTATGCATTCGTTTTTGAGTTTAATAACACATATTTTCCATTACTGAATTGCTATAAATATTCTTTAACTATTCCAAAAATATTATTAATTAAAGTTAACTACAAATTCGAAAAATATATAATTTTCCGTTTTACTATTCTACTACCATTAGAGGATAACCATTGGTTTGGTCCGAATTGATTATTAGCCATAAAAACTGATTGAAGAACTTCAGATTTAAAAAAAAAATAAAAAAATTTGTAATGTAAGACATTAAAATATTTGTTCAACATTCTATCAAATTTTACAGATTTTTTGAACTCGTAAAAGATTTAATCAAACCTAGAACAGTGAATTGCAATAAATGAGATGAGGTGTAGTTCATTCACCTAAAACATAGGGTTATGGTCTTCCTGTCAACATTCTCTTTGATATATGATTCTGCATTCCTGTGATTCTTCCTATGTTACGGTCAATTTCAGAAATAGACATTCATACACGTAATATCACAAAACAGTGAAACAATTTAGGAAATATAAAGATTCTTCAGCTATTTATAAAAATTTTATGGAATCAGTGTATATAATATTTCAATATTGTTATTTTAAAATGTTTAATCAGATTTATATACATATATTTAGCAACTATAAAAATGTTTGAAGGAAATTTATATATCAAACTTTCAATATCCCTAAATAATCTTGATTTGTAATGATTTTGAAGTTTTTCCTAATAAAAACGAAAAATAAAAGGCTAATTTTTTTTAATCGTAGAGTAAATGGGAAAACAATGCTTTGGAAGAAAACAATTTTAAAATATTTTAATTTTGTAGTATAGTAGCTGAATATTTGGAACACAGACGATTATTTTCCCGAGGAGTAAAATATTTAATTTCGTTTATATCGATAAAAGAACAAATTCATTTTCTTAGGTGAATAATTCTTTTCTAAAATAATACTTATATCAATAATATATTAATAACTTATGTAATAAAAGTTGCTCCATTTCCTTTTAGTAAATGTAATGAAATTCTAAAATTATAACTAAATGGAAAATTTGTGTGGAAGCAAGATAACTATAATTATTCTCTCCAAACGTCGATTGGTAAAAACGTCACGCATTGATTTTAAGGTGCGGTTCACGTTTCAGTGCCTTAGTAATCTTCTTTAAAAAGTTTTTGTTTTAGTAAGCTCTACTTTTAACCTCATAGTCTTCTGACTAATCGATATTGCAGTGTTTTTCGAAATAAAATTCTTGAAAATCATATGTGAAATATTATCCTCTGAAATTTTCACACCAGTGAAACCAATCCTTGCACACACACAGTTTCTTTCTTTTCTTCAATATAAATAAATAGTTCTTGAGTTTTATTCATTGCGTTAACATATCTAATATATGAATTTAAAGAAAAGAAGTAAGGCAAAGAAAAATTAAAAAAAATTATATTAATATTTTGAGTCTACTCTTTTTCTATTTGTAAACTCATTTTAAATGCATATTTATAAATTTATCACAAAATCAACATTTTAGGTTTTTTCATACTTTTAAAACAGTGAATGCGGATAAAATTTCAGAAACTACTTAATTTAAAATATTGCCAAAATATCAAAGTATCTAATATATACTTAATCTCCCACAAATTTCTTCTTTATTTCCGAAATATAAATATTTGTTGTTAAAACAAAACCAAAAATTAGACTATTTCATTACTAATGCTTCATGGTTATCTCTGAAAAAGGTCGATGGCGCCGGCGTGTCATGAGTTCGAGCCCTGATGCCTCTGAAGACCCTCCGTGTAAAAAGACTAAATTTATCGAAGTGCAAAGTCTTCCCACTGGAGTGGTGCGGTAGTTAGGAGAAGGGTGCAAGCCCAGATGTCATCCTCGTCATTGAGGCTCAAAATTTGAGGTCTGTCACCAAGAGCCCTCATGATGGTTTTTAGTCTGTCAATAAGTGCTCACTCATCGCCAAATGTTGAAGAACTTGAAGAAAACTCGGGGCACATTTTCACACTATTTAGAAATATTCCATAATAATTGTGTTCCAAGAAGTAATAAAACACATTTTAAGTCCCCCCCCAAAAAAAAAGGGTTGATTCGGACACAAATGAATCGTATATGAATAAATGCTTATCTTTGTACAACAGTTAAGGCAGATATTGTACAAAAAAAAAAATCTCTACCAAAGACGACCGAACTAATCTGATTTGGAGCCCTATAATACGACCCTTAAATACATAAAAAATTGCTTCAATATATAAATATTACTAGCCCAGAATTGGATATATTTTTATCACGTGTTAAACTATAATAAAATGCCCCCTTTTCCGCCATAAAAAAGGCAATCACACTGCCCTTTAATGAATAAAACAGACAACCCCAAAACCAGACCTCCGTTTAACCCCAATTTGCTTCATCACAATTCCTCAATCATCAATAGTTTGTCTCATTGAGTCCAGAACAACGCTCCCAAAGTGACAAAATGGTCACTTCTGCGGAACACGAACGACTCCCCAATACAAAAACGGATTAATCGTTCCATTCGTCCTATTTCGCGCGCATTGCGGCAACATCTGTCAGAAGGATCTCGTTTTGTGACCTCAAAATACGAATAAGGCTAGTTACCCTCACGGGGTCTTATCACCTCTTTTTTAACGCCATTTATGGAATTGCACGTCGTGGGTCGATAGAAAGGTACTTAGGAAAGGTGGGGGCGACATTGCGTATATGCGCCCAGGTGTGGGATGGCGTGTAGGTGTGCTCTTGCGTGAGGTCAGGTGGGCTGATTTGAAAGTTTGTACAGAGAGTGCAGTGACATGCACAAATTTTTAAAAAAAGTAAATTAGCATGGAATGAATGTGTTAGGTAATTAGGTTTCATTTCGTATACTTTTCCGTATAATGTGATGAAGGAAAAGTAAATTCAATGAAAATATTTTGAAAGATTATTATTTTTCTTTTGAAAACTGTGAATTATTTCCGGCAGTCTTGTGAATTTGTTACAAAGCACTATTGATGAAGAAACTCATGTGGTATTCGAGTTGCATTTGAAAAGATTGTCTTTTTAGAATAGGAATGTTACTTTTATGAAGGCTATAGGGTGCAATGGACTAGACAGTAGCATAAAGAATAACATTTCTTTGCGTTATTCCTTTGTTGTTATTGTTTTTAGATCTCTTGTTACCTTTGAAGTTTTTTTTTGTCTTCTGTGAGGAAATACCTGATAATCAAAACTTCTTCGTGACTTCAAATTTTCCAGAAATTTAATTTTGGTAATAAATCTATCCTTTTTAACTGAAAAAGCTTTGAATGTTGAATATAATGTCAATGACATAGATACACAAAATGTTTTATTCTTTAAAGATAATTTGTATCCCGAATATATTTGTTGAATAGTACAAGATGCATTTATGCTTGATTATAACACAAGGGAGGAGAACAATATAACTTAAATTTTTTCATTATACTTATTTTATTATAATGAAAGTTTTATTATCTTCGACTATAAGTTTAACATCCTATAAGCAGATTCGTGTGAAACTAATATATTATTTGATTAAAGTAGGATTTTTAATCTTTTTACTTCAAAGAGAATTATTTATTTTTAACTTTTATAATAATTTTATTATTTTTAGTTGATAAAATTTTGAATATTAAAAAAAATATTTAAATGTAAGAAATGTGGCTCTTTTTCTAAATTTATTTCATATTAATCTATATTGTTTAACATAGAGGAGGACATAAGATATAAAATTGTTATAATTCATTCCCTATCTAGATAAAAATTAAACGCCCAGGAATATAAAATTGTAGGGTAAAAAAAACAACCTGATTCTAAATCACAGTCCACTGAAAAAAAAGAAAAAGAAATTAAAGGGATTTTTTGTGTGTGTCTTTAAAATCAGTATGTCACAACTTGATCTAATTACACTCTGTTCATCATTAAAATTGATTCTTATTAACAATTAATACACTAATGAAACTTTAAAACTTATCATCAGAGATATAATTTGAAACATATTTCAATATCCACCCGGTGTATTATAAAATTCTCACTTTTCTCTGTGTCTCTCTCACTCTCTTTCTTTTTTTCTTTTCTCTCTTCAATAAATGCGGAGTTGCCTAATTTTTCGTTTTTATTAAGTTTTACCTTCCGAATCAATCTTATGTAAGTGCTCTAATTTATCGAAAGGTTAAAATTAGACTGCATTATTAATTATTTTACATCTATTACAATTAAGGTTAACTGGAAACACAATTTACTGGGAGAAAAAGAAGCATTCCATACTTTTTCATTTAGTAAACCTTAAAATGGAAACTATCCATTCCTTTCGGGCAGACAATCTAGAGCCAAAATCGTACTGTACAACTAAAGAGTGAGAACACTTGCTCTCATAAATATCAAACTGTACTGTTTCTCAACTATAGTGATACAATCCTCCTGTCTTCGCCACCTTCCCCCAACCTCTCTTCCACTGCTCTTGTGCCATAAAATTTGGCTCTGTTGCCATAAAATCAAACAATCAATCAATCTCCCTCTGCTCAAATCAAGAATATTTTTGTGTTGAAACAAATTTTCTTTCTTTTGCAAAATAAAGGGTGTTTTTTTGAGAGGTATAGAACTTTAAATTGCAATAAAACAACCATGTATTATTCGATTGACATGAATTTTTTTTATTCGAAAGATAATCTTGTGGCATTACATTTTAAATATGATTTCTGGCATAGGACTGCCATGGCTGGCTCGGATGTAGTCCAATCTGTACGTCCAATTTTCGATGACTTTTTCCAACATTTGTGGCCGTATATCGGCAATAACACGGCGAATGTTGTCTTCCAAATGGTCAAGCGTTTGTGGCTTATCCGCATAGACCAATGACTTTACATAGCCCCACAGAAAATAGTCTAGCGGTGTTAAATCACAAGATCTTGGAGGCCAATTCACAGGTCCAAAACGTGAAATGAGGCGGTCACCAAACGTGTCTTTCAATCAATCGATTGTGGCAAGAGCTGTGTGACATGTTGCGCCGTCTTGTTGGAACCACAGCTCCTGGACATCATGATTGTTCAATTCAGGAATGAAAAAGTTAGTAATCATGGCTCTATACCGATCACCATTGTCTGTAACGTTGTGGCCTTCATCGTTTTTGAAGAAGTACGGACCAATGATTCCACCAGCCCATAAAGCGCACCAAACGGTCAGTTTTTCTGGATGTAACGGTGTTTCGACATACACTTGTGGATTAGCTTCACTCCAAATGCGGCAGTTTTGTTTGTTGACGTAGCCATTCAACCAGAAGTGCGCTTCATCGCTAAACAAAATTCGCTTATGAAAATCGGGAACACCGGCAATCTCGTTTTGGGTCCATTCGACGAATCTACGCCTTGCTTGATGATCGTTTTGATGAATTGCCAAACCAAACTGAGAATAAATCACTTGACAGCTGTTAAATCGGTCGCCATCTTGGAAAGTAATGCCAACTTAAACTTCTATACCTGTAAAAAAACACTCTGTACATCGCAATACTTTCCAGATAAAAAACGGAGGATCACTGCTTCACCCATTTTCCCATAAACCCAACATCAAGAGTTGAGATTAAAAAGTAAATAAAATAACAAAGATGTTCCCTTTGAAATAATCGCTTTTTAAATGAATATTTTTGATGAATAAAAATCTAGACACATGTTATTACCACTTTATAAATTAATATTTTAATTTAATTTTACTTAATTAAGGCATGATTTTTCTACTCTTCTAATTTCTAATTTGACTTCTCTTTTACAGCGAGAGTGCATCAGTGTACACATTGGCCAGGCTGGAGTCCAGATCGGTAATGCCTGCTGGGAACTGTACTGCTTGGAACATGGAATCCAACCTGACGGTAACATGCCCAGCGACAAGGCTGTGGGAACCGGGGACGATTCTTTCAACACTTTCTTCAGCGAAACTGGTGCCGGCAAGCATGTACCAAGGGCAGTTTTCGTAGATCTTGAGCCAACAGTAGTTGGTAAGTTTCAACACACTTTTTTTAAAAATAGTTATTCATACAATTTGTAATTTCAAAGCTCTAGACAGATTACCAATTGTCTTTTCGTTTACACAAATGTCTACCTCATATTTCAGATGAAGTAAGGACGGGTGGTTACCGTCAATTGTACCATCCAGAACAACTCATCTCTGGTAAAGAAGACGCTGCCAATAACTATGCCCGTGGTCACTACACAATCGGTAAAGAAATTGTCGACTTGGTGTTGGACAGGATCCGTAAACTTGCTGACCAATGTACTGGCCTTCAAGGTTTCCTCATCTTCCACAGTTTCGGTGGCGGAACTGGTTCTGGTTTTACCTCCCTGTTGATGGAACGATTATCCGTCGACTATGGCAAAAAATCCAAGCTTGAATTTTCTATTTATCCTGCACCTCAGGTTAGTTAATTAATCACATTTTTTATAACAAATCAACTGAGATTCTTTATGAATTCTAAAGTTGTATAATATTCGGAAGTATATTTTTAATTCTGAATTTTACATAATAGGTATCTACAGCTGTCGTTGAGCCTTACAATTCCATTTTGACCACACATACTACTCTTGAACATTCCGACTGTGCTTTCATGGTAGATAATGAAGCTATCTACGACATTTGCCGCAGGAATTTGGACATTGAAAGGCCAACTTACACTAATCTGAACAGATTAATTAGTCAAATTGTTTCGTCCATTACCGCATCTCTCAGATTCGATGGAGCCTTAAACGTCGATCTCACCGAATTTCAAACCAATTTAGTGCCATATCCAAGGTAATATACAAGATGCTTTTTTTCCCTCGCCGCCGTAAGAATATTAAGTTGACACGACACGTTTGTTAAAATTACTAAAGAAATATATAAGATCAATAATTTATAAATATTCATTATAGGAATGTAAGCTGGAATTGTGATTTAAATAACTGATAGATTTAATATTAATACCTCTAATTTTTTTTATCGTAAGCTTAATCTTTTTTTAAAAAATAATTTTCACTTTTTTTTTCCGTTTTGTAAATTGAAAATATTATTAAAATGTTCAATAATGGAAATTATTTTTCGCGGACTTTATATTTATCTACGTATTCCATTTTTATATGAAATTTTTCCTGAAATTACTTTAATAATTGAAAATTATTAAGAACAAGTCACGGTATCTCCTCCTTATGTTGGTTGAGGTGAAGATCACGCTCATTAGTTTCATTGCTGGTTGATCCGAAAGCAGCATGGATGGAGAAGCCATTGAATTTAACTCGAAGTGATGGCAATCAAAAAGTGTGAACAATTTAATTTTACACTAGAGATGACTAAGCAATATGCAGACAAGACAAGTTAAAGGGTGAGAACCTATTTGTGCTTATCTGAATGCGGTGTAACCCCTTTGGACTTGAAAATGTGAAAATCCTTCACATTCTTGTATCGCAAAAGTGGCTACGCAATTATGGTTCTGGCGTTAATTAATGTGGCAATATTGTTCATACGCATCTACTACTATCTATCCATTATTATTTTGAATCATCTGCTTCGTTGAATATTTGTACACTATTCGGTAGTAACGTTCATTTGTGTAGTGTGGCGTTGTTCTAGCTTGCCGATTGGCTGGTGGATGAAATACCAAGTTAGAGGCTGGACCTCACGGATAGCCCATTGCCACTGAGTCGAAAGAAAATTCTTTTAACATGATGTGTAGATTTTTTCCGTGGTAAATAACTTTTTTTATTAAGTCTACGTTGCTCATTTACTTTTTCAGAATTCATTTCCCACTTGTAACTTATGCACCTGTGATATCTGCTGAAAAAGCTTACCATGAACAGCTCAGCGTTGCCGAAATTACAAACGCCTGCTTCGAACCCGCCAATCAGATGGTGAAATGTGATCCAAGACACGGTAAATACATGGCCTGCTGCATGTTGTACAGAGGAGACGTGGTACCGAAGGATGTCAATGCTGCCATCGCTGCCATTAAAACCAAGAGAACCATCCAATTCGTAGACTGGTGTCCAACCGGTTTCAAGGTATTTATTCAGTTGTTCAAGTCAAAGTTGCTTAATTAAATGAAAACACGCATTTTCACGATCAATGACTAACATAAAAATGTCTTGTCAAATGTCACATATTCGTGATTGTAGTTTATTCTACCAAAGTTCATAGATAATTTGAATTCTTTTTTATAAATAAACACATATTTCTAAATTTGTAATTCAAAGTTTTAATAAAATCAATACTTTAAAAATTTAATTTTAGTTTTTGGAACCGTTATTAATAATTTATTTTTCTCGCCCTGAATTAATATCCAAAGGACTAAAAGAATCCCGCCAAACATTTATTAAATTATTCTATTTTAGTTTTAAAAGCTACTTTTACGTACACTCATTGTTGAAGGAAAGTATTAGGTTGTCAAGTATGAAATAGTGCAAAAAATGCACATAATTTAAATCGATTTTTTACCAATAAAAAAAACTAAGATTTTAAGATGATCTGTTAATTTTTTTTCCAAACTGAAATATGCGTTAAAAAAGAGGAAAAGATCTACCTTTCACACGAAAAACAAATTATGCCAAAACACGGCGTCTAAATGAGATTATGTGCAATTGAAATAAATAACATGAACTTTGTTCCATTTCATACTTGACAACCTAATAATAAAGTATTTTAACAACAATGGCGACAAATTTGGCATCAAGGGAAAGTCGCTAATCTCGTAAACTGCCCATTTACTGGAGTTACTCTAATCTAATTCAACTTTATGCTGGCAAGTGAACTTTCCTGTAAAACCCAATTTACTCCAAGGAGAGTGTTAATGCGGAGAAAACAACACACACACATTCGTAGGTGTTTCAGTATAACTAAAATATATGTTAATAATAGGGTTATTTTTCGAACAGGTTGGCATCAACTACCAGCCTCCAACTGTCGTTCCTGGTGGCGACTTGGCCAAAGTGCCCCGTGCCGTGTGCATGTTGTCCAACACCACAGCCATCGCCGAAGCTTGGGCCAGACTTGACCACAAGTTCGACTTGATGTACGCCAAGAGGGCTTTCGTCCACTGGTACGTTGGTGAGGGTATGGAAGAAGGTGAGTTCTCCGAAGCCCGTGAGGACATGGCAGCTTTGGAGAAGGACTACGAAGAGGTTGGACTGGACTCCAACGACGGTATGGAGGACGAAGGAGATGAATATTAGATTCTTCGTGCTTTGTAAACGATCCTACGCTGAGTGGAACATGGTTTCAATAAATATTTTGTAAGCTGTAGACTTTGTTTTGATTTCAGTTACCTATTTCTAACGAAAACACAAAACTTTTCAGAAAAAATAATGCAATAATTGATTTGAACATGCCACATTCTTAGTTTGATTCCATTATTCATTGAGGATGGTTCAGAAATCTGATTTTACAATATATGCTTGAGCAAAAATCTAAGATTAAAACCCATTTTCTTATTAAAGTTATAAGGATTTTAAAAACTTTTTATATAAAGTACTTTGTAATGCCAATAACAATTTCTCAAGTTGTCCAGATTTTCACAAAATATACGAAATTGTAGTTAATTCCTATTTAAGCAATACTTATGGAATTCCATTCATAAAAAATAGTTAACGAACCAGACATCTTTTGTATTTAATAACATGAGAATATTTCGCAGCGCAACAGTAATATGAAAATCTTATGAATAAAATTTTAAGTAGCCTTTCATTGAACCACATTATATTTATCATCAATAAAATGTTAAATTTTGGTTGATAAAATTTTTAAAAGAAGTTGAAATGCGTACACACACATTGAGAAGGCTAATTTTTAGAAAGCCTAAATGTACACAGGATTAGTTTTTCTGTCTAAGTCTATGAATAATACTCTAGATACAGATCCAAATTCAAATGGATTGACTGCATCGTAAGAAATTTAGATATCTTAAGGATCAAAAATTGGAGAACTGCTGCTAACAAAAAAAATTGTTTTGGAGGAAACTTCTTCAATAGAACAGGCCTCATCGGTACTCTTGGGCCAACGACGAAAAATGTATTACATCCGGTATAGTAGATATTAGTATTATGATCAGATCAACTTTTATTACGTTTTAAACTTGTGTTTCATGAATGAATTCATGAAACTTGTTTACCGAACTGAATGTCAAACACATAGGGAAGCGAAACAAAGAAACTGAATAATCAATGAGATTTTAATTCATTTAAAAATTTTATGAAAGTAATATAATAAAATTTTAGGGGTGAAAAATATATATAAACCAGCAAAGCCAGTGACGTCGTAAGACTTCTTGAGGTCCTGGGATCATCCGCAAAGGTAGGTCTCATCTGAGAGCCCTTTAAATTGGCAGCATAGCATGCATTACCAAATACTCGTACGAACAAATAAATGTGCATGACTTACAAACCTAGGCACAAATGACCGTCTGCCTTCTTTCGATAAAATAAGTAATGATGCTGTTTGGTGGTAGACTAGGCCTAGACACAGACATAACATAATAATGCATCTGACGTTTAAAATTATTCGGATCATGATCTTATTGAACACGAGGCCCAGGGCGCGGGCTAGTTGGCATCTTTCTTAAAACATCTTTACGGTATCCGACTACGTTCGGAGCCGTGATTTGCAAAAGCGCATAAATGGATAATTTTCATGATATTTAATGTCATTTAGATTAGAATATATGCATAAAATTGTTTTAAGGACATTTTGACAAAAAAAAATTATTTAAATATAATATTTTGGCAAAAAATTAACATAGAATAATCTTTTTTCCAAATGTTCTCCTTTTGTGAAAAATGCTTCTATTATAATAATATTTTATCTGTATATAGCTCAGACCTCTGTACAGAGGCTCAACTAGAGTTTTTGAAATATATAACTTAGAAGTGGGTTTATTCATATTTTACGACAACAGAGGGGAGAAATTTTAAGAAAAAAACGTCAACAATTATTTCAATTGGTGATAACTCTGAAAATAATGTGAATTTTTCCAAAAATTCTAGTTGAGCCTCTGTTCAGAGGTGTGAGCTACATACAGGAAAAATATTATTCTAATAGAACCATTTTTCACAAAAGGAGAACATTTGGAAAAAAGATTATTCTAAGTTAATTTTTTGACAAAATATTACATTTAAATAATTTTTTTTGTCAAAATGTCCTTAAAACAATTTTATGCATTTATTTTAATTGGCACTGCACTTTTTACGGGGACGGCACAGGTGTGTATCCTAAAGGACTGAGGACTCGAAAAGTGACCCCCTGGTGTATTCCGAGGTGGGGGAGGGGAAAGAATTTGAAATCCGTGCACTGAGAGAGAATTTGCAATATGTTCTGCTCTGTACGATGCTTGGATCCGTTTTTGAGTAATATTTTCACCTGATTTATAAAGCATTAATTAATGACGGAGAAGTGTTGGATACAAAGTTAAATTTAAATTATTTTTCATTTTTATAAACTTGTAGTATTCTGAAAACACATGCTTGTTTGTTATTACTAAAGATTTATCTCCATAAACTACCGATTGGCGGATTTCTTGAGCATAACCCCAGTAATAAAATGAAATTAAGACATTCTTATTGCTTTTGTCATATCAGTTTTATATAAAGAATGTTCATTATATTTTTGGTACATAAGTTTCCCAAATTCTCTCCATTGATTGAATTTTGGTAAAAGGGTAAAAACTCAGCTAAGGGGAGACATTTGGATTCTCCTCAAAATTTCACGCCTTTAGCACACTCTAAATTCTTCAGCATTACATTTGTTTAAAATAGTTTTCCATCAAGCATCAAAATATGCTGAAGTTATTTACATTTTGTTAAGTAAGATTAAGGAAGTATTTTCTGTCATCCAGTAATAGCAACTGCGACATATTTGCTCTCAATCGGAGCTTCTGTGTTTACTAGTAACATATATTTCTTTCTATATTTCCTTTTTTCACCTGACGGAGTGCTGCACAAAAAATATAATCCTTCTTGAAAATGTCACAAGTAAAATCTTATCTTCATCTTAACCACCGCCATGGGTTTTAATCAGTCAGTTTCTTTTTTTAAAGATGCATTCAAATGTCCAATATGCTTTAAAAATCTTTCTCTTTTTTTAAAAAAAACAATAATACCAATTGTAGAACTACATTTCTAATATGCCAATCAGTTATACTTTCAAATGCTTCAATACTTTTCATTGCCTTTTCCGTTCAAATCACATTTTTTCACCATTCTTTTAAAGGTCATGCACTTTAATCTCTACAAAGCACATAAAATCCTTTTTCACATCAAACTCGAATACCAGAGTTTTGTCTCTATGACTGTTTCCGTTTTCTCAAGTATTCAGACATTTGGTTACGGTTTTGTTCATTACTTCCCTGGAAATATCAATTCAAATGTACAGTCATTCAGAAATTCTTTTTTTATAATAATATCGGACCAAAAATAGCTTCTCTCTAGTTTTCTTTTTTCTACTTTTACACTCAATATCCCTGAGGATGAAGTTACGACATTTTATCATTCTTTTACGTGAAATACTTATCGAATATACTGGCATTTCAGCTCAATTATTATTTTAAGTGCCTATGATATTCTTTCAACAGTTTAACTCACTCATATTATTAAACTGATTATATTACAACCTATATCCATTGCTTTACAGCATGTTCAGGAAATTGGTCATCTAAACTTCTTTTTAATATCATAATCGAACTCTTTCATCATATTTCTTATCTTCTTTTTTACCGTTTTTATTATTCATAGTAATTTTGATTTTGTTCCTGTAAAGGATATGCACATTCAAATATAGAATGACTCAGAAATTAATTTTTAAAGTCGTATTGAATTTGAGAATAGTGTCTCTAATTCTTCTTCCGTTGTCACACTTTTCATGTAAGTTAATTTAGAATTTTGCACATTTCTTCTACAGGAAATCTGCTTTCAAGTGCAACACAGTCATTCAGGAATTCGTTTTCCTAAAGATATTGATATCAAAATCGTGTCTCGATTTCTTCTTTCTATGTTCGAGCTCATTATTCTCGTATAAGTTTAATAATGCTCTAATGTCCATCTTCTACAAGAAATGCATATTCAAATGTACTAGCATGCAAAATAACTTTTAATGTCAAATTCAAATATTCAAAATCAGTTTAAATATCATGAATATTTCCTTAATTCTAGATCTTCAAATATTCATAGACGTCATGGTTATGTAGATTCTGTATTAGTTTTCTTTAGAAGATGCACATTTAAGTCCAGAACGATTCAAAAATCCATTCTTGAAGCAATATTAAATTTTAGAGTGGTTTATCTAATGCTTTGTATTTTATCTAAATCTTTCATTATTCATGTGAATCAGGTAAAATTCTTTTATTGTTTGTATCATGGATGCGCATTAAAAGTATGCAGTCATTTAGAGAATCCTTATCAATATCAAATTTTCTCTTCTTACTGATGTCCCTTCTATTGATTCAGTTACATTTAACGCTTTGGCTGTCACATATTTGTTCATTTCTTTACAAATTCTACTGCGCAGGAATCTAGAAATCCTTTTTTTTATTTATGCATAACTCCAGAAGCCTTTCTAAAATATATCTGATATTTATTGCCTTATAATTCGGTTTCCACATCAAAGCAAATTTCTTCTTTTAAATTTTTTATTGGAAAATCATTTTCAAGCCTTCGGCATCTAGAAATCTTTTTTTTTCTATCGATATCAGAATTCAAAATCTATAATTTAAAGTGAGGGACCATTCTCAGGAAAACATTGTTAGCTCTAAGGAGATATAGACTGGAAAACAGAAATCATGCGTCTAATTGAGTTGTACTTTTACACTAGCCATTTTAGTCAGATTAGGGAAAACTCAGGTTGCATCATTATATTAAATGGCCTATTCGTAAGTGGTTCGTAACCGCAAAGGAAGTCTTTTCATACACTTGATATACAATAACTATGAGAATCCTTACTTTATCGATGTAGCAAAATAGTATCCAAATATTGCCTCGTACATAGAATATTTTGTTACACATTCAATTAAAAATATTTTCTTGATGATTCATAAAATGGGTTAAAAACGTATTTCCTTTTTAGTTAAAGAAACCACCAGTATGTTTAGAAGTTAATTTTTATGTGTTTCAATACATTCTTACATAATACTATATGGAATCTTTCAAACATCTTTAACATTTTAAACCTTGTTCTGGATCCAATCTAGCTTTAATACCCAATGCAATACAAAATTTATAAACTGAAGGAGATTTAACTACAGGAATAGCTTTTTGTGGCTTAGAATGATTATTTTGCTTCTTGAAAAAAGCTGGTTCACTCGATGTATCTAATTCAGCCTCGATGCAAAGAGACTGACATATCTCTGTAGAATAAACAGTAGGAATACATTTCGACTTATTTTTACGCTTTTGAATGAATTCCTTGTGGCCATTTTTAGTAGATAGTTGAACTTCGAGATTTAATGCTAAGCATAGTTTGAAGACACTTTCTGATTGAACAAGCGGGATATACTTCTTACGTTTCCTTTGATCATTAAATTTACGAATCCAAATTTTACTCTCCTCAATAGGAGCAATTTGAACATCAATGTCTAACCCTTCACATATTTTACACATCATTAACGAATATACCATTGGAAGAGCCTTTTCCTGAAGATTTGGTTTCTCCTCAAGATCTAAAATCAGATTTTCCGTTTGTGCATCGCTTTTTCCAATATTCAGTGTAAAAATTATTTTGATGATTTCGATAACAGATACAAATGCAAGGATCAGCAGAAAAGACGGAAGATGGCCTTGCATTAACGTAGCCATCACACAAGAAAGTAAGTATAAACTTACCTCAAAAATTAAATCAAACATGGTAGTATCTATAACCACAGATGATTGAAGTATATTGCAGAATTCTCGAAATTTGCTCAAGATTCAAAACGCTGCTTTTGCAACCCCAAATATCACATATAATGAATAGAAAAAGATAATTGTTGCTTTATTCATCTCTGTTATAGAGCTGTATTGTTCGATATTCACATTGTTGTATTAAAATATAAATACATTCTTATAAACAATAAGAATGAAACTTGTGTTTTAACAATGGACTCATTGTTGATTTGTATAATATTTGTTTCAGGCTGCTTTTCTTTATTCAATACATTGGCCCTACATACTTTTTTTAGCTAAGCCAATCAACAAATTCTCTTAAAATTTACAGCGTCACTAAGTCAGAAATAGGAGTTATATCGGTACTTAGGTAGGCACTTACGTATTATCGCTACCTATTGTTGTTGTCGTGTATGACAAAATGCAGAGGTTGTAATAATAAAACATAAAGGTATAGTCAAATATTGCCAAAGGCGTGAATCACTACCGTGGCAACATCCATGGCACGATACGAGAATAGAATGCCCATGCTGCAGTCATTCACTATTTTAAAAAGGGCATCAACATTGGAAGGACAGCTAAAAAGGTGTTTGGGATCCAATTGCATGCCTGGGCAGTGCCTGCATTCCACATATGATCTGGAACCATCGGGCAGAATCTTCATGCCCTTAAAATGCTTTGTCCTTAGTCTAGTTGCTGTTGTTGTAATTTCTCAGCTATAATTTAATTCTGGCAGCGATAATTTTTTTTCCCTTGGATTTGAGCAGAGCTTTTGGTTTGCAACTGCGTTGGCTTCAAAGACCGTAGTAGACGAAGTTACAGGCTCAAGTGTTCTGGCTTCATTGACAAGGGAATCGGTCATCTCGTTCTCTTTGATGTCAATATGGGCAGGGATCCACTGGAGAGTACATGATTTGACCAATGCACCAATGAAGAATAGAAGTGAATTGATTTCTTGGGTGAGCCCCATTTTTCCTTCCTTGATGGCCTTAAGAGCAGATCTACAATCCGAGAGCACAATGATGCCGTCGGAATTAGAGATATTTGTCCGTGTAAGGTAAATATCTAAGGCTGTCCTAATTGCTATGAGTTCACACATGAAGTTGAAAGCAATATGCCCTGCAGAGACCTTGTGCTTTGAAGTTGTATTATCTGGGTACTTAAGAAAGATACCAGATCCACAACAATTGCACTCTGAGTCTGAGGAACCGTCGGTGTAGGTATTTATTAAATGAGGTCTTATCGCAATCTATTGACGATAGTACATGAAACGAAACACATAGTTGCCAATCAGCGCTTACGACATATTGAAAATCCACTTTGCCAACTTGGCGAGTTATTAATAGAGTTGGAGATCGGTGCGATAATACGTAAGTACCCTTAAGTATTATACCGTCAAACAATTTCGCCAAATCAAAGAATGTCGCCAATTCAAAAATGTCGTCAAATACTACCATTATTATTGTGCTTGAACCTGCGATGGAATAAATTTATACTATTGACTGCATATCGTAGCGTTTGGCAACGATATGCCTTTTTGATTGGTCGACGGTAAAATTATATGCAAGTACCGTTATACTTTATTTGTAATAAAATTATGTGTCATAAAATCAAACGACTCAATATTTTTTTTAAAATTCAACTGAACAATTAAGATTTTAGCAATTAAGATTTAAGATTCTTGGCTCCTAAAATTTATATATAATTGCATTCCGTATTATTTACATAGCACAGTAAGTTCCATTTACCCAAAATATTTTCATCTTAGTCTTGGTGTTACACCTTTACTGTCAGGTTGTGTATGCAGTGGTGCACACAGGGGGCGAGGTCCTGGGGGTCCGGACCCCCCAAAAGTCCTTGATTTTTTTCCGATTGATTATAACTCTAAGTCTATAGTACGTAAAATTTAATTAAGTATTTGTTATTAATGATTAATTTTATTAATTAATGCTAATTATTTATTAAATTAGTTTTTTACTGTGTTTTGTTCCCGAAAATCGACAAAATCAAAAGGATCATGATACAATAATGGAGAAATTTCGACCCCGGACCCCCCACTTGAAAAATTCCTGTGTGCGCTACTGTGTGTATGTATTATGAAATCACACAATTCACAAAAACTAACAGGCTCAAGTGTAGTATAGGAGGGCCACTTTGGATTTGGCAATTTTTCTTCGGATTTGGCGCTTTTTATCTAAATGTCATGGTGAGATAATGAATTCATTCTAAAATAAATAATAAATAATTCCGAATAAAGTACCTTGGCGACCGCTTTGAGTCGCCCCCCAAAAAAAGGACTGCCCCAAGTGCCCCCCCTATACTACACTTTAACCAAACTAACATCACTTCATTTTTTATAAAGCTTTATTCGCTCATTGCCTTCAATTCATAAAACCATGGGTAAAAATATATTTCCATGACAGATTTTCGACAGGATTTTAAGTTTGTTTTTTTCAAGTGGGTTGCATTTTGACAGGTTCGCTATTTGCAAACACGCTAAGTCCCCAAGAGTGGAAGCCATTTCATTAGTGGCACCATCTAGTGGTGGTTCCCGCTATCACACACACACACACACACACAAATTGACCAATTGTGTGTTTTGAATGAAATAAAACATCATTAATCACATTAAAAATTTAATAAAAAAGACCCATTATATATAGTTTGAAACAGTTTGAGTCTGATCATTTAGCACAATTTATGAGTTTAAAAAATATCATTCGAATAGATGTGAATTTACTTAAGCAATGGCAAGAATATAACTTTTATGCAACAGTTTTGAAAAGATTCAGTGAAAAAGATTATAAACTTTCCAGATTAAGTCCAGCGAAATTTCTTGCAAATTTCCTATAACAGTCAGACTAAATCAAAAAACATACTGAGACTGGGGAATGCGCCTTTCCCACAGTAGTAAATGTTCTTTGTGAAAGCCCATAATAATTTGCTAATCATACGCTACTTTGTACGAGTATTTGCTGAAACTTTCAGCTTAGTCGCATCAATATTTCTCGGTGATGCAATTTTCCCAAATAGGAGTTTGTATAATATACGTATATATTCTATAGATTAGAGATAATAAAGATTTTAACACTAAAAAAATTAAAAATGAGAATATTAAAAATAAGAAAAGAACATCTAGATATATATTATAAATGCGAAAGTTTGTGAGGATGTTTGGGAGTCTCTCACGCAAAAACAACTGAATGGATTTTAATGAAACTTTACAGTAATATAGCTTATACATTAGAATAACAAATAGACTATAATTTATAGCATAGGCTATAATTTATAAAGATATTGTGAGAAGTGTCCAAACTATAACGATATTTGTCAAGTAGGAAAAAATTCTGCAAGCAATTCTGGCGTGCGCTGCAAAAAAGCCCACGTCATCTTTCGTTTGTGAAAGAACTCTTTTTGTTTAAGTTACGCAAGGCGCTCACTTCTAATTAATTCCTGTAAACAGCATAATCCCTAATTTTTTTTATTTCAGAGTAAAATTAAGTTTTGAAGGGAGAGGTTGTTATAAATATCTCTTTATTTGAATGTTTTTTTAATGATTTTATTATGCACATTTGGTAGCAAGAAATTGATCTTTTTTCAAAATAAATACTTTTATCGCTTCTGGTACTTACAGTAGATAAACTTTGTCTTTCACACTACATCATTTGAAAATATTTCCATAGTTTGTTTGTGGTTAGTAGTTAATTATAACGCTATAATTTTAATTGAATAGGCGGATATTGCATTTTTCAGTATAAAAATAATTATAACTAAAGAGTGTTTTTTTTCCAGGTATAGAAGTTTAAGTTGGCATTACTTTCCAAGATGGCGGCCGATTTAACAGCTGTCAAGTGATTTATTCTCAGTTTGGTTTGGCAATTCATCATGAATAGACTCACGCCTGAACAACGCTTTCAAATTGTGCAATTTTATTTCGAAAATAATGGTCGCGCGATTTTCATAAGCGAATTTTGTTTAGCGATGAAGCGCACTTCTGGTTGAATGGCTACGTCAGCAAACAAAACTGCCGCATTTGGAGTGAAGCTAATCCACAAGTGTATGTCGAAACACCGTTACATCCAGAAAAACTGACTGTTTGGTGCGCTTTATGGGCTGGTGGAATCCTTCTTCAAAAACGATGAAGGCCACAACGTTACAGTGAATGGTGATCGGTATAGAGCCATGATTACTAACTTTTTCATTCCTGAATTGAACAATCATGATGTCCAGGAGCTGTGGTTCCAACAAGACGGCGCAACATGTCACACAGCTCGTGCCACAATCGATTTATTGAAAGACACGTTTGGTGACCGCCTAATTTCACGTTTTGGACCTGTGAATTGGCCTCCAAGATCTTGTGATCTAACACCGCTAGACTATTTTCTGTGGGTCTATCAAACTTTAAGTGTCTTACGGTTTTGTATGTCAATAAAAACCTTAAAAAACGATTTGACTATTTATTTTAAATGAACGGTGTATATAATTAATTTTACAGTGGAATATCTTTAATTAATTTATTATCTCTAACGGATTAAATTTCCCAAAGTGGAGTATTTTGTTTATGTATATCCCTTAATTTTCAATGTAGTGATACAAAAAAAAATATTGCATGAAAAAAACTGCAGTAAATCATAATGCGGTAGTTAAAGCATTAACGTGCATCACGCCCCTACACGGCGGGTCTTACAAAGCTCTAATAAAGCTCGAGCTATGAAAGTAGCTAGACATTTGCCAATTTGACTATCGTTATCATTTCGCTGTGTTTTTCATTGAATCTCCATTATAGCCATTATAATTTAAGAAACGGTGTTGTTTGCGAATATTACAATTTTAACATAAAATAAATACAACAGAAAGTAATATTAATGCATTACACTTTCAGATATAAATTATTTACACTATTTTAAGCGTTCATTACGCAACACTTTTAAAAATGTGTTATTTTTGCTGAGAAGAGATCAGCTTAGAGAGGTATTTTCAAAAATCGACCCTCAAGAGTTTTACGGGGAATTATAAATAAAAAAAAATCCTTTTTATTAGCTATTAGATCTACATACTTAAAATTCAACAAAGGTGTTTTTCTTTCTTTTTTTTTGTTTAGTTGAGCTATGCAAAAAGCTTTTTTTTGTTTAATTTGCAATTCACGTAAAATTAACTCATTAAAAACTTCTTTATCCTTCAATCTGTGTTGCTTAATTTTTCAGTTCACCCGTGCGAAGAGCGGGTATACCAGCTAGTTTATAATAACAATTATAACAATAATACAAAATAATCCGGATTAACAGAGATTAGAAAATTATCATTCATGAAAGAGAATAACAAAAAAGATCGACTATAAGCATATGCTGCTAATAATTACAGCTCTATAAAAGATTCATACCACAAATCCTTTTTCAAACGTATGAGGAGTGACACAAAAAAACGAGACTAAGTGTGTATCTTGAAATAAGAGTGGAGTTGGTAACAACTGTTTTGGTGACGTCCACACACCTCCTCTACCCATGTAGTCAGTTTCAACTTAACCGTGGGAATGCTGCGTCATTGAGTAAACACGTGCAACTGCATTCCGTCGGAAAAATGTCTAGTGTAAAAACTGAACAGAGAGAGCGAATCAGCATCAAGCTACTTGTGAAACTGAAGAAATCAGTTACGGAAACATTACAAAATTTAACTGAGGCTTATGGAGATAAAGCTTTATCTCTTGCATGCGTGTTCGGATGGCATAAGTAGTTTTAAGGGGAAAGGTACAGTGTGGAAAATGATGAACATGTTGTGCGCCAAAGGTGAGCGATTACAACCCAAAACGTTGCCAAAGTTCTGGATGTGATCCAGGGTGACCGAAGATTAAGTGTTCATCCAGTGACGAAGTTGGTTGACTTGGACAGGGAGGCGGTTCGATGTATTTTAACAGACAAATTACACTTGAGGAAGATTTGTGTGAAGGTTGTTCCAAAAGTTCTGTTCGATGACTCAAAACAGTGCCGTACAGACGTGTGTGTGGACATGTTAGAACACATTGCAAACGAACCACATTTGTTAGAGTCTGTTGTAACATATGATAAAACATGGAGTTTTAGTCACGACCGAGGAAGTAAACTACCAGTCGATGCAGTAAAAGTCTCCAGGATCCCCAAGACTCCCAAAAAGCACGCATGTCAGAATCTAAATTCAAGGTAATGTTAATTGTCTTCTTCGACATTAATAGAATTGTAATGATTGAGTGGGTTCCCAATGATCAGACTGTTAATCAACAATAGTACATTAAAGTAATAAAAAGACTAAGATAAACCATGAATTTATGCTAAATTAAAATGAGCTGTTGTGACGGGCTCACTCGTCTTTTCATTAACATGTCCTTTGGGGCCAGAAATAATGGCAACTCTTTTCCAACCAAACCCAAGAAGTGAAGGGAAAATGCAAATTAGGAAGCTTTTAAATATCAGAAGTTAGAGTAAGCGGTGTGGCAATTCGGCGAATGCTATGATAATCCGTGATTCAAGCGTGTAGAGGTTTTAGAAAGGTTAAGTGACAGACAACAGAAGTTATTCGTGACAGAGAGCCCTTAGGTCCAGGTGCATACCATTGCACTCCTGTAAACCACAAATTCATCTAGGATTATATTGATCACTACTTCATTCTACATTAAAGGTAGGAGTGACTATTTAATATTCGGATCTGTGACAGTCTAGGAATTGAGCTTAGGCGAGTTAGTATTGATAGTGGTCCGGGTTACACTATTCCGGTATTATATATGTATTGTGTGTTTAGCCACCGTAGATTCTCTCACATATATTATTATCTAATTTGTTAGAAGTTTAAGTTAAGATCTTAATAAAGTCATATTAGGATCATGGCAGCTTTTCTAATTCTTCATTTATTCTTACACCTCTAGCTCACGCTGATAATCAAGGAGAAGGGCACCCGAGAGGGGCAGAGCGCCCTTACAATGTAAGCGAATGCACTTTGAAAGATTTTAAGGGGAACTCATATTTTCCAAAATCCCTCCCCCTTCCCCCCTCTTAACAAAAGAGGTTATGTTATCTACACATTTAAAATTTTTTATTATTATAGAGAGCTTGTAATTATAAAATATTTTTAAAAAAATGCATAAATTGAATTGAAAAATTATCACAAAAAAACAACCTTGCTGTTAATAACACAATGGTTAACTTAATTAAAAATAAATTTTAAATCAATTTCCTTACAATGAACAAAGAGATGAATATTTTTATCTATTTATTAATGAATATGCTTGACCTTATAACCTGACAATATATCAATGTGAAAATTAATGTTTCTAAAAATACAGAACAAAATTATTACAATAATGGTGATGGTTGTTTTTTACTTATATTCTAATTACATATCACCATTATTAAAATTTCAGAGATCATAATTCAAGTACAAAATGATAGTCTTTAATAATTTTCTTTCAAGTAAAACCTTATATTTGTGTGTTTATTCTTTCCCCCAAATTCAACACACTATTAACGTAAAGAATAAATGTAAAATCTCAAAATTGAGAAATGTGTTCACATATTGTGCTAAAATAAATTTTGATTTGATTATTTAGACTGTTCATGCATTAGTTTACCAGGGTTGGGCGCCACTGTGGTGAACCCCCTGTGTCTCACCTTGAACACCAAGATTAATTTGAGGCAAAGAACCACCAAGAGCCATTTTGTATAATAATAATAATTATTTATTATTTCAAGTCTAAAAAAAAACTCTCTATAATAACAAATAATACTTTTATGTTACGTCAAATAAAGGGATTTACCTTTTATATTAAATTAAATTACGAATTATGCAACTAATTAATAATTACGCTCAAGATCAAGTAAGGTCTACCGAAATAGGAGGTCCGAGAAATACACGTACTCGAATTATTAACTTTCATTAACTTTAACTAATTTGACAAAACTAACGCTTATTTTAAGCGTTTATAAATTATATTTACCGCTGGTTATATAAGGTTTCTCGTTCTTCAGTATAATAGCAGCACGACGTCTTCACTATCTTAATATCCTGGAATTCTCTAAGATTGAGGTTACTGTTGCTGGCTCAATAGCCTTTCTCATCATCATCAAGATTGCTAGCGTACAACGCTCGACTTAAATACCCTATCTACTTTGCATATCCCGTTTATCTTCTTGGAGTTGATTCGAAATACACGCGAATTTATATTCCCCAAAAAGACGCATAAGAAGATTAGTGGAAAGGTTCCGTACAGATTCGTCACAAATGCAGTAAAAACTAAATAATTAAATTAAAATTAATAATATTTGTTACAAATTTAACCTCTTAATCAACAGATTTGTGAAAAAGTAAAATAATTTGGATTAATACACAGATAACGAACAATACATGTAATAAAAGCATATACAATAAAAGTAGATTTTATTAACATATATGAATGCAGACGTTAATGATAGCTCTGCTCAACTAAAAGAGTAAACACACAAAGAATATCCTCTAGTTCAGCCTTTCTAGTACTGCGGGACACACATACCTCCAGGTGTACGCAGAAGAAAAGATGCAATGGTGCATATTGATAGATGGAACGAACATGAGAAAAAAGGCTTTTCACCGTAGTAAAAAGATCTTAACAAGGCATTTTTTTGTCTCATATTATTTAATTCAGATTATATTCTTTTGTTCATAACTCCTTGTTAAGAACAGCTGCTGTTGTGCTTTTCTTCTTTTTATTACTTCTATATATTAATAAATATCTTTAATGAATCGATACAATTGGTGGCTTTTGCTGATGACATTGATATTATTGCTCGAATACACACCGCACTAAGAAAAGCCTTCTTATCTTTATTGAAAGTATCAATGTGGAGGGATGGGACTAAGAAGTAATGAAAATAAGACCAGATACATGCCCTGAACTAAATCTTGCTTTAACATTTACCACTTTAAAACTGGAGAGTATAATTTTGAAGTTGTTGACAGTCTCACTTATTTAGGTTCTGGAATTAACAATAGGAACAATTGTACTACTGAAATCCAAAAGAGAATTACTATGGCGAAAAATGTCTTAATGGAATACGAAAATATATGAAATCGAATGTAACCAAAAGAAAAACAAAGGTTCTATTGTGTAAAAGTCTTTAAAAATCAGTATTAACTTATACAGGTGAAATTTGGTCCTTGTCGTGAACAGATGAGGACATAAGTATCTACGATAGGAAGGTTTTAACATTTATTTTTGGAAGAGTTCAAGAAAATGGCACGTGGTGAAGATCAAATTTAGAACTCTATCACTCATATAAATTATCTGACATGGTTAACTTCATCAAAGTACAGCGAATTAAATGAGCAAGCCACGTTGTCAGAATGGACGGAGACCGCACCACTAAAAAAGTCTTTAATGTCCAAACAATGGACTAAATTCATGATGGTCACGTGATAACGGCAATCACGTGTTTCCCATTAATTGAAAATTGACATACCAGATGTTCAACTTGTAAAGTTTAGATAACATTTAAAATTTAATGATTGGGTAAAGAGTTCACGTGTGTTAAAATTCTTCAAACTGTTTTCAAAATTTAAAAAAAAATACATTACACGAATACTTTTAAATTAAATGCATTTTGTTCAACTATGTGCATTATTATATCGTTGACAAATATGTACTTTCTAAAAGAAAGTTTCCGCAAAAAGCAAAAGTTGGCAACAGTGAAGCACATGAACTAATTGGCTGGAAACGCGTGATTATATTTATGGTATAATTATGATGTCGCATTAATTTATGAAATGATTGGCCGAAAACACGTAGCTCAGTTATCATGTGACTATGACGTCACATGAATTTATTTAGTCCATTGGCACGCGGAGAAAAGGTAGGCCAAATCTAAGATGGATTGATGGCTTAGAAAAAGACCACCTAATTTTGAGAACTAAAAATTGAAGTACACTAGTAGGAAAAAGGCCGGCCTATAGAAAAGGCATCTTGAGATGGCCAAGGCCCACCCTGGGCTGTCGAGCCACTGAGGAAGGAAGGATATAATAATAAAAAGAAAGAAAATTAGTTTAATGTACTTTTTATGTATGGTAAAATAGCTCTTCAATTGTATATCTAAAATAAAAATTAAATAAATATATTCGTTTTTCAATTATTGTATCACAGAATACCCAATTGTACTATATTTCTTTAGAATGCAGTATAATTAATTTAGCGGTAGTACTCTATAACGGGTTTCAATAAGGTAGACACTACTTTGACTGTCTCTCTATTTTTTTGTATCATAATATTGTTTTTAATAAGTTCCAAACTTGCTCTCAAACTACAAAAATTGTGTCATAGTTTTATATTTAAAAAATTTAACTAATTGTTTTGATTACCAATGTACACTATCTTTTAATAATTGGTAAAAAATAAAAATTTCTACGTATTATAATGTTATTACTGTACCTGAATATGCAGATGTTAATAATTATAGATAATGGGGCGGGAGGGTCGTGAAGCAGTGATGATAGGTATGGAGTACGTGTGTAGAAAAAACAAGATTGGGAAAGCTGTTCTAACGGAAAAATTTGAAGAACTAAGAAAAGAAAGCGAATTAAATCGAGTAAAATTGTAACTTTCTTGAAGTTCACATACAGTGAAATACGTTTAACGCGAAAACGTTTAAGACGAAATATCGGTTAACACGAAATAATACAACGGCTCCGACAAACTACTATGCATTTTCATTTATTTTTTCCTTAACACGAAACGAAAATCGCTTAACACGAAAAGAATTCCCTTCTGAGAATGAACAAAATACGGAAAACACCAGCCAGGTTGGACATTCCTCAGAATCATCGGAATTCCTTGCAGTAGATAACAATGTGTGTGCAGCCCAATTATGGCATACAAAGACATCTTGGAGTTTGCCCAATGCTCAAAATATGTCAATGATGCATATTCCGACGACGAAAATGAAATGAATAATGTCGCTCCTGTTCCCACATCATTTGAAATGAGGAACATCATGAAAAGTATGGCAGTTATTTAAGCGCATATTCCAGTGGTGAAATGAATAACACAAAATGGACAATATACAACAATTTGATGTCATTAAAGACAATGCAATGAAAAATATGAGATTATTTCCCATAAACTAAAGAGATATTTTGTTTTAAATTTCTTGAAGTTCTTATGAGTGTTTTTGTTCCATTGATTTTTATTAAATACCTACATATATACATATCAATGTAAATAAAATGCACTCTAATAAACTTAATTTTGCGTTATATTTTTGTGTGTGTGTGCGTAATATACTTTAACACGAACAAATATTTTAGTCTCTTCAGTTTCCGTGTTAAGTGATTTTCACTGTATATAAAGTTAAAAATTCGACATCCTAGAACTGAAATCAGTGCTAGTTTTTTAAACTTGTGGCTGGAAGAGCATAGACTGCTCTTTTCTAAAATTCTGCTGAGCCGTATTTAGAGCATTTTCTCCCCCACGAAACCGCACAATATACGGATTGCTCTGGCAGCGATGCTATTTTGAGCCAGACAATTACACTGCAGTGGTGAAAACATAGTTACTTAAATTATTGGCAAACTGCATAGCAGAGTTTTCAAAAACAAAAAAATAGAGAATCAGATTATACTGTGAAACGACTTATAAGATTCCACATTGTATAACTCGATATATTTAAATAGTTCTAAACTTATGCACATATATCAATCTCCCTAAATTTTAAAGAATTTCTTCGCTGTTTTAAGTTATTGATAACATTTTAAAGTATTTTGTAAACAGCGACGGAATATAGATAAACTACTTTAGAAAAAAATGCAGTTCTATATTCTTTTTTTATACAAATTAAGTAACGATATCATGGATGATACATTTTTAAAAAAGTATCAAAAGCAAAACGATCGAATTATGTAATACTTTTAACATGACCTTACAAAAATCTCTATTCAACTTTTTAATTGTTCGAAAAATAACAGGAAAAAAAATTTATAAACACACAGTTCTTCAAATAAGATACAGAAATGATACAGGAAATTCCTTACGTTTTAAATTAGATGATATGCTGAATTATATGTATAAATTTTTAATGCTGTTTATTTGGAATAAATAATATTTGAAATTTTGGCGTGTATATTTTTAAAAATACTGACAAAAACGATTTCTGTTAAATAGGGGTGTCAGGTTTTTCGTGGTAATTTGCTTGCAAGTTTGCAACATACATCTTTCTACAAACATTTTACATCAGATTCAAGTTTATATATGAGTAATTTCAAAGAATTTTAAAAATTCTATCGTATTTAACAAACATATGAAAATTACTGTTCAAATTGGGTTGGTATTATTTTGCTTTATTCAGATAATTTTTTTTAAAGAAACTATAAAGCAAAAATAATTTTATCCATTTATTCAGACGATCCGGAAGTTTATTTAATAGAAATAGATTTCGCTCTTAAGAAAACTGGCAATGGCTAACTAGGAATTTTTCCCAATTAAATTAAAAATCTCCATGTATGAAATTATTCGATATTACGCGTATATTTAAGATCAGAACTAAAAAAAAATTGTTTTCCTTTTAGCTGTTTTTCTATCTTTTGATGAGGGACATATTTTTGTAAATTCTTGGATTTTTATTGTATACTAGCGGTCCCAACAGACGTTGTCCTGTACACACGTCTTAAATCCAAAAATTACAAACTCTTTTGAATAAGTTGTAACAATCTGGACCGTTTTGATGAAATTTTTTATAAAGAAAGTTATTACAACACCTGATATCATCACATGTACAGTTGCCACAATTCGCGGCCAATCGATTGCGCGTGAGAATGTATTTACTATGAACTAAGTTGAATATAGAACCTATTCTGAAAAGAAACTTAAGCTTGTTTTGATTAAAGGGTAAAAAAGATATATATATATAAAACTCGAGCTATTTTCTCATAACAGGTATATTTTTTAATGCACAAAAAATAAATTTATCGTAATGCCATTAAATGTACAGTGTTTTTGTTTAATCCTTTAGGGGTATTAACAACCAAATGCGATGGTTTGCCAAACCTCGGACATGCAACATATAATTGACCATGCGAGAAGCAAGGGTTTTCTAAATCTAAGCCACAAATTGTCATTGTTTGACCTTGTGACTTATTAATGGTCATAGCAAATACGAAGCGAATTGGAAATTGCAAATATTTGAATGGGTAGGTGAGTCTGAAGGAATCCTTGGGATCTATGGTAGAAGTACAACTTCACCTTGAAGTTTGCCGCTCAAAATAGTGTGGCCTGAAGAATACTGCCCATGTTTTTTTTATGAACAATCGCACGCCCTTACATAATTTTGGCGCATTTTTAACTAATTGAGATATCGGACCGAATTGTGAATCTAAATCATTCTCGAATCCACTTGAATACTACAAAAAATATCATCCAAATCGGTCCAGCCGTTTAGGAGGAGTTCAGTCACATACACACAGAAGAATTATATATACAAAGATATATGCCGTATCATGGCGAAATGAATAATCTTTCCGATACTGTAATTATTTTTTGTCTAATTTTGACAGAAAAGTTAGATTGCAATTTTAAAAACGGCGAAAAAATATCGGAAAATTCTTCCCTCTTCTTTTTTCTTGACAAGCATTAGCAGAATAAACAGCACACAGGGGAAAACAATTATGCATTTTAAGGTTTTTAATTAATATATTTTTAACTATTTGCGAAATTGAACTGAATTGTGAATCTAAATCATTCTCGAATCCACTTGAACGCACACAAAAAATGCCATCAAAATCGGGCCAGCCGTTTAGGAGAAGTCAGTCACATACACACGCACAGTAGAATTACATATATAAAGATTATTTAAAAAGATATTAATTAAAAACTCTAAAAAGCATTTCTCCGCTTTTTTCCTTTTGGCCAGTTTGACTGAAAATCGATTTTCGACGCCAACTTACGTCCTTTTTATAACAATAACGTTGTTACAACAATGCAGGTGAATATTGAGTTGAATGTTTTTAATTAATATCTTTTTAATTAATTGCGATATCGGACCAAATTGTGAATCTGAACCTTTCTCGAATCCACTTGAACCCACACAAAAAATTTCATCGAAATCGGTCCAGCCGTTTAGGAGGAGTTTAGTCACATACACACGCACAGAAGATTTTTATATATAAAGATAGACCTTTTCTACAACAATAATTTACAAATTAAATTTAATTTTCATAACATATTTCAGTTACAGTTTACCATACTTATATGTGGGTTATTTTATTATTGCGTACTATTTATACAGTAAAATCCGGCGTATTACGCGTATCTATATTTCCAAGCTACATTTTAAAAAATTTTTGTTATACTCACCATATAGCGCACACCCGCTTTTTCTACGAAGGAACCTGCAATATTTGTGAGTAATGCTTTTATGTTTTGAAACCATTTGTTCAAAGTAGTATCCCAGATTTTTGAAAAAAAAACAGTATATTTCTATAGAACTCTCTATATTATGTACAACTTAAGTCCATTAGATATATATTATTATTTTAAATAAACTGTATTTCGATCTATGTAGAAGTGTCTTAATTTTTTTTTTACGCTCACCTCTCTCTTTTTTTTTATTTTTCAATTCCTACACACTCTCTATATTTATTTATTTATCATGGTGGAATTTTCAATCGTTAATGAAATACATTTTAAAGCGCTCAATTGAGCTGCAATTTTACATACATGATTATTTTGGATGACAATACAATAATTTAATTACGATTAATAAAAACTAATTGATTAAAACTAATTATTTAAAGAATTACAAATACAGCTACGTTGGCACCATTTTTGGCGACTTGTGTCAAAACTTGAAAAGGTTTTTTTTCTCACGTTTTAAAGCATTCAGGTGGACTGAAATTTTATATACACGATTGTTTTGGATGACAATACGATACTTTAATGATATTTAATAAAAATTAATTACCATTTAATGTTGTCATTCTGTCCTATGTATATACATATTTATATTAATAGTAACTATTTAATAAAAAGTAGCTAAAATAAAATTTTTCTTTGTTTGATCTAAGTAGGAATTGACTTAATTTTTTTTTATATTACTTGTGTGTGTTCAAGTTATCCTTTATACACCCGGCATATAATGCGCACCCATAAATTTAGATCTCATTCTTTGTGTTCAAAGTGCGCGTTATACGCCGGATTTTACGGTACATAATTGAACTTTTTTTTTATCTCTGTAGTTATTATAATAGTTAATATATATTAAACTTAGGCACTCAAATTTTTTTCTGGCCATGCTCTTGTCTGTAGACAAAGATAAAGCAATCTTTTATAGAAGATAAAAATATACGCTTTTATCTGTTGTTTACTGAATGAAAAAATATTAACGAAAGTTTAGAAATCAAAGAAATTTAAGTGTGGATTTAAATTCCAAACACAAACAACATAAAAATACAATTAACAACCCCAGAGCCGTAAAAGATACGTTCCTTTGAAATATACTCGTAACTGTTCAAAACTGGAAGGACATACATCGGATTGCAGACGTATTTCTTCATTAAGTGAAATTCCACATTAACATATTCCTTTAATCCTCCATCCTTACCCCGAGATACTAGGGATTAGTTTGACCAATACACAAAAGATCTAAATATAAGAATTGTAATAAGTCAGATAGATTAAATAAAACGTTTTACAAACTTATTTTATAGGATCCCATTAATTATAACTGCGTACAAAAAGCGGAGTATTGTACTACAACAAAGCGTCGAAGGAAATCTTTTGTTGGACGATGAAAGGCTCGAGTCTCATTGTCAAGTGCATTGCTATGGCGCTGTCTTTTCATTCCCCCTTTTTTAAGCAGGCGGGCACTGACATTTGAATTTCACTTACTCTTTTATGTTATTCAAGGTTTACCTTGATGGAAATATTCTGAAATCGAATTGTATATAAAAAGGGACATGGACCTTATGTTTCATCAGTTGGGTTTCTTTAACTCCAACCGAATTACTAAGATGCAGAGCGTAAACTCGGTAAGTACTTTTCAGATTTCTTTCTTTCATTTATTTATTTAAAAACTATCACGGCTTAAGATAAATTTTAAAAATACTTAAAATTTAAGGACGTTCAAATTCAAAAAGTCTTAACGATTAATGCTCAGATGTGTGTCACAGCGAAACCTAAAATAGGACTTAATTTTTTTAAAGTGAAAACTGACGATAATTGATTTGCTCTCCTGAAATCTCATAACTTAATCGCAAGTGATAATATTCTAAAAAAGGAATTCATTTTTCTAACAAAGAAAAAAAAATTATATACACAGATTCTCAAAACATTAATTTAAAGATTTCTTCGTGAAAAATTTCAGTTAAATGATCTTTATTAATTTTGTAATTCCTTTTTATACGAAAGAAACTTCTAAAATTTTGTATAATCAACATACCTAAGTAACGATTTATGTGAAAAATAACGAACATTTATTGAATTCTAAGGAATAATTCTTATAAGTTTTAACATTTTGTAAGAAAGCAATGGAAAAATTAATCTAAGAAAAATGCCATTAACTTAAAGAGATCTCTCTCTCTCTTGATAGTAAAAGAAATCATCGCCATTTATGAATTTTTGTACAAGAAACGTTTTAAAAAAGAAATAAAAGTAAAGATGAAAAGTAAGACTAGTTTAAGAGCTGAAAAAAGTTTCGGACAGTTTATTTTAAAAAGGTTCACACTTAACGAATAAAAACATCAGAAAGTTAGAGGGAAAAAATGTTTTTGTGTTAAGATAAAGAACCCAATTATGGAAAATTAGAAAAATCTATAGCACCAAGTGCGAAAATGCAAGTAATGGTTTAAGTAAGTTATATCAAATAAGTCTTTGTTTTTAGTAGAAAGAACGATTAAAATTTGCTTTTTTGACGATTTAATTCCTTTACATGTGCTCTTAGTTTTTCAACTTATTTCATTAATAAACAGAAAATGTTGTTTTTATGTTGTGTACAACAGTATCAACCATGTATCTTTATATATATATATATATATAAATTAAGAGATTTATAGAATTCTGATTAAAATTTTATTCCCTTTCAACTTACGAAACATTTCCAATTTTTAAAAAATACTAGAAAAACTTTTTTTTTTAAAAAAAAATGTATTTGAAAAAAAATTAGAAAAGATAAAAATTATACAATAAAATAAATTACCCATTGTAAATAAAAACATTATACTAAAATCACATTGAATTAGGTATGTTTTAAAAAAACTATTTAAATTGAATGGAAAAGTTTAAAAAAGAAAAGTTCGATTAACATAGTTTTTTTAAAAAATCTTAAAATTTTTGTGAATATGTTGCTATCACACAATTCACCCAGTCATCGCGCAGTACATATAAGTTATTTTAAAGAAAAGAATTTGTAAAAGATATATTTTAACTAAATAAATAATTTAGTATAAATAGTTTAATTAGAAAAGTACGGGATGCATACCTAATTAGTATATATTTCATTTCACTAACACAAATCCACACCACGCCATGTAAAATCGCATTGAGCTCCCGCTTATTTCCTACGAAGATCTTTGGTAATATTAGGATTTGAACATCACCGATCACGAAGTTGGTAAACTATTTCTGGCTTACTATTCATTGACTCCAATATTCTAATACTGAATTGCGATTTTGCAGCCTTTATTAAATTTAGTTAAAACAAATATTAAACAGGATGTACTATTAATTGAAGAATGATATAAAAGTCTAATTATGAAGTCTTATCCCGTACGTTACAGATAAAAAAAATATTCCTAAAATAAAAATTATTTTTCTGTTAACTATTAGTTTTCAGATATTAACTTAGAAAATATACTTGTCGAAAAATAATTTTTAAAAAAACCTACAATATATATGAGGGCTGTTCAATAAGTAATAAGACTAAAATTATAAATAAAAAACAGAATGCCTTTAATCGTCATCATTTACATAGTTTTTTTCAAAATAACTTCCGTGGAACGTAATGCATTTATCCCAAAGTACTGTCCACTTCTTAAAAACATGTAAGAGTGAGTTTTGTGAGAGTTGTTTGAAAATCGCCTCCGCAGCATTTACACATGCTTTGTTGCTTGCAAAACGTTTGTCTCGAAATGGTTTCTTAAGTTGAGGAAACAGCCAGAAACCGCATGGAGTTTTATCAGAACTGTATGGAGGGTGTGGTAAAATCTCTACGTTGTTCTGCTGCGGAGCATCCAGTACACAACGAGCAATATGTGGTCGGGCATTGTCATGGTGCAATAGGAAGCCATTTCGAAGCAATGGACGTTTCCTATTAACGTGCTGTACCATTGTTCGCAGGACATTCGTGTAGTACGAGTCATTTACGGTAGTACCGGGTTCGACAGCGTGTTGATACACAATTCCTTCATAATAAAAAAATTATGGTAATAGCTTTACCAGCTGATTTCACAGTTTTTGCTTTCTTGAGAGTAGGTGACGATGGATGTTTCCATTCACTGCTTTGTTGTTTTATGGTTGGATCATAGTAATACAACAAAGCTTCGTCTGCTGTGATAGAGTTTTAAGATATTGTTGCCTTCTTGTCCCAGTCTTTAATCATATCGTATCATATCAAAAGTCTCCGATGCTGATTTTTGCTTCCATTTCGACCACTAGGCGCATCTCATAGGCGCCCACAAACACGCTTCAGTTAGATCACATGATACTCAAGAATACGAGTCTGTACATGCTATCTATCGGTAACTTTTGTTACTACAGACAACAAACGTTTCTTATGCCACAGAAATTAGCATTCCGATGAGTGGTTTCGCGGTAGTAAAATTAGTCTTATTACTTACTGAACAGCCTACGTAAGTATAATAAAATTATGTATTTTATTAAGCTCTAATGCTCACTTGTCCCAAAATACTATTTTATTCCAAATTAAAACCAATGGAAAAAGAGGAAAAGTTCATCAAATTCAGGAAAATTTAAAGTGCAAAATCAAGATTGATATATACTACAGCAGGCATGTCAAACTCAAAGACGAACTAGGACCAAACAAACAAGGTTTAACGCAAGATTGGGCCGCAAAAAAATCAATATTCCTTGAAATATAAGTTTATTTCGAATAATACATTATAATAAACTTAAATAAAAAACAATAAAAACTTAATTTTTACGTCCAGACACTTAACATATCTTTTCTGCCACTATCATTTCTATTTCGGGAGAAATTTTGATATTTTATTATATATTATTGTCTGCTGATATACTCGTCGAGCCGCAGGCGGCCCGAGTTTGACACCCCTGTACTATAGTAACTTCAAGCTGTTTTGGTGTAATGTTAAAGAACAGGACTCGAATTCGGAATATTTTTTCTGATATAAAAGTACTCTAACAATAATATTATATTCTGGTTTCGCGTTTCTACAGAGAGCAGCATACGACACATTTTTAACTGAGTGTATTCAATTTTTCTAGCATAAAATATGTTTTCTCCTTTTTTTGTCCTATACCGTAATGCTGAATGAGGTATTCCTTAACATGTTAAAATAAAAAACTAATTATTTATGGAATATCTTGAAGTTATAAAAACACTATACTTTAAACAGATGTGTGAATTGCAATGTTGCCAATTTTCATGAAAATTGTGTCGTTTTTCTGTCTGAAAATCGGCTTTTCGTTTAGTTCAGGCTTTCGCACATTTGGTGAAGATATCCTTAAATTATTTTCATCATGAATCAATAGAAAATATTAAATATGAATAATATTTGATAAAAAAAGACATTAACCCAAATGCATTTGATTTAGAAAATCCACTCCAATTCATAACAAAATAGTCACTAATTCTATACGATTACAAATACAACCACACTTTTTTTCCCCATTCCAGCTAATAATCTTCAGTGTATTGGCATTCATTGCTATCACAGAATGCAGATATCCCTATGAAGACTCATACAGGCCTGGCGACATTGTACCTTTTGCAAATGAGAGACGTCAGAATGACAGATACGGAGGAAATCTGGGAGGATACAAACGAGGAGGAGGATATCCGATACCAGGAAGGAGGGACGACCGAATGCGTAGAGACAGGTATGACAGGACAGGGCCCTACGATGGTTATATGCCATCCGATACGTACCCCGTAGACATAGATAGAAGACGAAGAAGGAATAATTCCCAACTTCGACCCAGAGGACTTGGTGGTAATAAAAAGTACTACGGCAGCTACGATTACGAGTACAACAAAAACAGAAGACTCTACCCAAGGAAGAATACACCAGGTTTTTACAGTTATGATGACTCTAATTATGATGATTATAGCGATACGCAATAACTGTCCATTTGTATAAAAGAAATTCCAGAAAGTGCTATTTATTGTTAAGTGTGAAATAAATATTCTTGTTTATTGTAATAATCTTGAATGTCTCTTTTATATGCAGAAAGCTTTCATGAAATGGTTAAATATAAAAGAAATGTGATGGATACATAAAAACCGACTTTCTTCAATTAGTGATTGTTAAACATTACTTATTTACAAGTTTGGTGATAGTTTAAAACATACTTATTAAATGCAAGTAAAAAATCCGCAGATACAGAAATCCACAATTTAAGAACTTTTCTTGTAAAGGGTGTTTTTTTTAGAGGTATAGAACTTTAAATTGCAATAAAACAACGATGTATTATTCGATTGACTTGAATTTTTTTTTATTCGAAAGATAATCTTGTGGCATTACATTTTAAATATGATTTCTGGCATAGGACTGCCACGGCTGGCTCGGATGTAGTCCAATCTGGACGTCCAATTTTCGATGACTTTTTCCAACATTTGTGGCCGTATATCGGCAATAACACGGCGAATGTTGTCTTCCAAATGGTCAAGCGTTTGTGGCTTATCCGCATAGACCAATGACTTTACATAGACCCACAGAAAATAGTCTAGCGGTGTTAAATCACAAGATCTTGGAGGCCAATTCACAGGTCCAAAACGTGAAATTAGGCGGTCACCAAACGTGTCTTTCAATACATCGATTGTGGCACGAGCTGTGTGACATGTTGCGCCGTCTTGTTGGAACCACAGCTCCTGGACATCATGATTGTTCAATTCAGGAATGAAAAAGTTAGTAATGATGGCTCTATACCGATCACCATTGACTGTAACGTTGTGGCCTACATCATTTTTGAAGTACGGACCAATGATTCCACCAGCCCATAAAGCTCACCAAACAGTCAGTTTTTCTGGATGTAACGGTGTTTCGACATACACTTGTGGATTAGCTTCACTCCAAATGCGGCAGTTTTCTTTGCTGACGTAGCCATTCAACTAGAAGTGCGCTTCATCGCTAAACAAAATTCGCTTATGAAAATCGCGCGCGACCATTATTTTCGAAATAAAATTGCACAATTTGAAAGCGTTGTTCAGGCGTGAGTCTATTCATGATGAATTGCCAAACCAAACTGAGAATAAATCACTTCACAGCTGTTAAATCAGTCGCCATCTTGGAAAGTAATGACAACTTAAACTTCTATACCTGGAAAAAAACACTCTTTAATTTCTCATAACTTCATATGCTTGAAAGAAAGGTACGGTAATTGTTGCAGATTCTGAAGGATTTAAGGAATCACATTTCTTTTTGATTGATAAAACAAAAAACTCGAGTAAAAATTACATCAAAACATTTAAATCCTTAAGCATAAAAATTATAACATGAGAAACTATTAATTGAACAATAAAATAGTGAAATATTATACTTGGCATATGTTTTATACAACTTTCAGAAAAAAAATAGCAAAATTCTAAATTTTTAAAATGATTTAAAATACATCGAAGAAAAACAAAATCTTCAAATGCATGTATAGCTACAATGATACTCTATTTGAGACAGTTTCTTTCTTTTTTTTTTAAAAAAAGTCCAATTATATATTTGCACAGTAAAACATACACTAAACAACCTGTGAATCTTTATTAAATAACATAAATAATATATTTTTAGTTACGTTTTTATAAATTATTATTTTTAATGTTGAATTTTAATAAGGGAGAAAATTAAATTTTATGTATCAAAATTCAATTTATTACATTAAACAATAGCTACTACCTTCCCGAATTAGAAAAATATACAAATCATTTAATACATGCTGTATTTATTCACATCAACGTGAGAAAACAGAAATCACGTGTAACAAAATATCTCCCATGGAATTACACACAAAAGAGACAAATTCAATTAAAAGTTAAATAACACTATGCCATCACTAATAAAAATCTGACTATATTTGTTTTTTTAAAAAAAATCTTACTTTATAAAAATTTGTTTGAATTATATTTGCATAAAGATTGAACACAATTTTTCAAAACCTTAAGATAAAAACTTCTGAATCTTAAAATTTTCAAAGCACCCAGTTTAGTGGAAAGAAGTTACTTTTTCTCTAAAAAGTTTCTTTTGAGAAAGAAGAATATTGATAAGAAATCCTTCTCTTATAACTCATCCTCTTAATATTTATTTAAAATTTCTTTTTACTTGCATTGTACCAGAAAGACATAGAAAGTTATTCATGATGAGTACAATATTCCTTCCTGGTCAGATCATGAGATAGATATTCCGAGTAATTAATTATTACTGTCAAATTTTCATACCACACCATCTGAATTTTCTGGACTCGATTTATGTAATATGCAACAGCTCCCACCACTGGTTTTGTATTAATATATTACAGTAATACAACAGCCTAATAGCAATAAAACTTTTAATTTCTAGCCATGCTAAGGACAATACCTGAGTTAATATTTCTTTCTCTTAATTTCTAAAAATATTTAATGTGTCTCAGTTTGAATTAGTCTTAAAACATCAGCCACTGTGCAGTGGCTACTAGATAATGAGTTTTGATATAACCTACATATCCTGATTCAATATTTAATTAAAATATTACCAATAAATCAGTTTGCGAATCCTGCTATCATGATACAAATGATTGATATTTTAGAGACAGTTGATAAAACCATATTTTCAAGACAAATTTTTAAAAAACTTTTCATCAATAATTTACAAATTTTTCAGAAAATTAATAATGCTTACATTTGATTTAGTTTATAACTATCTAAAATTTTTACAAACATTTTATCAGATCTAGGAAAAATAAAAATAAATTAGTAAGTAACTCTTTTCTTACTTTCATCACGGAGGAGAAAAAACACAATAAAATGCAAATTTTAAGTAAAAAAAAGTTGTTGTTTTTTTTTTAAAAAAAGAAAGAATTAATGGAAATAAAAAAAAATCTCTTAAATTTTTTCCAAGTACAAAAATTAACTTATTAAATTTTTTCTCAATGTTAATTTTACTATTTTAACTGTGCTAAAATAAAACCAAAATTTTTAATATAGAATTACTCAGGAAATAACAGGAAAAAACAAAACAATTATACTAGGATTTATACTGCATGATAAAATTAAGAAAAAAATCTACTCTTTTAATTTATCTTTATATTATCAATTTTTTGAAATAGTAGAAAAATCTTCTGGTCAGATAACACAATTGAATGTTATTCAAAGGTAAATTCAACTCAATAAGCCAGACAATACCCAGAAATAAATTTAATTTTATAGTATGAAGGAAATTTGATGAATTACAAAATCTTGCACAAAAAGGAATTTCCAACTTAAAAAGGACATTTTTTTTAACCTTAACAGATCATAAATATCACATTTATTAGTAATCCAATGAACCCATTTGAAGAGAATTACACATTTTAAATCATTCAATTAATCAACAGATACTTTTAAAATAAATTTGAAAAATACATAGAAAATGTTTCTATAATGAGATGCAATATACTTTTCAAAAAGTATATGTCAACATTAGTTAGACTAGAAATGTAGAACATCATAAATAACTAAATAATTCAGTAAACAGTTGAAAATGTATAACAATAATGGCTAGCATAGTTCGAAATTTTTGAACAATTGTTTCATCATAAAATAGTGTAATATCTGCGCGAAGGACTATCATACAGAGTAAAAGTAACACAAACAGTTATATACATTTAAAATATATATACATATACACACACAACATGAATTAATCTGAAAAAGCATATTTAAGCAGCGGTTATTGCATTATGAATATATATGAAATTTATATAGTTCAATTTTATAAAGATATATTAAAATTGAGATATTCGATGTTTTTTTTCTTAAAAAAAATCTCAAAATAAATCAATGAATAATCACAAAAATAAACCAACAAAATTATGATCTAGAAGTAAAATCTATCATTTGATAGTTAAGTATTATTAAAATACTATTATTTGAGATATTTTTCCAGTTAAAAATATAAACAGATAAAGATTGTTCATAGTCATGCACTTAAACAACATTTTCCTGCAATATACATTATTTAAACAAATGATATTTTTCTCAAAACTTTACTTAAGATGATTTGGATTAACCCATAAGAAAAGTTATCGATGTTATTCATTGAAATATATGAACATTATTACAGTAAGAACATTACAAATAAGTTTTTATTACATACTTCTACCACATTTAATCAAAAGGATACAATATTTTTGAAGCTAAACTAAATATAAAAGTATTGAAATCAAAACAGAAATAGAAACTGTTTAAAAACTCAATTATCTTCAAAATCTTTAAGCTACTTAAAAGTATTGAATTGCATTGCGTCTCTGGCACAATGATTCTATACGCATCACAAATATAATATTAAGTTCACTCCAATCAAAATAATAAAACTCATTCTTAAATCAACTTTCCGGCAATAAATATTTATGAAATTAAACTTATAGGGGAAGAAAAAGAAAGCGATTAATATTTATACACTTAAGTTTTAAGTATCCAAATACAGCACATAAACAACATGTTAGATGAATTAAAAGCAAAAATGCTTACAGTTAAATCAATGGTATTTAAGAATTATCACAGTATATAAAAATAATTCTTTATATTGAGATAAAAATACAAATTTTCCATTTATCTCATTACCTCAATTACAAAAATTTTCAAAAATCAACAGTAAAATCATTTGTTAAAAAACATGAATACATTTAAATACTAATGAAATAACATTCAATTTTTATGAAATATGCATGCACACACAGAAAGGAAAAACTTAATGATACACCTCTAAAGTCATTTTTGATGGGTTGGAAATTGAGCAAAAAGATAATTGTACTTTTTTAAAACTGTTTAAGACACAATGTATTTGAAAATATTTAAAGAAACATCTACAAGTTTTTCAAAGGCATTTGAACAAGGATTAGATGGCAACTTATGGAAATTTTGCATTCGAATTATAAAAAACATGACATTTAATGTAATTTTTTTCAAGACACAATTACTTTTTGAAGAAAAGAATTACGCACATTAAAAGACAGCTTATGAAACATAATTCCTTAAAGTTTCCTAACTAATTTCCTTAATTCTCTTAATTATTTTTTTTTTTGAAAATATGAAATAGAAAATTATTTTTTAAAGAGAAATGACTTGAAATTTTTTTAAATCAATTTCCTATTTAAAATTTAATCCTCATTAGATATGCCGACATTCAGATGATACATTTAGATGAATTAACATGGAAAGTTTCATCTTTTAAGACACTGAATTGTGAATTTCTTTCCAAATTACATACCTACATATTTGAAAATAATTCTGAAATAGGAAAACTAACTTACATCCTTTGTAAAGAACTTTAAAGTATGTATTTTAAACTTGAAAAAAATAAGAAACTAAACATTGACCAACCTATATGTATACATAAAATTTTCACTTTAAGGGAAGTATTAAATATTTGCATAATATAAACAAAAAAAGCAAATGGATTCATTTAAAATCAAAATATTTCAGTCAAAAAAGTCCTGATTACTAAATGGATCATACTTAGTTCATTTATTAAAATATTTTGTTTCACACAATGAATATAATATTTTATATGATTATAAATTTTAAGATTCAATCAGCAAATGAAAAAAATATTCTGAATCTTAAGCATTTAAACAAATAAATATCAGTAATCAGAAATCAATCGTTTGACTTTGTTTTTTGTATCTTTTATACCTAATAAAAAGAAATATCAAGATAAAAATATCGGATTTATGTTAATTATTAGATTGGCAAAAATAAATGAATTGAGTAAACATTGCTTTCTTTAGAAATTAGATACAACATTTAAGTCAAAAGTAAAATTAAAAAAAAATACTTGAAACTAAATTGAGAACAAAAAGGCGATAATACACAAAAATCACTTATACACAATCCTTTCAAAAATTTGAATCATTATTTTATATATCACTTAGAATGCTTGAAAATATACATAATGTTTTCAATTCATTATATTTTCCTTTAAATTTCATAATATTTTCATTTATTTATATTTATATATATATATACACATAATATTTAATTGAATCAATTCAATAATCTACATAACCACACAAAAAATATCAAATTATTTGCTTAACTTCCAAGATTAATATTAAAGCACAATATAAAGTCTCATGCATCAAAAAAAATTATATTACAAGAGTAGATTTTAACAAGTGAATATTTGAGAAGTGGTACATAAGAAAAAACAGTGAGTTTGAATAAAAGCCTAATCAGATTTTTGCATTTAAGTGATTTTAAAAGAGAGAGAAATATTACTTTATTGCTGTTATCTTGATACAGAAAATTTTAATTAAAAAAAAAACTTTTTAAACAATTCTTTTGAGATCTTTAGAATATCTCAATGCAATGCATAAATTGTTTTGATGTCATTATTAAGCCATTATACATAAACAAATGAAAGAAATGAAATAGATGTAAGTCCAAAATGGTATAGCTAACAATATAATCTAAATAAAACTGTAGTCTGTAAAAAATAACAACTAAGGAAGCTTAAAGAATAGAAACAATTTTTTTAAAAGTTGTTGATCAAAAAAACAATTTAACATCTCAACACTATTACATTCTATTTCAGTATCTTAAAATAAGTCAATAAATTTTCTGAAAAGATTTATATGACAATTTTTAATATTTTATTAACTTTTTTTAAAGATAAAATATTCTTCTACAATACATCCTTTAAATAAAAATAATGAGTTTGAATGCAGAATACTATTTAAAAAGAGAATAATGTCAATTAAACTCGAAATTACAACCATAATTTATCTTATTTTGTATTTTATGATAAAATATATCAAACATTCTGTTTCTACCAATAGGAAATATACTTATAACTCTTTTGTGGTTCCTATAAAAATCTATTACTTTGGTGACATCTTTATATCTTTATGACAAAAAACTATATAGTAAATTACACTTAAATAATAAACTATAACAATGATTTCCCTTAAGCAAATACTTTCTTTCACTAAATAGATATGTTATGAAAATTCTTATTTAACTAAATATCTTAAACTTTACTTTTTTAAACTCTGTAATGAAAGTTTTTATAATTCTAATGATGAAACATAATTTAATGCTTTATTTCTTTGAAAATTATTTTACAGCTAAATTTAAGAATATAAAAGGTTATAAGCATTACAAAACTTTGTAATTTTATAAATGTTTGAAATATATCAAAATTCAATTAAATAACAATGTTTTTAAGAATGGCATTATGATGCAACACTTTTAATTCGATATTTCTCATCAAAACAATATTCAATTTTTAAAAAAAGAAAAAAAAAGAAAATTATAAGTTGACTTGGAAAGAAAAAATAAAACCTTATTTAAAAAGTCAATGAAAAAATCTACAGATCAAATTTATACCCAATATTATTTTTCTTAATTTAACAAAATAAAAATTACTTGAAAATATGCATTACTCAGTCAATTCCAATGTAATATTTAACCAAATGAAATATGATTAAATGCAAGAATGTTCCTTATGCATATATTTCTGAATATTATAAAATAAACACAAGTAATCAACTTTAGAAAATAAAAACATTAAGTTTTGTTCGTTGTTAAATCAATGCACTAAAATAAAATGAAATAAATTAAAAAGCATTGAATGCACAGCTCTGTATCACTTCCTTTTTAATTACTATTATTAAATTGTATATCAGATAAAAATCTGTCAAGGAAAAAAAACTAATGTATACAATCCAGGCCAAACAGCAGGCACAGTAGTTTTTTTTACTTATTAGATTAAGTAAAACCAATCTACACACTCTGACAATAGATATTTACACAAACTGGTTGCTTAAGAGTGCTCATGTATAAATATTACTGGGGAAATGGCCTTGCCAATTGTAGGGAATGCTTCTCTGCATGATAGATACGAAAAATTTGACTAAGAATGGGTGCTGTATCTGGATCACTCAACCATCGACAGGCACTCGTAGGGTTTTCAAGCATATGTAGAAGGGCTGAAAAACCAATAAGTAATCAGAGCATCATTAGAAAATATAGGAAAATATTAGTGTGTGGACTAGTAAATATAGATACTTAAAAATACTAGTTATTTTTAAAGAATTAAATAACAAAAATATTTGGAAATAGTAAACTAGCACATTTCACACTACAAGCAGCTTTTTTAAAAACAAACTTTTAAAAGCGTGCTTAGTTCAACTTTTTTAATTGCTATTAATCACTCAACATTCCTTATTGACATAATTTTGGACTGTATATAAATTAGAAATACATGTGTATTTAAATATAAACATAAATGTTCATTTTAACTAATTTTGAAGGAGAGTAATAATACATAACTCAGTGGTGCAACAGCCCATGGCAGCCAAAGCCTACTGTACCCAATTCAGTATACGTCACCTTGGGCCATGAGGCGCAAGAGCACATGTTCCGGTCAGTCCAATGTGAAAACGCCCAGTGTTAAGTTCCCAAGCAAGCTTGGTACTGACTTATTGCCCCACTGAAGGTATGAAAGGCTGAGTCGACCTTTCCCAGCCCAAGGTTTGAACCTGTGGTGTGTAAGCAGGATGCACTACTACTTAGCCACTGGGCTTTGTAATAATACATAATTCACATATGGTATAATTATGCTCAAACTTACATATTATACACTATAAATATGATTTATTTCCAAAATAACTGAGAGCGAAAGTGTAAATTACATGGCTGATTTTGAACTAAACATTATAGAAAAGGCTACCAAAGTAGAAAATCGGGAAACTGCAAGATTGTTTGACTTTGACAAATCAAATATTCAATTGTGGAGGAAAAAAACAAGGTTAATTTTGAATAATGTGACCCAAAGCTTTTGAATTATGGACTCGATGAAGCACACCTTAATAAGAAAGTTAAAAATGCCCTGAAGTCCGCATCTGCAATACATGCAGGACTGACAAAGAAATTACAGCCTTTAGACATCAGAATCAACAGACATTTAAATGGAAAGTTCAGAAATTATGGGAACCATAAATGTCCAATGGAAAAAAGAATTTTGCAAGAAAAATTTTTTTCTGCACAATTTATTATTTATAATTTTATAATCATATTGTGAATTTCTTTAAAATTTTATCTGACATTACATTATTGGCAGTACATATTTTAGATTATTCACCGCAAAAATTGCCACAGATTATTCGTTGCAGTGGATTATGCAAGGTTTATTTTTTTACTTGATTTTGAATCATCACAGGAAAAATATGGTACATATAATTATTTACTAATCATTAAATTTTAATAATTTTTCTCATTTATTAAATTTTAAATCAAATCTACATCGAAACCTGTTTTCTTTCCACAAAAAACTCATTACATACATTCTAGGGCTCTGAAACTGTCCTTCACTTTTAATTTTAAAAATCTTCCTATTTTCTTGTACAAAATAGAAAATTTTATAAAGCAAATCTTAAAGTGAAAATAAAAACATTTCATAGGTCATTTAAAAAAAACAAAGAATTTTTGAAAGGGAAGAAGTGCACTATTTAAAAAGTACTCTTACCTAAAAATGTTTTTGGATTACTTAAACCCAGCTGTACAACTGCATTAGACATAATTGACTTATATATAGGGCCATCAGGATCCAAACCTTCTTCAACATCTTCGAAATTAGGTTTCTTATCACTCAATAGCCAATCACACTACAATGCAAAATATTATTTAAAAAATGTATAGAATTTTTAGGATCTATTTAAATTATTTAACAGGTTTAATCTTAGTTTTTAAAATTGGAAGAATAAAAAAAGTATTTAAAATTAATTTTATATAATATAATGCATTTTTAATCAAATGTACACAATATTCCATTAAAAACATAGTAAAACAAATTTTTTAATGTAGGAATTTAAAGAGATAGAATTTTAGATTCTAAAAGTAAAAAGGCACAACTTCAAGCATTTAAAAAATTTTTGGAATAATTATCTTATATAAATTTACTATACAGTTCAAACCAGTAAATAAAACTTTAGACACCAGTATTAATATTTCAACAAAGAATTTTATCTCTCTATGTTTTAATGATATTAATTAAATATATTTTAAAGATATATAAATGTTTCACATTGGAATTACAAACTGAAATTTCAAACTAAGAAATAAATTTTCAATAAAATACATAAATGGGAAGTATCACAAGTAATCTTTATTCAAATAAGAGTTAAGAAAAAACACTAAGAAAATTTTTAAATACTTCAAAACATTTCAATTTATGGAGGAAGGAAACATACAACTAAGTAAAACATTTATCAATAATTTATTATACATACATTTATATATAAGAATCATAACATATATATTTATTTAAACATATGTATCAAATCTTACAGCAGTATCTTGATTATTTCCATTTATTCTTAAGGCATCTAAAATATCTGCTTCTGCAAAACCCATTTCTTTTAAATTAGCTAGAGCCTGAAATAAAAACAATATTTTTGTATTTGTTAAATTTATATTATCTCTCAAGTAAAATTTACAAGAGTTAAATAAAAACTTTCTGCTCTAAATAATTTAATCGAATGCTTACCACAGAAAATTAAACTGACATGAGTTTCAGGTTAGTCAAAGCATGCTTAATAATGCAAGTTTTGAACCTAAGAAATTATTTATCAATTTAAACTATTTCTTTAAGATTGCATTATATAAGCTTAATGTCCTTATAAAAGTAATTCCTGGATATCCTTATAAGCTTAACATCCTAATAAAAGTTTTGGTACCTTTTTACAAAATGTTTTTGAACTCACAGAGAAAGCAATAATACAGTTGATCATAACTTTAATACCAAAGATATAATCATCAGCAAGTTTCCAAGTCATTAAAATTTTATTCAACAGAAAAGTTTTTATTTCAGACAAAAATTTTACACGATGAGAATTATAATTGAAACAAAAGTAGAGAAATGAAAAGTTGCAGCACTTAAAACAAATTGAATATTATTTTGAAAATACAAAAAGTCATTTTAATATTTCTACATTTAGCATTTAAAAATTAGTAAATTAATTTTAAAATTTTATTTATTTTAAAAATATTTTTCTCTTTCATAACAAAGCAATAAAAGTCAGCATTCTCTGAATGCAAAAATAAGATGTATCCTTCTTTTCCTTTTAACATTACTAAGACATCTTTAACATTACTTTAACTTAAAAAAATATATATATCATACCAATGATACGTTTCATTTTTTTTCGGTCACTCACAGGGCAATTTATAAATGTCAATTTATACATTACAACACATATAAAAATAAGTAATTTCAGAAATCTTTAAATACTTCTTTAAAAAAAAAACAAAGAAACTAATTTTTAAAATTCACTTTGTATGACGCAGGCACAATTTAGTTAAAATAAAACAATAGATGCATCATTCAGAGGCTCATCTATACATATAAATAAAAATGAAGTGTCTGTTTGTAATTTGAAATTAACAGCTTTTTACTGAATGCATTTAAAAGTATATACGATACTTAAATGAAAAATAAATTTTTAAAAATTTTGTCCGTTTGTCTATATTCCAGCTAATCTCTGAAATGGCTGGACCAATTTTGACGAAACTTTCACTGGCAGATAGCTAATGTTATAAGGAATAACTTAGGCTACTTTTATTTTTTTAAAAAAAAATTAGGGTTCCGCGAAAATAAAATTAAAACCAATGAAATGGTGAACAATATTCGTTTCAAATAGGGATTTATTTCAATAGGGATTATTTTTAGTCAATAGGGATTGTTTTATTTCGCGAGCCTTCAGTTTCGACGTTTCTAGCACTTATATCAAACTTTTTTGTTTGATTAGGTTACTGACACTCGCGATTTTTCCCGTTCATGTCTGATACTAATGATTTTAACAGTCTTCACACCATCGACACTGTCAAAGGTCATGCCCCTTGCTTGCAGTTTCGTTTGTGTTCGTTTCACCCTACCCAGTCCTCACCCCATCGACAGTGTCAAAGGTCATGCGACCCTTTCCCCCTTCCCCTGTTTGCAGATTCGTTTCACCCTACTGCTACTTAGACCTGTTGCATTCTTATAATCAATCCAATGATTTCATTCTCTCTCAAGAACACTGAGCAACATCAATTTTTCCATAACATAGCATTTAAACTTAAATTACGAAGTTTTCGGGTTTTACGTCATTTGACTTCTAACAAGGCTCCACATTTAAAACTAGGTAAGCCAATTTACCACCTCTATTGTTTATTTCATTTCCAAATACTGCACAAAGCATTCACAATAAATGTTTGTCTTGCAAGAGTGATTGTACAATTTTGAGTGTGCAGTGGGGGTGGCGATTGCAGAACCAACAGGTTGTTTTATTTAGTTAAGTACGTAGGTAGTTGTTTCTAAAATAAATATTTATAATTATGTTTTAGGTAAAAAAGTGCACTTACACCCTTAAATTAAGTTTATTCAAAACTGTAAATAACTTCATTTATCCTGCGCAATCAACAGTACGAAAGGTCATGCGTCCCTCTCACCCTTTGTTCAACAAAAAACAAAGGAAAAAAAAGTAAAACAAAAAAGAAATATTGATTCACAAAGTAGAAGAATGACATTATACTTATAGCATAGATATTTCTTTATGTAGAATATATAATTATTAAGTTTTTGTAAACTCTGCGAATTGAATAAACACTATTTTGTTAAATTCCACGTGGACGAAGTCACGGGTAACAGCTATTTAACATAAAATAAATGCATCAGAAACTAATATTAATGTATTACACATCAGGATACAAATTATTTACATTATTTTAATGCATTTATTACACAAAATTTGTAACAATGTGTTAATTTTGCTGAGCTGAAGGAAGGTGTTTTCAAAAATCAACCCATAAAAGTTACGGGGCATTATAAGTAAAAAAAAAAATCTCTTTTTTTATCAGCTATTATATCTACAGACTTAAAATTTAGCAAACATGGTTTTTTGTTCAGCTGAGATATGCAAAAAGCTTTTTTTTTTGTTTAATTTAGAATTCACGTAAAATTAACTTGCCGCGTTGCGTGGTTAGACATTCTTCACTACAACACGGTTGAATGAAATAACAATAAATTTTTATTAACTTTAAAGATAAAAGATTAAATGAGCAATTAAGAGGTAAGCTTCCAAAAACTACAACACATGGTAAACCAGGTATGCTACAAGAATAACAGATCAATTCAGTTCAGTTTCGGAGTCGTTTTGTTGAGCTGTAAGGTCGCTCTGCATACTCCCCTTTCAGTGTCAACGATACCTAGTTGGAAGATGAACTTTGCGACCAGAACGTGTAGATGGCTGGGTAGGCGTTGAAGCTGTTGGATCATGTTCCACTGTAGCAGGTGTTGCATTAGGTTCCACAGTAGCAGGTGTTTCATTCTTGGTTTGAGGTAGTTGCAAGTCCTCAGTGTTAAGAAAGAAGGCAGGTTTGCACCTATCAATAGATACAGATACCCGTTTACCATTGATGTCAAGGAAAAACACTTTATCCTTCCTTTGTAAGACTTTGAAAGGGCCATCATAGGGTTGTTGAAGTGGACGACGTAACATGTCTTGACGAAGAAAAACATGTGTTGCTTCCAACAGTCCTGGATGGATAAAAACTGGACGTTTGCCATGGTGTTTTGGTGGTTTAGGGTGAAGTGATTGCATGTGAGACTTAAGTTTCAAAACAAAATTCACAACATCATCATCTGGCTTGGAAGAAACAAACATCTCCCCTGGCAGTCGAATAGTGGTCCCAAAAACTAATTCAGCTGGGGTACACAGAATATCTTCTTTAAGAGAAGCTCGTAGACCAAGTAAGATGATAGGGAGTACTTCTGTCCAACGCTCAGTAGCATGGCACTTGATTGCACTTTTCAATGGGCGGTGCAATTCTTCGATCATCCCATTAGCTTGAGGGTGGTATCCAGTTGTATGACACTTCTGAACACCAAGTAGTTTCCTAAGAGCTTTGAAGAGCGAGGACTCAAACTGCCTGCCCCTGTCGGTTGTGAGAATTGCAGGAGTTCCAAAGCGAGACACCCAAGAGGAAAAGAAGGCCTCAGCCACAGTCTCAGCAGTTATGTCTTTGAGAGGTTGGGCCTCTGGCCATTTCGAAAAACGGTCAATCATTGTCAGGCAATAGGTGTAGCCATTTGATGGAGGTAGAGGTCCAATGAGATCCAGATGAACATGATCAAAACGTTGGGAAGGTTCTTGAAATGATGAAAGAGGTGATCTAGTATGACGATGAATTTTAGATTTTTGGCAAGCTAGGCAGAGTCTTGCCCATTTAGCTACATCTGATGAGATTGATGGCCAAACAAAACGCTGCTTCATCAAATGTACTGATCGATGTATGCCAGGATGGGATAAATTATGCATAGCAGAGAAAACATCTTGGCGATGCTGTTTTGGGATGTAGGGTCTGGCTGTGCCCGTTGATAGATCACACATAATTTCAGTAGACGAATTGGGAAAAGTTACCTTTTTGAGTTCCAAGGAAGTTCCAGATGCTATTAGGGTGTGAAGCTCCTAATCAGTCTGTTGTGTCTCAGCAATACAGTCATAGTCAATTTGACTTGGGAAGGTGATTGCAGAAACACGAGAGAGAACATCAGCAGCGATATTGTCAGATCCTGGAATGTGTACAATATTTGTGGTGAACTGAGAGATGAAATCCAGCTGACGGATCTGCCGTGGAGAACACTTGTCACTTTTTGCCTAAAAGCATAAGTGAGGGGCTTGTGGTCAGTAAACACTGTGAAATCTCTAGCTTCCAGCATATACCGAAAGTGTCGGATAGCCGAGTAGATAGCAAGGAGTTCACTGTCGTAGGCACTGTAAGACTTTTCAGATGAAGTAAGTTTTCTCGAAAAGAAAGCCAATGGCTGTAGCTCAGAGTCTACAACTTGGTGAAGTGCACCACCTATGGCATAATCAGAGGCGTCCACATGAAGAGCAAAGCGGGGCAGAAGGTGAAGGATGAGCAAGAAGTGCAGCATCAGCAAGAGCTTGTTTACACCTCTGAAATGCTGTAATTGCCTCAGAAGACCAGTTTAAAGGCTTTGAGTCCTTCTTACCTTTAGAACCTTTTAAAAATTCACTTAAAAGATACTGTTGTTCAGCTGCTTTGGGCAAGAAACGTCTATAAAAATTTAACAGTCCTAAAAAATTTTCTCAGAGAGCCAACAGTCTCTGGTTGTTTGTAATCAAGAACTGCTTGAACTTTGTCAGGCAATGGCTTAATGCCATCAGGAGTGATAAGGTGGCCAAGGAAAATGAGTTCAGTCACACCAAATACACATTTAGAGATATTTAGTTTTAAACCATATGAGCTCAGTCTTTGGAATATAGTTCTTAAGTGAGAATGATGCTCCTCAGCATTTTCTGAGTAACACAAAATATCATCCAAGTAGACAAAACAAAAAGGAAGTCCTCTCTTAGTACTTCATGCATGAATCGCATAAAGGTTTATGGTGCATTCACAAGGCCAAAACACAAATGGGTATATTCGTAAAGACCCCATGGAGTTGTTACAGCTGTCTTAGAATATCACACTCAGCTATAGGGATTTGGTGGAATGCCTTAAAAATGTCTATTTTGGAAAATATCCTCTTGCCATGTAGTGCATGAGCGAAGTCATTCAAATAAGGCATGGGGTAGCTGTCGAACTCAATAACAGAATTCAGCTGCCTATAATCCCCAACAGGTCTAACTGTAGAGTCAGATTTGGGCCCAACATGAAGAGGAGAACTCCAGGGACTTTTGGAAGGTCTAATAATGCCTTGAGCAAGAAGAAATTCAAATTCTACCTTCACTGCATCATACAGTTTAGGGTGTAGCCTTCTAGGCCTGGCAGTGACTGGTGGGCCAGTAGTAATAATATGGTGGACTGTGCCATGTGATGCTGATTTGGAAATTAAAGAAGGGTTGCTGAGGTCTGGATATTCCGATAAGATGTTTTTAAAACTAATATTTGCATCTACAGTGAGGATTGAGGGCTGTACAATATTTGAAAAAACACAAGGAGTGAAAAGAGAAGTTTCCACATCCATCAACCTTTTTTTTCTTAAGGTCAATTAAAAGGTTGAAGTGCTTTAGAAAATCAGCACCAATTATAGGAGATGATACATCAGCAATTATGAAAGTCCAGATAAAAGGTCGCCTCAGACCCAGGTTCAGTTCTTTACGGACCATACCATAGGCTGGAATTTTGGTATTATTAGCAGCAAATAAAGAGAAGTTAGACTGAGGTGATTTATTCATAGTTGGAGAAGGTGGGATGACACAGATTTCACTTCCAGAGTCTATGAGGAATTTCTGGCCAGACTTGCGGTCTAATAAAAATAACCGGCTGGTATGTTGCGAGGGCTCTGCCATTCCAGCTATGACAGAGCTTACTCGTTTTTTTTTTTGCACAAATGCACAAGGTAAAACACACTTGTGGGCCTGCTCTTTATAACGGCGATGATAGTAGCAGATGCCACTTCCTCTATTGACACTCCTAGGCGTGAATGTGATCTCCGGCGGTCAGAACTATATCGTTGGTGGCGAGAGGAATTGCGCTCTCTTGTCAGTTCAGCAACTTGTAGAGACAGCTCTTGGATCTGCCTGGCGAGAGAGTCCATGGTTGGCTAAACACTGCATGAAGATGACTGGGAAGGTGGAGGAACAGTTGTGGCAGCACAGATAGTCGAGGGACGCACCAACAACCTCAGAAACCTTATCAGCAATGATAGCCAGTTTATCAAAGGCTCTGAGGATGCAGACAAAACAGTCTGGATATGTGGTGGCATTCTTTGAAGCCACAAACTTTGCAGAAAGTCATCCTGGAGTTGGCCATTAGACAGCTCTTTCATTTTTCGCAACAGGTGGCTGGGCTTCTCATCTCCTAGCTGAAGGTCAGTAAGCAGTTTCTTAATTTTTTGAGTATCCGAGTCGCTGAATTGGGTGATGAGCCACTGCAAGAGAGTGTGATACTTGTCACTGTTCGGAGGGCTTAACACAATGTCCGACACGTAGGAGAGAGTTTCAGCATCCAGGTTCGCAACCAAAGCAGAACACTTAGTATCATCACTGGAGATACCACTGAATGTGAATGCATGGTCGCATTGCGCAATCCATAGACGAACGTTCGATTTCCAAAACGGCGGTAGCCGCAATGCAATACGAGCTACTTCAACAGTTTCACTAGTCATATTGTTGAATAAGCAGGAAGCGAAACGAATCTCGAGCAGATGCTTCAAGTGGCCTTGAAGAGAAGGAGAAAAAAAAATCTTTCGCTACGTACTGATCATCCGTAGTAGAAGAATTTGTATTGCATTTGCCAGTAGAACAGAATAGCTTACGTGTTTTTAAGTCCAAAAGGGGTCACCACTGCCGCGTTGCGTGGTTAGACATTCTTCACTACAACATGGTTGAATGAAATAACAATAAATTTTTATTAACTTTAAAGATAAAAGATTAAATGAGCAATTAAGAGGTAAGCTTCCATAAATTACAACACATGGTAAACCAGGCACGCTACAAGAATAACAGATCAATTCAGTTCAGTTTCGGAGTCGTTTTGTTGAGCTGTAAGGTCGCTGCAAACTCATTAAAAACTTCTTTATCCTTCAGTCTGTACTGCTTAAATTTTCAATCCACCCATGCGAAGAACGGGTATACCAGCTAGTAACAAATAAATATTAAAGTGCCTGCAGGATTAAAGTCTTTTAAATCATTCACTTTAAGGAAATCAGATTGAAAAAATAACTCTTCACTAACAAATTCGTCTGTTTTTTTGGTACTTATGTACTACAACAACCATGCTAATTCTCAAGGAAGCACATCAATATTGGCAGCCCCGATTTCACATGTGTCAAAGGTGCTGAATCAGCAACCATGTGCTTCATTTCATATTTCTCTGCTTGACGCCATTTTAAGCCTAACCGTTCATTGAAATGGCAAGCTTAAATACTAAAATGCAAATATGGGATTTACTGAATTCTTAAATAATAATATAATATAAAATTAAGAAGTAAAATTAAATAATAAAAATTAGTTTTCCTTTAATTGAGTATTATTTATAATTACTACTAATTTTTCACATAGTATTTTTTGAATATGCGCTCCATATACCCATCAGCGTTATTCCATTTTTCGAATTTGTGCAGTTTTATTCAATGTTATATATGGTTGCAATAGTACGTAAATACCCTTTTTTTTTCTAAGGAAGGATGACACAGAGAGGCAAAGTAAAGTGATCTTCAATTATCTTCTCCATCTCAAAAAATTTTCAATTCATTTAGGTTCAGATGGGATTTAAGTGTTTAAAATGCTAAGTTAATCAAATCACCAACCCAACAATATGATAAATTAACTAAATATACAAAACTTCAAAGCATATAATATTCTTGCAAATACTTACAGCACTACTGGGTCTAAAAACTTTCCTTTTATAAGCACGGAAACAACGAATCATTTCTATTATCCTTGCTTGCTCTACATTGCTTCCTGTCCCTTGGGAAGTGCTAGGTATTTCTGTATCCTGTTTTTGAGAAGTGGATGCAGTTACTTTTTCAGAAGCAGAAGATTTATCACTTGTACATTTATCAACTGCAAATAAATAATTTCCTGTTATGAGCAAATGTTTCGATCAAGTCATAAAAATATTTAATAATTTTAAAATATATTCATTATTAAAGAAATTCTATTCTAAAATTTATGTACTGTAATAATAAATTATAACAAGTATAAGAAGATTCTTCAGTACACAGTGGTGGAAATTCCTATAGATACAGTATTTTCTTTTTTTTGTTACATCAAATGTTTTTTGTTTTTAAATCAACAAACTAGTGAATAAAATGCTGAAATTGATATTTAGATGGTTCAAATTAGCAAAGTTATGAAGTATATAATAATAAAAATGTTGAAAAAGATCTCTGAAATGTTCTCCTTAAACACAATTACCATGTATCTAGATACATTATGCCTACAAACAAGATACACAGTTATGAGTGCAATAATTCTCTCTATTCACAATCTATTAATGTAATTATCAAGAGTCCAAGTATTCAATACTGCTCAATTACGAGCATCAGGAATATGTAAATCATCTATACATTTATGTTACATTTGAGCAGTTGTAGCTTTTTAACAAATGCTGTTTAACCCTTTCAGGACTGGGCGATTTTCTGCGAGCCGCTGGCTAGGGACGGGTAAATGAGTAAGGACTACTCCCTTCAGGACGGGGCATTTTTGTCGCTAAGCCGAACTTAAGAAAAAAACACAATAATAAAAATATAGTCCTAACGTCGTAATTTTTGGTACCCCTTTAGATTATTACACAAGTTGTCAGTTACATTAAAACTAGAATGTAATAACGTTTTTCCTTTAACTTATATGAAATTATATAAAAAATATGACTTACCTTGGGAAATAAATTTCGTAAGCACTATTAATTTTTTTCCAAACTTTTCATTGACAAAACACATTAATACACTTTCAAATTAATAAAAAAACTACGACAAAGATTATTTACAAAAAGAAATAGCAAAATTAAAATGAAGATTGAGTGTGGAAAATCTCGAAGCATGGAGAAAAATGGATGAACAAACAAGTTTTTTTTTTTTTTTAATAAAAGTTTTTGTAAATTTTTTGTACATAACGATTTTATGTCCTTTTTGTTGAAATTTCTATTAGCTATATATATGTTAATACATTGTAAAATGACATTTTGCATATGTTATATATACATTGAATTTAAAAGCATGTAATGGAATAAGGGTTGAAAAAAATTTATTATAAAAACTGTAGAGAATAGTTCAATTTTTGCAGATTTACAAAAAGATTATTTACAAAAAATAGCAAAAATTAAAATGAAGAGATTGGAGAAACCCAAAGTCCTACATTGTATGATTTGCAAGCATAAAATATTTGTTACGTTTTTTTTTATTTACACACAGATTGTGACTATACACTTTGGCTTTTTTCAACTTTTTTGTTCATATTAAGGTTAGGAAAGTGCCTTCAAAACAATCAAATAATAACCTGAAGGTCAAAGTTTTTGAAATAAGAAAAGCACGCGAAATATATCCAAAAACAATCAAATCTTAAGCTGAACTGACGCTAAAACACCACACACTGTAGCAAAAAAAATAAGAAAAAAAAGTATTCAATGAGTTATAAGAAACGTGAATGTTTCATCTCAAGAGGAAAGTTTATGAGCCGAGCTCTGTTTGTTGACCTTTCAATTACCCCCTCCTCTCTACTCAGCTGATGTGCAAAATATCAAATCCAGGCAGAATATAAACTAACTGAAGTTCAGGTTACTCTAGCTACGTTCAATTTCAATATAATGGACATAGGGTGCCATCTAGGGGTCATTAAAAAACACTCCAGCTGAAAATGCACATTTGCACTACCCATCCCTCCATAGCATCTTTGTAAAATGAACATTTGCACCGCCCGGCCATGAGATGCGTCCGTGAAGAATGCATATTTGTACCGCCCGGCGTGAAGGGGTTAAGAGTAAACACATCTGACACTTCCAGCCAGTACTTGCCAAATGATAAAAACTTTGTTTTAAAATTTTTTTATATTTATAGGAAATAAAAAACTATGTTTAGCTTTTTTCTAGCTAATTTATTTTTCAGCTTGTATTAATTTGGCAATCAAGCATTACTGCTTCTGAGCTGCTCGTGGCACTGTGTTTGAACAGTTAAAAGAAATAACTAATCTGATTATAACTTTCAAGTTTGACTATAAAACGTTCAAAATTGAGGTGACCTTTAAAATCTTATATAATAAATGTTATTTAATGAGTTATTATATTCAATGAAATAGTACATACCTAATTTTGACACACTAAACTTTGGAACAGAAAATTTTCGAATATGAACAGGAGATGAATTTGTTTTTGCAGCTGTGGCTGTGGTAGAAGAATTTGTATCAACTGAATGTGCTAAGAGCCAATCCATTGCATCTGAAACATTGCTAATAAAAGATACTTATAAATAAAGAGTAAAAATAGCTGTATGATAAAGAAGACCCACAAAAATTACCACAGAAAGTTATTTTGATGAAACTTTTTCATATATTCATAAAAAATATTCCTTCATTTGTGACGAAACCTGAATTTCATTCATACAGTAAAAATAATTCATGGATTTCCAGCAAGGTAAAAAAAAATAATAATGCAATAATATTAAACTCATACTTTTAAAATTTCTTTATAACTGAAAACTGTATTGCCATTTCTGTTCTTCCTTAGTTTTACATAGTTAGAGATGATTATTAGAGATTTTAATAGAAATAATTATATGCAAAAAATATAATTCGTTTCAGCAGAAATATATATAAAAGTATTATAAATCAAAACTTGTTTTACTTCTTGGTCACAGGCTTAGGGAACCTGTAGCTACCACTCCAAAATTTTTAAGAAATTTTAATCTTGCAGAAAGGAATTATTTTATGCTGTCACTTAATATTTTTACTGTATTAATAAAGTAATACTTCTTGACTATCTCAGCAACAATTCAAATTCGGGTTAACTGTACGTACATTGTAATGACCATCTATATTAATTGATTGCTCAAATATGTTCTTTGTTGATGATATTAAAGTAATGAAAGAAAAAATTATCTTTTCCAAGTTGATTTATGATGCTACCTTGAAATCTTATTAGAATAAAATTTTTAAAGTTTTTTTATCCTATGCTACAACCACTGTCAGTCTATGATGGGCAACCTAATACAATTCAGAAACACAATAAAATCTATAATAAATTTTAAAAGTAACCGCTGCAGCTACATCACTGAATCCAGAAAAAGAGACCAAATGGTCTCTGCACATGTCTCTAAAACTGCATAAAAGGCACAAGCTAAGGAATCTGCTAAACAGAATTTATATAAGTGCTTTGTGATATAGTCATTTTTAGTTGTAATCCTAAAGCTAGAAACAACAACAGGTCTAGGCAGGTTTTTTAAATTATGCAACACAAATATATTTAAAAAATATTTTTAAAAAAATATTGTATATGCTTGGGCACCCACACCTAACTTAAGTATCCTTTTCAGATCTGAAATAAGTGCAACCTTATAAGGTAACAAATAATCACTACAGCTATCAAACATAAAGCAGCTAGCCAAGATTTCTTTTTAAAAAATTCTTTTTGAACGTATAAAGGCATAGCAAGAAAAAAAATTCAAAAGTTTTCAGTTGATTATTCCCATCAAAATTTACTTTAAATATATTAACATAACAGCAAATCTTCATAATGGGTTGACTGAGAATTAACAATAAATGGACAAGAATAAATCTTGACTTAAAAATTCATGCTCTTAACTCTAACATTATACCAAGGGAGAACTGTGAAGTTCCATTACATTTACCCTCATAGGCGTTCCCAATTTATGAATAATCAGAATGCCAACTGTACAAAAATGGAGCATCTTTTCCTATTGGAGAGTGCTGTTAACTTGTGATTTATCAGTATGCCAACTGACTGCTCAATGCAGTGACCATGTTCTTTTGTTCATGAAAATTAACTGGTTGGGCATTAATGGAGCATATGTTGATGGCCTAAATAACATTTCGCTATTAATTCAAGCGCCCAAATTTGGTAGCAAGGCTGCCACTAGATGGTGCCACCTTGAAATAGTTCTCGCATTTGGGGACTTGCTGTGTCTTCAAAGTCTAAGTTGCTAAAATGCAGCCCCATTGGAAGGAAAGAAAAAACATTCAGCTTGTGATTAAAAAAAAATCTTCAGAATTAATTAAATTTGTTCAATATGCATGCAGATCTCTATACTAAAACCTAATGAAATTCAAAGATATCTTTCATTTTAAATTTAATTGCAGGAAATGATATTAAAATTTGTGAATATGGAAAATGCTTAGTACTATTACATATAAATACTTGCTAATTTTTTTCCCCACATACATTTATGATAGCTAACATATTAAGACCAATTCTCAGCATTGAATTTCTTCATCATTATGATACAGTAGTTGGCATGAAATCCAAAAGACCTGTTGAACTAATGTTGCCTCCTACAGAAACATAATACAAAAATTATATCCTAAATTTAAGACTGAATCTCCAGTCTAATTTGTATTGGTGCAAACAGTTTTCCAGACTCTTAATTGAATACATGAAGTATTAAACAAAAATAATTTAACTAAATATAATGAAAAATATACAAACAAGTTGTTCAGTAATCAGGTTTGAAAAATGTAAAACACAAGCCGTACACATTGTTTTACATTTTCATTCCATAAGAAATTGAGAGAAAAGTATTTTCTTTTATGAAAAGTGAGTACAGGCATCTGTTGCTGCTAGAATTATTTACAAATCAACGATGGTCATCAAAAGTGCAATTTTTTTTTAGTCTGGCCTTTATTTTACAGGAATCCATTATATTAGTTGTCTGAATTGATGAAGAAAAACTCTTACTTTCAAAGAAATCATACCTGATACACGCAGAAAATTTTATCTATTATATTGTAAAGGAAAATTAAACAGGATAATAAATATACTATGACATAAAATATACTTCACACCTATTTTGTTTCAATGCTTCAATAGCTTGACTCTCAGGAAATCCCATATCAGTCAATTGTTTTAATGATGTTTTATCAACAAAAGGTTCTTCTTCTTTTACTTCCTCTCCTTAAAAATAAGAAAAAAAAATAAGCATTGTTGTATAATAATAATATTTGATATTTTATATTATTACTCTAATTATAAATTCATTCAATTTCAAAAATTAAATCATAAAATTGACAAGTAACTAATAGTTCAGTTATTGCTCTTTTTAAAATACAATAACTAATTGTCATTACTTATTTTTTTTAAAAATGATCAAAAATAGGTTTTTTACCTTCAGCCATTTCTTTGAATAATGCTACTACTTCAGGATGATACCGTAATAGTTTTTCAGATACTTTTACAAGAGATACCAGAATTTTTCGAAGCTCAGTGTGAAACTAGAAAAAAATATTAAAACTACATGAACACATTCTGTAATTAAATTTTTACCAAAAGTAAAATAACAATAAAACATTATATGAAATAATATGTTATGCATTGAAAGTAATTTCAAAATCACACAAATACTATGGGCAAAATAGTTTTCACAGTAATCGCATAATTTTTAAAGAAAACATTAATTTTAGCAAAAAAAGAAACAGTACCGTATTTTCCTGTATATAATCCGCGGATTATGTGTTAAAAAGTTTCAAATTTCGTTGTGTGGATTATACGCCGCCGCGGATTATCTGAGAAAAAACATTCTCCATCAGAAAAGCTAACAAAGTTTTGAACGAAATGCTGTTTATGTTTTATAAAATAAATAATAGATGGCGCTTCCACAACTCAGCTGATGTATTACAGCCATAATTAGTTTTTGTCCGATTACTTTCAAGAACGTATTCGGTTCCTCGGAAGGAAATAGCAGTTACAAGTCGCTGGCGTCATTTACAACTTAGTCTTGACTAGAGGTGTCGCATCCTTTGAAAGTTTTTATCATGATGAAGCGTAAGCGTGTTAGCTATACTGCAGACTTCAAATTAAACGCTGTAGAGAAGGCTAACGAAGTCGGAAATCGAGAAGCTGCAAGATTTTTTAATGTTGACGAATCGAATATTCGTTTGTGGAGAAGGAACAAGACTAACTTCGAAAATTGCGATAGACGTAAAAGGGCTGATCATCGTGGAAAACCTCACTGGCCAGAATTAGAGGCAGAAATAAATAAATGGATTTTAAAAGAAAGGGACGATGGGAAAGCTGTCTCGACAGTTAACATCAGAATGAAAGCCCGAGTTATTGCATGCGAAATGAATATTGTTAACTTCTCTGGTGGGCCCACGTGGTGTTACCGGTTTATGAAGAGAAACAATTTAGTCGTTTGTAGTCGTTCAACGGTCGGACAGAAATTACCTGATGACTGGGGGAAAAAATCTGACGACTTTTTGACATTTTGCAAGCAACTTATTGTTGAAAATAATTTTACAGAGGATTTGATTTTTAATATGGAAGAAGTTCCATTATCATTTGATATTCCACCTACCAGGACCGTTGACGTTCAAGGAGCAAGTAGTATTCCTATAAATACTACTGGAAATGAAAGAACGTTTTTTACTGTAGTTTTATGCTGTGCTGCAAATGGTTTGAAATTGCCGCCGATGTTAATTTTTAAGAGAAAAACGCTCCCCAAAGAAAACTTTCCTAAAAGTGTGGAAATTCGTGCGAATGAAAATGGCTGAATGAATGAGCAAATCATGTTGTCATGGCTGCAGACTATATGGAGAAAACGCAAAAATTCTTTTTTTCGTCCAAAGGCATTTTTAATTATAGACAAAAATTGCCATAATACCTGGAGGACTGACAAAAAAATTGCAGCCTTTAGACATTGGTATTAATAGATCATTCAAATCCAAAGTTAGAAAGTTATGGGAGAAAAAAACTATACAAAAACGGGAAAATTGAAGCGGGCATCATATGAAAATGTCTCCTGCTGGGTCCTGAAAGCATGGAATGACGTCGCTGAAACTACAGTAAAGAACGCTTTCCAAAAATGTAATATTATTGTCAAAAATGACTCTGACGACGAAGAGTCTTTACTATCGAGTGACTCGGATGTGTAACGCGAAGATTTGATAAATTTATTCATTTCCGAATCTGATGAATCAGATTTTGAAGGCTTTTTTAACTTAATAAATTTTTTCATCATTCAAGATATTTTTATTTTGAAAGTGTATATAAGTGTAAAAGGGGGATCTTAATTTTTAAAAAAATTTTCCACGTGCAATGTTTTGCTTAACTTAAAACATAGATGGCAGTAGCAAAGAATTTTTTTGTTTTATTGAGATTATCGTACAAAATATATTATGATACATATTTAAATAGATGTGTTTTATTATAAATGTTGTCCTCTGAACAATTTCTTACTTCTATTTTTAATTATATTTTTTATTTTATGTGTCTCCTTATCGGCAATTTATATTTTTTGGATTATTCGCCGCCAAAACTGCCGCGGATTATACGATGTTTTTTTTTACTCGAAAAAAAGGGCTCTGCAGATAATACGCCGCTGCGGATTATATACAGGAAAATACGGTAATTTAAAAAAAATTATGCTGTAAAATGAAGCACTGGAAAATAAAACAATTTCCTTTTTACAAAAGTAGGTATTCTAAGAATAATACAAGCACTAAAATAGTTAATAATTTCAAAATTGTAACAGAAATTCAGGAACTTATGTGTGCTTGTATACATATGAAAATTAATTTCTATATTTCTATTTTATTTCGAGAGCCTTCACTTTTCATACTAGGAAAATATTAATAAAAATTGTTTAAAAATTTTTTTAAAGTTTTAAATTAATAATAATCTTTTTAAAGCACAATGAAAATGAATTTTATTTAAGAGATAATTATTGCATAACTATTATGTGCTATACTTTTATATTAACTAAAAATATAAGAATTTCATATAACTTCGAATGTGACATTAAATATGCTTTTAGAATGTTTTGGAATATGAATTGCAAATGTGCAAACACTTTAAACTTTATATGAAAATATAAAAATAACTTTGATGTACACAAAGTATTTGCTCTTACACAATCCTACACACAATTTTAATATATTCAATTCATTTTACATATTAATTTCATTTAATAATCCTTCTTATCAATTATTTATCAACAAGCATGCAATCTAGTTAACCTTTGCCAATCCACAGTAATGGGTTACATTCATGTGACATCATAGTCACACAATAAAAGCAAACACATCTTTCCAGACAATCAGTTTGTGTGCTTTGCTGTTGCCAATGTTTGCTTTTTGCAGAAAAAAACTATTTTATAAAGCACATATTTGCCAACAGTAATAATATAAAGGAATAAAGAAAATGGATTTAATTTAAAAGTTCATAAGTAATATATATGTATTTTCAAACTTTGAAAAACTTTTTGAAGAATTTTAACATTTGAACATCTTTACCCAATTATCATATTTGAAATTTTATTTAAATTTTACAAGTAGAAAAAAAAAAGGTACAAGTCTAATGTAAGTTTGTTTTGAAGGCATGATTGTATTTATCATGCGACCATCATGAATGGAAATTTTAAGCCCATTTGTTGCCATTTACAGTAGGAGCGCAGAAGACAAAAATGGGAAGTTTTAAATGTTTTAATAGATTTAATAAATATTGTCTAAAGAGATAAACTAATAAATATAAAAGTTATAAAATATATTACATCAACAGGCACTGAAGGATTTTCAACCACTGCATCCAAATTTTTAGGATGGATACCACTAGTTTCTTTTTGAATTTCATTTTCAGTTGGGCCTCGACATTTTTCCTCTTTCTGTAAAAAAAAAATTAAGATTGAACATTAATGAAATACTCAAAAATGGAAACTAAATTAACATTTTACCAGGATAAAATATTTCATATCATCTTCAAATTGTTCAATAAAAGTATCAATATTATGTTAGTTTATAATTTGCTATGAAAACCAATGCATTCGAATCTTATTTTTAAAAGGTGAATGAAAAAAATCAATTGAATTACAAGCAATTATACGTGAAAAGTAAATTCTGTGAATTTAAAATCACATCAATAAAATTACCAACAAGAATCCTTTAAGTAAGCAGCATCTATATTTCTATTATTAATATAAAAGTAAAATTTTGCTACAGTTCACAAGTTTAAAAACACTTTAAAAAGTTAATACAATCAAAATGAAGATGTAGAATGCATTTAAGAACACAATGAATGAAATTAAATTTTTTCATATAAAAGAGAAGGGGATGGGGGAGGAATATAAAAAAAACTGAATAAAATCAATAGCATTATTTTTAAATATTTTATGCATATTATCAGTGGCACAATGAAGAATATTAGGGCCCCCCTGTAAAGTCAGGTTTGGGGCCCTGAACCTGATCTCGCAAAGGGTATGTACTTGGCGTTGGTCAGGTTTTAAGCCCCCTAGAATCCTGGAGCCCACTGTGATGTGGAGTTGCACGTTATGCCACTTAATATTAGTAATTATTGCATTACACATACAACTCATAACATAAAAAACAATGCACCAGTAAAGATTTATCCTTATGAAACGAAGTGTAACTTTTGTAACTAATGAATGAATTATACACAACTTTTGTTGACCAATGACTGACTAGCTGGTGCTCCAGAATATTACAATGAAGCATAAGGATGGTGTATAAAACAGAAGACATTCAAATGCTAATGCCTGACTTTCATGCAAATGCAGTGCAGTTAACCCAAATGGACTGCATCAATGCCTTGCAGAGGGATTTATGCACACTACGAGCAAGTCCCCATTTGAGAGAGAACATGCAAATGGGCTGCTGAAGGAAGAAGTGAGGTGAAATATCAGGATTGTTGGATATTTGCATCAGAGTAATGCTACCATTTTACAATGGTAAGAATTAGCTAACAATGACCAAGAGCATCAAGAAGGTAGCAGATGACCAAGTATGACGACAGAGAGATCATATGATTGGTGATCTCAACCTTTATCAATTATTCATTTAACTGGGACTCTAGTGACTGTAATCACCCTTAATAGGGGATTGAGATAATGGTACATCACACATGGTACATCTACCAATTTTTGTACAATTTAGATAACAATCTCTTGACTTTTTATGTTACAGAGTGTATAAGTGTAAAAACTTAATAGAATGCAAAAACAGTAACAAATTCAAAACAGAAATTCATAATTTTAAAATTAGCACCTACTATCAATGATTATAAGAAATATCTATCTATAGAATAAACTAATGATATATATTTGCTTAATGCTTAATTTATGTCAAGAAGCTACTGTTAAACTATTTGTATTTTGGATGAAGGTCTGAGAGATCAGGAAATGAGACTATCAGAATTAGTATTTCATATTCTAATTTCTGATTATGCCATATTAAGGTTATAAATCAATTAGATTTATAATTTCCCGCAACTCTTGAAATCTTTTAACAAATAGTAAACAGAGAGAATTCTTGTTAAATAGATCAATTCAGAATTAATTTAAATACTGTAAAACAATTTCATTTATAATAACTGAAATGTTTTGACTTGATATTATTTTCAATTTGCAATGCATTTAATAAAATCAAAGAATAAAATATACAATGAATTAATGTTTCCTTTTTAACTATATTTCTGAAATGCATTTCTTTGATAACTTCTAAATGCATTTTATTTGTGTTTATGGTAAGTTGAATAACTAAATTTAATTCATAATCTTACAATGTAGGATTTCAAAAGATGCTGACTGCTGTCCTGCAAGGCCTGGGTTCAAATCACAAAAAAGACATGGGTGTTTGTAAAAGCACAGTGAATGTGCAGCATGGGGACACTCTAAATATTCGTCTTGCCACAAATCCTCTTAAGTGGTTGGTGGAAGGGAAAGAGAGGTGGGAGACTGCCTGATCACTCTCTAGGGTGCCTTCTCTCAAAACTGGGGAGGAACCAAGCGAAATTATGCTGTCAACTGCATGGTGCTCAAAACTGCAACTAACGACAGCCATAAAAACTAGCCCCTTGCCACAATGAATTTCATGGGCCTTGATCTGACATTGTTGATCAGGTGACATTAGAAACAACAACAGGATTATTTTTGATTTATCACAATTAAAGTGAACTTAATTCTTATTAATTCAAAGATACCATACATAAAATATATATATATATATATGATATAAACTTTTGAATAATTAGCTTAAAAATGCAGAGCAAATATTAAATATCATATGTTCTTTTTTTTCTTTCAATTAATTTCTGCATGATATCTTGATTAGGAAATTGTATATTCAATGATAACTGCTAAAAATTTAAACAAATATAAAAAAAAATGTTTTGCCATCATAATAAAATGTCAAGGATTGATCACACACATATTGTAATTTTTAAATTAATTACCAAAAAAGGGATTCAAAATGAACTACCAATTTTATCTCAAGTAAAAATAATAATAAAAAAAATACTTGCTTCTTCTTACAGCAAAATAACACTACAGTGAAATACATTTTACACAAAAACACTTACAATGAAAAACCAACAAACCAGTATGTATTTTCATTACTTTTTTTTCTCTTAACACAAAACGAAAATTGATTAACATGAAAAGATTTCCCTTCTGGGAATGTGCCAAAATATGGAGCATACTAGCCACACAGATGAGATTTAAGAAAGGTGTAAAATGAAAGAGAAGTGGTTTCACATGTTTCATAGAAAGAAGGCTTACTTGGGGTTCACTCCTAGGAGAGCCCACACCCTTGGCACGAATTACTTTGGTTGGCGATAATTGCGCCATCTTGGTACCCTTACTTATAAACACTGCATACGACAACCCTATCTATTTCTAGCATTTTCGTATTTTGTGGGCGCGCATTTTGAATTTCATTTTGTTGTTGGTCTCCGGGCTGGCTGCGTGTGTGAGGGAATATACTTTAGAACTTTTTACTTTGTTGAATGCGAGAGGTAAGAAAGAATTGATTGAATGGTGTATGAAGGAAGGATTGATTGCTTTGAGTTATGAATGTCCTAAATGTAATAATCAGCATGATGTAACATGGTCGGCAATAAAACGCTTTCTTCGAAATTGTACCAGCCACACCGAATGTATGTTTGACCATAACCTCGCAGAATAAATATGGCGGTGCTCACACAATCATTCGCTTAGCGATGAGACCTTTAAGGCTTTCTTAAAATCTGTTGTTACACTGTACCCTCCACTCGGAAAAGATCAGCAGTAAGAAAGTAAGTGCTGTTTTTATATTTTTTTTATCTTAAATGTTTAATTTCTGTATTGTTTACATATATTTTCATTATGCATCCACCTTATCCCACTATACTTTCTTGCCGCCATTGTCGGTTTCGCTTGGCGCCATCTTCTTCTGGCTAGGCGCTTTTTCCGTTTGTCGCCAAGGCTCTCCTAGGATTTTACCCCACTCTCTACAAATGCCACACAAAAATATCTCATTCCTCATTAGTTGGCTTTGAAATTCGGTGGCATCGTAATGTGAGTAACAATCAGTGAGTTTGGTTCACATTACCCCCTTACTTTAGAGGAATTTTTTTAATTACAATGGTAAAAACCTCAGAGAGATAGCAAATTGCCATTTTACTTAAATTGAAGATGGAGCTTTTTAAGGATGTTTATCAAAAACAGAAGACGAAAACAAATCTGTAAAGATTTTGTTATTGCTAAATTTTGTATTAAATTTCATTAAGTTTTTGTGAATGATTTTGTTTCACTGATTTTTATTAAATATAGGCCTATACGCATCTATGTGAATAAAATGTACTGTAATAAACTTAATTTGGTACTTACACATTATCGCAACAACTGCCAACATTCAAGATACCTCCCCAAGTTGGCAACCACAATTTCGCATGTGTCATACACGCTGAATTGGTATCATGTGCTTCATTTCATATAATGTCAATAACAGGTTGCAATAATATGCAAGTACATTTAATTCTGTGTTAAATGTATTTTTTGCAGTATCTGGTAAAATCCTAGAGGACCTACTGCTGCTTTTGGCGCCAAAATTTTTCACCAAAAAGCGCCAAATTGAAGGTTTTTTTGGGAAGCACATGCGTCAGCGAGGGGAGAAGGGGGATGAAATCTAATAAATACATTAAATTAATCATTATATAAAGAAAAAAACGGAGAAAGCAATTTAATTCATTTTAAAAGCATTCTAAAACCAGTGTGTACAACATGATTTACATTTTTAAAAAGGACGAAAGGGGCGTTTCGCAAAGATAAAATCGAAGAAATACATGAAATCAATCATTTTAAAAATGTTAAAAAGCACTTACCTTACGCTTGCATTTGTCATGATCTGTTGGTGGATACACTCTTGCAATGGATGCAAGGAATTTATGAAAATTCTCATTCACCAACTTGTGATCGTTAGATCGCTCCCCACATGTCTTATTAACTTTGTCTCATATTCTTATTAACTTTCAAGTCATTCACCACGGACGCATTCATGCTCTTGCCAAACCAATATCTCGTCAAACGCAAGATAATATTTATAAGTTTGCTTTCGCTAAACCAAGTGCCCTTTCTCACACTCCGAACGACGTCGTGGCGATTTTGCGGCAACGCCATTCGTAGCCATCAACCGTTCCCTTTGCTTTTGCAAACGCATATTTTTTACACCTTGACATTCATAATGAGAAGCAATTAAATTAGCTTTCATACACTATTCTAACGTCTCTTTCTTCCCCTATGTGCCCAGGAGTTGCGAAACCTATCGTAGCCTCACTTTCAAGTAATTTCCTTTCACACGCCATTCTTAACAACAACCGGTGGAGAGCAAACCTTCTCCAGCGAAGTCAAATGTCAAAATGACGTTTTTTCAGAAAAGGCGAAAACGTTGCATCTTTTAGGGTTGCCATTTTTTTCGGTGATTTGAAAATCCAAATTTTTTGATGAAATGGAAGGGTTACCATATTGTAACCTTTATCGCTCAAAATTTGGTGACAAAAATTTGGCGACCAAAAGTGGGTCCTCCTAGATTCAACCCAGTATCTTTTAACATGAAAAATTATTTCAGTCCCCTCAGTTAAGTGTTAAATGATTTTCACTGTAGTTTATAAATAGTCTACAGCTATAACTGATCCAATAATGTAACATATTTTTGGTATTTTGTATCACCTGCATACTAGCAATATACCTCAAAGGTTTAACGTAGGTTCTCAAAGGTTAATGTATTATTTCAACCTATCGCTGACATTATATGAAACAAAGCATATGATTGCTGATTCAGTGTATACATGAGAAATTGGAGTTGCCAATTTGGCGAGTTATCTTGAATGTTGGCACACACACACACAATTGTTGTAATAATATGTAAGTACCATTTAATATGGTTTAGGACAACCTATTTTATCTAGAGGGCAAACAAAAAAAAATTAGTTAAAATTTTAGAAAAGTTGCCAATGGCATGCTATTAATATGAAAATATCAATTTTTTAACATGCATATGCTTTCAAGAATAATCAGTACCTTACATGAGTGATGAATATATGTCATATTTCAAAAACATGTTAATTTCAGCTGTCATTTAGAGAAGTTTTTCAGATATAAAATAGCATATTACACAAAATAACAATTATATAATTGTATATATATACCAATGATTACATAAAATATTATAATTATATAAAAGTAGACAAAAAAATCAAATTGTTTTATAATGAACATCTAAATTGTTATAATTAATGAAATTATTTGAAGCTGGAAATTTCTCTACAAATCTAATTATCTTTTATACATATCGAAGATCAAGCTGCTTTGTTAATTTTACAAGAAAAAAGATTTTGTGCTAAATATCAATCCTTTAGAATTCCTTTTTTCCACAATGAAATTCCTCAATTAATGTTTACACTTTAAAACGTGCATAATTGTAATTTTCTATTTTGTGTAACATAATTTTTTTTTACCTCCTCTTGAGATTCACCAATGGGCACCAACAACTGTCTTCTTTTCAGCAATAATAGCTCATCTATGAGAAGAATTAAATATGCAAATGAAAATCTTGTATCTTTAATGGAACATATATTAGTTGAACATCTTCCATTGGCCACTTATAACAATGTGACGTCTTACCATTCTCTCTAATTTCTTCATCTCTTATAGTACTCTCATCAGGTAGAGGTCTATTTTGGGATACAAGAATTAATTTATACCTATCAGAAACCTTTATACTGTCTATTGGATTAAAAAAGTGACTTAATGCCATTAATTTTAATTTATCGATAGTAAATTCTGGTAAAACATCTACCACCCAATACGCTCCAGTTGAATTAATTACGGTTATTTTCATTGTTTCAATACTTCCTAGAGATGTATTAACGACGTACATAACTGTAATTTTTATTTTCACATGTAATAAATACGAATTTCCGATTCCTTCACATATCTATAAACAGCTATTCCAGAAACAGCTGTTTTTATTATTTGCGCTTGCGCTTTTCGATAGAAACTTTAGTACAAGTTGTGTCGTTTCTATCCTCCTCCTAAACAGCATTGACCTTTTTTTTATGAATTTTTTTCTTTCAAAAAATTTATATTTTATTGACATACATCACATTAGAAAACGCATTGAACAGCTAAAAATGATATGCATGTATCAATCTCACAAGACTTATCCAAAAATAATTGATTTTTTTTGGATAGGTAATTGATTAAATAGGTAATTTCAGAAAAGTTCTTTATACTAGTCTTTTATACTAGTCTTATAAATATTTTATACTATACTTATAAAGTCTTTTATACTAGTTTATAAGGCAGCAGCAGTAGTTATAGAAAAGAAACAAAACAAAACATGTTTCACCATTTTAATCAAATGCATAGGATAAAAGATTGCATTATTCTTCTAGAAAACATTCTTCTAACAAAAATATTACTTTGTGAGTACAGACATATGAATGAATAATGAATAATTTCAAAGGGCAATACTAATATCCCCTTGTTTGTTATTCACCGAACTAATCCCCGAAATAACATTCAAAATTTGAAGTTATCACTTCTATCGTGTGGTCATAAGCACACACTTTTTAAAAAAAAAAAAAAAATTAAAATGCAGTGCTGAAATTAAATATTTTAAGCTGATGGTTCGCAAATATAAATTTATCTTTATTAAATAATAATCTATAATGTTTATTTAATCTTAAAACTCCACAAATTTTTCTTTAAAAAAAACCTAATCTATAATTTATAAAAACCCTCTAATGTTTATTATTTAATTCTGTTTAGTAATTTTTATGTCAGTAATTGATTTAAAATGAAAGCATTGTCAAAATTTGTGTACTAAAAGGAAGAAAAGAGAATAAAAATTAGGCCGTTAAAAAGGGTATGATAAATATAAAAAAAGAAAAAGTAGTTATCAATAATGAATAGTAAATCAACCATGATTTTAAATTTCTCAAATTTTAAAAAGAAATTTAAATGTTAGTTAATTAATATTGCAATCCACAGCATTCAAAAATTTGGCGAAAAAACAACAACAAACAAACAAGCTGGGAAATGTTTAAAAATATTTAATGTTTGTGTTTTGAATTTCTTGAACTTTTTCACTCACAAAACGATTGTCTTTTGGCAGACACTTGTAAAATATTTCAGATAATTTATTTAAAAATGCATGAACACAATTTTACTAGAAAAATTCGCTATTTTAAACTATACTTTTTTACTGCTGACCTTTATAAAAAAAATTTGTGTTTGCAAATCAGTACATATATTTGTAAGATATTTCAAATGGTTTTTTCTTCCTTTTTAATACATAAAAAACAAAGTTTTAACTTTTTAAATACTTGTGTGAACCAATGTATATCTACACACACGGAGAAAAAGCACACTGGTTGTGTGTTGGCGCTCCAGTAAAGAATACGTTCCCCGACCAATGTATATCTCTTATATCCATAAACAAACAATTCTTGCCTGCTTTAATGCAAAAAGTTTTTTAAAGAAATTTTGTATTGCTCTTGCAATACTTATTATATTATTTATAATAAATCATGGCATATAGTAATTATTATTGAAATGAATGAAAAATAAAACAGAAAATTTTTATTCGGCATTTTTAGGGTTCTCAAGAATACGTTCAAGAATTTAGCAATATTTTATCGAAAATCAATAAATAATTACGAAATATCTTCATTAAAAAGCAAATATATAGCAAATATAGTTTTTAACAATTTGCGTTGCTCAAAATAATCTCTTCGAAAGTATTTTTTTTTAATAATTCATTCATTTCTATAGAAAAATAATTTATTCTTTGATTCCTACGTTTTTTCATTATTATTATGCTGTTTATGGTACTGTGTCTAGGAGGCTTCAAAGGAAGAAGTTAAAGAGATTTTTTTAACCTATACACTGTATTTAAGGAACATACTATGATGGGCTCATCGTGCTTTCTATTAAACACTCTTCTTGGGTTTTTTGGGGCCGAAAAGGCAAATTCTTTTCAACCAAATCCAAAAGAAAAGCGTGATTATGCAAATTGAGAACCTTTTAAATGGCAGAAGTTTAGCGTAAGCGGTGTGGCCTTTGGGAAGTGATTATGCTAATCAGTGGTTAGGAATGTTAAAATTTAAAGTGAGAAGTTATCCGACGTTCGAGATTTCAGCTATTCGTGGCAGTGCGTTCAAGCCAAGGTGGATACCATTCCACACAAGAAAAAACATAACTTCACTGAGGATTCGAGTGACTTACTGCTTACCTAGGATATATAGGTAGAATCGTTCAAATTAATACCAGGAACTGTGTATATACTGAGATTAGGAATAGGCGGTAAAGTTAAATATAGTGATTAAGGTCAGGCTTATTTGGTAATACGTATTGTGTGTTTCTTCATCTCAGATCCGAAAAGTTAAAATATAAAAATTATCATTGTGTAGTGTTTAAGTTAAAATCTTAATAAAGAGATATTAAGATTATGGCAACGCCTGGTTCTTCATTCACTTCCACACCTATAGGTCACGAGGAAAACGTAGGAGTAGGGGCAAATGCCTTACAATACATTAAAAAAAAAATTTTAAGACACAATAAGTTTTTATGTGTTTAAAATTACTCTACATATTTTAAACTGTTAAAAACTTTCAATTTAAAAACCCATATGGATTGAAGTTATTAAGTTCATCTGAATATGTAATCGATAATCATGGCCTTTTTAACACTTAATTTTTATTGGAAAGCTTTGTGTATAATTTGATTAAAAAATAACGATAACAAAAAAGGTATAAGAAAATTGTTAATATCACAGTGCAATAAAAATCCTATGAATTTGAACTTTAATGCAACTGAAAGCTCCAGTTCTGCATTCTAAGTAATAATAATATTAAAAAAAATCATTCTCTCTCATTGAAACAGCGAATAAAAATTACAATAAAAACATAGGCTTCTCTAAGACAACTACATAGTCTAAAAAAAGTGAAACTTTAGCAAATTATTAGTTTAATTAAATATACTTTAACCTCAACAGTTTTTGTATGGTTACTTTTTTTTAAAGGAAAATTTCTATGTATGAAAGAAATGGCACTAACTCGGATCAAAACAGATCTTTCACACAAATAAAATTTCTACACTATCTTCAAAGAAAATTTTTGTACTTCTTTTCATTATATACTTATATATATTTATATATATATACTTGTTAAATATATACACTTTTTCAATATATATAAACAAAATTAAGAGAATTTGCAAATTATGTCTAGTTTCAAAAAATATATTGCACCAAAGGGACTAATTATGTCCCCAAAGAATTATAGAATTATTCAAAATGTTCAAAGTCGATTATATAAATGTAAATGAGCGTATTTGAGGAGCTATGACTGTGGATTGGGATATATGCGCACTGAGGAGTGCAGGGGATTGTAAAAGCTTCCGTAGAGTAAAGTAAAGCCCTTTTTCAAACATAATTTTAAGAAAAAAAAGTGTATGCATCGTTTTATTCCACTGTAGAATACAATACATATATATTTAACGGCTTAGACGATTTTTAAAGATTTTAACCTTGTTTGCAAGGAGACTGTAGTTACTTGCCACTAGGAAGTAGGGAAGGATTTTCCCACGTTGGTTACGGAATAGTACTGATGTGTCTTGCATGCTCTCCGTGTATATGTTTTCCACGAATAATAGTCAATTTAGCTTCACTTATGAGGGATATTTGGACATGGTGAAGCCCTCTTCCTTACTCACATTCAACCAATCTGAAACCTGTATCTCAGTACTCCGACAAATAGAAATACCAGCCAGTATTTTTTCAGATATCTCAACTGTTGCTACGCCCTTTGGACACTTTTCCAGTAGACAAAGCAATGCTTGCTCTCATAACCTGAAATTTCCCCCCTTAAGACCTTATCACACACGCATTTTTCGAGCAGCCATTTAACCCAATTTTTTGAAGCAGCTCAGGTTGAAGGGTTGCCATAAACAAAATGACATGCTCTGACGACAGCTGCGCTCTATCTCCACATTGAAAAATTACTCGCCACTAGCACCGCTGCGCGCTCGCTAATTTTTAAAAAATCTTTTTACAAAATGGGGTTTTTTAAGATTCCATAGGTGTGGAAATCTTCAACTTCATCAATCCATTTTAATTCGTACATTTCTGATGCTGCACTTGGCGAAGACGAGGCGGCCATCTTGTTTTCGTGTAGGATACGAAGAGCTCTATTGGTTAAAATTTGGAGCAACAATAATTTCGAACAATTTTTTCAGCTCACTAGCAAGAAGTTGTTCGAAGCCGTTGCTATGGCAACTGAGTAAAAATTGCTCAAAAAGGGTAGTTGAAAGAAAAATTGCTCCAAATACATGTACGTGTGATAAGGTTTTAAGTCATTTCCCCATCACAGTTTTTAAAGGTAAGGAATCGTATGCTCGAAAACGAATCGTAACTCAGGGGATTTGAATGCTTATGCTCTTCTAAGCCATGGGAAAATTGTCGATAGATTGGAGGCAGGCCAGTCACAAGAGCAGGTAGTTACGGAACTCAATGTAATGCCACTACCATTTGAAATTTGTGCTAACAGTTTCAGGACACTGAATCCATATCGAGAAAACCAAGTCAAAGTTGACCAAGATCCCCAAAAATGAGGATCGTCACTAAGCAATGCCACGTGACGATTTCATTTGAGTCAGAATGCCGATACAGAACTGCTACACCTTCATTACATTCTCACGCATTCTCACTCTAATGCCGCTGAAACCCAAGTTAACCAATTGCTGGAAGACGGCTTCATGAGAGAGGATAGAAAGCTCGTGGTTTGCTTCTCGTTCACTGCAGCACACATGATGCGGCCTTTATGTGCCTTTTACAGCTGAGTCGAGACTCATCGCGGGCATTGATTTTTAGATATCTGTATCTAAGGAGAGGTAGGAACACAATTTAGTCTTTTATCAGGGAAAAAGGATCATTATGGTGGTGGAGGTTTAATGTTTTGAGCTTTCATTATGTAGGATAGCTTCTCACCCCTACAGGTGTTTGAAAAAGACTCTCTGACTACTACTAGGTATAGAAAGGCGATCTTAAAGCCTTGTATTTTATTTTTCACGGATTCAGTTGCTTCTGATTTCCTGTTAATGCGCGACGATGCCCATCCACATGGGCCTCAGTGGATTGATGATTATCTAAAGAGTGAGTATATTCGCCGTATAGATCGACCATTCAGATATCCTGACCTTAACCCTATAAAGCATATCTGTACACTTTTGAAGGAGCAATTGCATCTCATCAGTCCCTTCTTACGAATATCCCTGACTTAAAAATTGCCTTGCTGCACAAGTGAGATCAATTATCTTAGGAACTCTTCAACTGCCTCCTGTCTAGTATGCTGTATTGCTGTGCAATCGGTCTGGCTGTGAGAGAAACCCCTACTTTTTATTGTAGATTCATTTTTAGTTCAATAAAACCACGTGAGTTTTGGATATCACTGCACTAAAAACTTTACTATCATGCGTACGTAAGATGACTTTTGAATGATACATATTAGCAATATAAGTTAACAGAACCGCCCACTGATGTTATTTATTCATGAAACGGCACGACAGGAACAAGTATCCTTAACTTTCTGGGATCTTATAAAATTGATACAAAGATTTATTTTATGTTTATTGGGTTTACTCACAAAACTATTATTCGTATTTAACTTATTTTCCCTCTTGTTCTTGGACAGATAAAATGTTAGGTACAAAACCAAAAAGTGATAAGCTCTTTATATAAGCATAATATGATGAATGGGAAAAAGGAATAAAAAAATCTTATTTCACTAAGTGCTTGGTGAATGTGAAGATAATAAAAGGAAAAGAAGATAATATGTTATCTGTGCTGAGAGCTCAGGGAACATCAAACAAATGAATTATTTCAATGCTCAGATCAAAATATTATTTTTCAAATAACATTTGAGTTTTAACGAAATTTAAAATCGAAGAGCAATAATAATGATAATTGTACAGGCATTTTTTAAATTTGGAAATATAAAGCTGGAATTAGAAAATTAGTGTCATTTTAAATGAAATAACATCAAACAAAATTTACTACAAGCATTAATAAATAAAACAACAAAAATAGAAAAAACGATTTATTTGTAATACATAAGTAATATGCAACATAAATTATCCCGAAGAAACACACATTTAAATTGGTCCACATATTCCGCAACATTTTATTCTTAACAAAAACGAATTTTTGTAAGAATGTTTTTTGTTAACATTACATAGGAATTAATGACTAAATTATTGAAATGATAGGCTACTTCTAATTTTTAAAACATTGAAAATTTTGAAATATTCTAGAAAAAAGCTTCGAAATCTCTTATTGTTATCGAAGATATATCTACTGATAATCACAGCGTCTAAGCTTGTGTTTATATATTAAGTTACCTGGACACGTAAGAACAGCAGGAATGTTATTAGTGCACCCTACAAATTTGTGCTTATCTGTAGGGTGGGGGAAATAACCATTTGGCTCGGGACACATAAAGTTTGATTCTACGTCAGGAGTAGTGGTTTCCCCGATTGTTGAAGTAATTTCTGGTATTTTCGTTTCAATAGTAGTCACTTGCTGAGTTGAAGTTACTTCATCTGTAATTGCAGCAGTTGTCGAAAGCTCAGTTGTCGTGGAGTACGTAGAACTAATCGTTGTTTCATAAACTGTTGATTCGGTAATTGGAAATTCTCGGTCTTCTTTCGAAATTGGATCATCGGTTGCATGAGTAGAACTTGGTAGAGAAGTAGTTGGTGGTGAAATTGAAGTACTTTCTCTTGTTGCTAAAGAAGTCCATTGAACTTCCGTTGGAGTCGATTCTGAGCTCATTTCAGTACTTACTTCAATGTCTTCTGAATTAGTTTTCTCCGAACCTGGATCTAGTGTAGAAAATAGATCATCAGTGGTCTGAGTAGAACTTGGCTGTGAAGTAGTTGATGGTGAAATTGAAGTACTTTCTCTTGTTGCTAAAGAAGTCCATTGAACTTCCGTTGGAGTCGATTCTGAGCTCATTTCAGTACTTACTTCAATGTCTTCTGAATTAGTTTTCTCCGAACCTGGATCTAATGTAGAAAATGGATCATCAGTGGCCTGAGTAGAACTTGGCTGCGAAGTAGTTGATGGTGAAATTGAAGTACTTTCTCTTGTTGCTAAAGAAGTCCATTGAACTTCCGTTGGAGTCGATTCTGAGCTCATTTCAGTACTTACTTCAGTGTCTTCTGAATTAGTTTTCTCAGAACCTGGATCAAGTGTAGAGTAAGTGATTTCGTTACTAGTTGTTGAGTGGTCTTCGTTAGAAGTCACTATGGTGCTTATCTCCAAATCTCCTGAACTAGTTTTTTCTGTGTCCGGATAAATCGTGGAATAGGTTGATGTACTACTTACAGTTGAAGAAGGGCTTTCAGTAGAAGTGGATTCAGTAATTGAAATAAATTCTTCTGTGTCAGTTTTCTCGAAACCTGGATCAAGTGTTGGATAAGTATTTAGAATGCTAGTTGTTGTTTGTTGGACAGAAGATGTTGAAAGGGATGTTTCTTCAGAAGTTTTCTCGTTTTGATCATCAGTCGATGGAAAGGACGTAAACATTGTTACTATAGTTGATAGTACTTTTTCTGTTGTAGATATACCTAAAAATTTAAATAAAAAAATTATTATTTATTTAGAGTTAG